>CM034360.1:42411880-42933422 GCA_019925275.1 Mytilus edulis | reverse complement strand
CAAACATTAATGTGAAAAATTTCTTGTACATTAGTAAAGTGGTCACGGAAAGTAAAGTATTTGTGTTTTTAGCGTAAGCGAAAATCGCGAGGTTTTTGCAATGTAGTAGCATGAATTGAAAAGCGTTCATAACCTTATATTCCATACAATTTTGCCAGAACAAGGGTGGCAAATGTTAGACTAGAGGTTGACGTATCTAATATTTTTTTATTATTACATATTACATGCTCTTTTCTTAGCTGGTACTAAATTATAACCCAGTTATATTAAACACATGTTTCGTAGCACACGTGTTAACCATGATATGTTGTCCTTTTCATATTGATCTAAATGTTGTTATCTATGTGGTTTCATGGTGCTTCTGACAACTGCGACATTGCTCTTAATATATATTTTCATTTTTCAAAAACATATTTATGACACTTATCAATGTCTTTTATTTTGAGAAGCTTATACATATTCATAATATACAGTTATATACGAACATGTGTTATCTCATAGTTAAAAATGAACTTACAAATTGTCAGTCTATAGACTGATGTCACAAGATCATACAACTGTACAAGAGAGTTTAAATTGTTTTTTATATTTCAAGAACTTCAATGTATGGCGAACGCTGAAAAAGGTACAGAAAACTGCAGCTGTAAGGACCCATGCAGGTATGATTATGTCCATCGCCTTTATTACATTTGTTTCCAACTTTACCAGAAATCAATGTTGTATTATATTTTTTCCATATCAGAAGTAGCATTCACCGTGCACACATTGCAGAAAAGGGTCCAAAGATACCAGAGGTACATTCAAACTGATAAATGTATATTAATCGACTGTGGATAACTTGTATGTTTGTTTTTTTCTCTTAACTTACACATCGTCGACTTTTTTATGTTGATGAACTGTGTAAAAACATATCCATCAAAGAATGAGAATGAGTCGCGTGTTTTTTCGATTGTAGTATCCTTCAAATGTTTTTTTTTTCAGATTTTGTATCGATTGCACATATATATGAATATATGTTTATATAGGAGATATACATATTTGGTGGCTCGCATGAGGGCTCAGGTAACACCTTCACCTCTCCAAATGATGTTGATGTAGCCGGAATTTTATTATATCTATGCTTCGTCGGATGGGTCATTATTCCTTGTGCACCTCAAATTTAGTTTGTCAATAATAAAATTTTAATAAAAAAATTGAGTGATATTGAACACGTTACTGCTGCTATTAGAAATAATAAGTGATTACTAGTATATTTTAACTATAAGAGAGAATATTGATATGAACACTCATGTCACATTGCTTGCATATGATAATTTCTTGTTCCATCAAAGGTGATAAAATTATCTCTGTACTGCAACTAGTTGTGTTTATTGCCTACGTATAGCAACACAGCTATATTTTGTGCAATTTCAGTTTCATCACGGATCACTTTTTCAACAATCATTAAGGGATGTAAATAAGTTTGAAATTAGATTTACAATTTCAATAGCTATCAATGTATTAAATTATAAATCGCAGTATAAAACAATATTAGGTCAATGTAAAAAAATATAAACTGTTTTGTAATCACTAGCTTGGGAAATGCTCGGTATATTCTCGCTCTTCCCCAGTTTCTCAGCCTCATACAAAATCGTTTATATTTATTGACATTGAGCTTAAATATTGTATATTTCTTAATTCTAATATGACCAACGTGTTGTCAAAATGGATGATCGGTTGATTCAAAAAAGTTTTTGTCTGTTTTATCGTATTAATTGATTACTTTGTATATGAAATATACTGGCTAGAAGTATTCTTGAGAAGATGCAAAAAAACAATTCCATCGACGAACGATGGACACATTTTCTCTATAGCTGCTTTGTACAAACATGAGTTTTGACATATCACGTGACATATATGAAGTTGCAAATAGACAATCAGTAGGTATACAATTTACCTAAAGCGCTTTAGATTTTTTAATACATAGGCGAACAATTCATGTTTTTATATTGGTTTTTTTTTTTTGCATTACAGCGAGATACAATATGCGACGTTTCGTTCCATGACAACGTGGCCAGGAAAAAGTTACGTAGGCGTACTGGATGCAATTCTTAAGCAGAGAGGTGTGGCATACCAGGATATGAGGTAAATACAAATTGCACTGATAAGTTTAAACAAACCAAGATGAATAACTCTTTTTCTACATTTGGACCCATCAGTAGTTAAACAAGACGTCAATCCATTAGAATGTATATTACAATTAGGTTTGAGCGTTCTGGGTGAAGATACATCAGGTCTTTCATTTATTAAAAGATGAGAAAATCTCTCAAATGAATATTTGGGTCACCATTATGAAGAATAATAGAATGAAAGACACTCTTATAAAAGAGGACAGAATATACCAAACTGAAATTTTTCTAAATCTATGGAAATGCGTTGCTTCTTACATCTCAAGTAAATATTTATTGATTAACCTTCATTTATTTGTTATCGCAAGCTTTTCTATATATTTATGTCGTACTCTGCAAAACGAATTGTTGCAACTAAAATTTTGAAACAGAAGGGACTATCAAAACTATTACTAGATGAAAGACATGCACATCAAGACAGATACAAAAAACCGAAAAGTGTCTGTTGTAAGGAACCTCCCATACGTTGTTATAGAATTAGAGAATATAAAGATTATTCGGTAACGTGTGTTATTCGGGAGCATTATAATTTCGGGAAATGTGCGATGCCAAATTTCATCGATATGATACATGAACACGTGTAGGCTCTCAATAAGTTGGTACATGTGCCAAAAAAAATAATAACGTTTTCATGTAAAATATGTTAAATAGTCGCATGAAAAATTTACAAACTGAAATTAAAACAATCTTAGAGACTCATTACTTTGAAATTCATTTGTATGATTTAGCATCTCAATAAAGTGTTCGATTATAGTTTTTTCTCATTAATACAGAATTATATTTTAATAATATCTTTTAAAGCTTACCCATTAAAGGGGAGGTTACTCAATTAAAATAATTTCCATTAAAAATGTTTTAGGAACCTCTCTATTTTATGTTGTAGACCTTAACATTTAATTAACTGAGTAAAAAACAACAACAACAAAGTTCATCTTTCTTTCAATTAGTCCTTCATTATATGATTTCATGTGGAGAAATTACAACATTGTATCGTAAAAATACAATCTTATATGCATTTAGACATGAATTTGCAACACCAAGTAAGTAATATACATTGTAGAAGAATATTATCAATGCAATATAGAGCAGTTCCAAATGTCTTCCTTTTTATTAATACCTTTTTTGCCTACATACATAAATATCTTAATATGAAGATTATATGCTTTGTCAGTATATACAGTAGCATTACTTTTTATGACTTTATAAGTTTTATACTGACAAGTTCTTAGTATCATTGTTGAAAACCTGCACTTTCAATTTACTGATAAATGTCTTTTGTTTTAACAGGGAAAGCTTGTTATTTATCAACATATATTTTTCTTCCCTCCAAGAGGAGATAACTGAAGAGGAACTTGCCTACACGGTAATTTTTATCTTTAAGAGTTACATTGTTATGTAGTGAAATAAATTAAAAAGTACAAAAGAAATACCAAAGGGAATGTCAAATTGTACACGTGGAAGAGAGACAGACCAATCATAGCAAAACAAAATCAACTAAAAACAACTCTTGACAAAAGCATGGCAAACGAAATTAACATGTTGAAGAGGAATCGACAAAGGATAGAATCAAAACTTACAAGTTGAAGAGAGACAGAAAAAAACATACAATCAAAATTGATAAGTTGAAGAGAGACCGACAAAAGGATAGAATCAAAATTAACATGTTGAAGAGAGAACGACAAAAGAATAGAATCAAAATGTACAAGTTGAAGATAGATACACAAAAGCATAGAATCAAAATTTACATGTTGATGAAAGACCGACAAAAGGATAGATTCAAAATATACATGTTAAAGAGAGATCGACAAAAGGAAAGAAACAAAATTTAAAATTTGAAGAGAGAAAGACAAAGGCATAGACCAAAATTGACATGTTGAAGAGGGATCGGAAAAAGGATAGAATCAAAATTAACAATTTGAAGAGAGACAGGCAACAGCATACAACCAAATTGACATGTTGAAGAAAGACAGACAAAAGCATAGAATAAAATTTGACATGTTGAAATGGGATCGACAAAGGGATAGAATCAAAAGTGACATGTTGAAGAAAGACAGACAAAAGCATACAACCAAAATTGACATGTTGAAGAGGTATCGATAAAAGGATAGAATCAAAATTAACATGTTGAGGAGAGATAGACAAAATCATACAACCAAAATTGACATGTTGAAGAGGGATCCACAAAAGGATAAAGTCAAAATTAACATGTTGAAGAGGCATTTAAAAAGGATAGTTTAAAAATTTATAAGTTGAAGAGAGACAGACAAAAGCAAACAACCAAAATTGACATGATGAAGAGAGACAGACAAAAGCATAGAATCAAAATTTAAAATTTAATACATTTTAATTTTAATTATAGAAAATTTTAAATAATTATAATTTATATCAATATTAGAATAAAAAATTTAAAAAATTTATAATTAAATTTTTAAAAAAAGTTAGAAAGCAAATTTTAATAAAAATTTTAAATTGTTTTTATAAATTGTTATTCTAGAACATAAAATTTTAAAAAAATTTTTAATTTTAATAAAATAAATTTTTTTAGTATAAATATTTAAAATAATTTTCTCGGTATATAAAATGATAATTTCAAATTTTTAATAAATTGAAAATTTAAACATTGAAAATTTTAAAATTTTTAATATTTATAAATTTTAAGAATTTAAATAATATTTTATTTGTTAATAGTATAAAACATTAAAAAAATTTTAAATAAATAAAAATTTAAATTATTTTAATTAAATAAAATTTAATTCATTAAATTTAAGTTTTCAATAAAATTTAAATAAATTTAACAAATTAATTTATTGTAATAAAAATTTAGATAAAATTTTAATTTTCCATTATTTTGTGAATTTATAATTTAATTTATTATTAACTAACAATTTTAAAATATAAATATAATTTTAATTAAAAAAAAATTGGGGAATTAAAATGATTAGTCATGTATATTAACTTGGCATCATTTTAACCAAATTAAATTTTAATTAAAATAAATTAAAGGGTTAAACAATTATTTATTTCAAACATATAATGTTAAAGATAAGAAAATTTATAGAATAATAATCATTTTTTAAATAATTGTTTAATTTAAAAAATAATCAGAAAAATTTTTAAAGGAAAATCTAGAATTTCAAAAATCTATTTTTTTTATAATTAAAAAAAATTGATATAAACAATTGAATTTAAATTTTATTTTAATTAATTGTTTTAAATAACTAAAAAATGAATTAACAAAATTTATATTTTTAAAATACATATTTAATTTAATGTTATTACAATTTCATTTTTTATAATAATTTTAACAATTAAAAAATTTTGGAAGAAATTAGAATTACTTTAATAAAGTAAAATTTTTATAATTCATAAAGATATATTAATTTATAAAAAAGATTTTATTTCAATTTAAACGATTTAAAACAATGATTTGTAAATTGTTAAAAAATTTAAAATCTAAATGTTTAAAAAAAATTTAAAATTTTAAATAAAATTTCGTAGATATAAATTGTTAAATTTAAATTAAACTAAAAATTGGATACATTAATTTTCCAAACATTTAAGTATTAAAAATTTTAACAAGTTAATAAAAATTATTTATGTTTTAAAGTTTCAAAATGTCATAAGGGAAATTATAAAAATTTAAAATGTTTTATATTTAAATTATGTTTCTCTTTTAATTGTTTTAATTTAATATGCAATTAAATTAAAAATTAAAAATTAAACTTATTTTTAATGAAAATTTTTTTAAAATCTTATATTTTATTTGAAAATTATATTACCATAAATTTTAATTGATATTTTAATTAACTTTAACATACAATAAGTATTTAAAATTTTTAAAATGAAAAGAATTTTAAAAATATAAATGAATATTATAAAAAAATTGAAGTTGTAGAATATTAAAATAAAAATTTTCCAACAGATTAAAAATTTAATTCCTTTAAAACCCAAATTTTAAAGCTTTTTTATTCTAAAAACTTTTAATTATTTTTAAAATTTTTTTTAAAAAAAGGCATTTAAATTTTAAATAATTTTTAAATAATAATTAATTCTTAATAAAATTTATGATAATTTAAAAATTTATTTGATAAATTAGAAAATAAAACATTATTTTTGTAATAATATTAAAATTTTAACTCAATTTAAGATATGCAATTTTAATCAAAAACATTCAAATTAAAAAATATTATTTCATTAATTCAACTATTCAAGATGAATAAAAAAGGTTAAAAGTTTATTAATGAAATACAAAAATTAAATTTTGTTAGATTAAAATATTTAAATTAACTTTAAATTTAATAAAAATTTAGAATCGATTAAATTTACAAATTGTTAAGAATTTAAATACAAAGTTATTGAAAATTTTAAACTGTAAAAATTTTATATTGAAATTTGTAATAATAAAATTTTATTATCAATTTTAAACTAAATCATATATTAAATTCATGCATAAAACATGATTTATTTTGTAGAAATTTAAATTTTATGGTTAAACAGTACAAACCATAATAATTATTAAATTTTAATAGTTTAAACATTTAATATTATCAAACTTAGTATTTTAATAAATTAAAAAAAAAAAAAAATAAAATTAATTAATAAAACGACTACCAACATGGTTACAATTAAACAACGATTATAAAAATTAATTGATAAAAAGCACTATAAATAAATTGTATATGACCGATAAATTTAAAAAACAAACCAAGGTATGAACCTAATATGCCAATAGGTATTCACAATATGACGGCATTAGTATCATCGACTGAGATTACTACTTATCAATTTACACTTAGTTCACTGAATGATAGTATAGCGATTAATACTATATCAGTTAATAATATTAAATATCCGAGAACTGTTTTATAAAATCAAAGGTTTTAATATAAAAGTGATGATTTTACAGTTGAAAACTTTGTGTCAGATATTGGAGATCCTTGACTATGTCGATGTCTGTATAAGCTGGGTAAATCTAGATTGTATTCTTATCTACATCATTAAAACGATGTACGGTTGCTTAACAGATGAAAAATGCAGTAAGACACAATATGTCTATCAATACAAGTTTAATGTATGAATGACAGAAGCAGAAGAAGACTAATTAATGATGTTTGAAATTATCGTAAATTTACAGCAGCACATCACTGAAATGATCAAATGGTAACTATAGTGATTCATGTAGAATGTCAACGAACAGTACAATGCTTCAGATATATATATGAATTCAATTTATAAATAATTGAGACTATAAAAATGTTAGTCAAAACAGAAATGTATTCAGAAACTGGTATTTTTTTGTTAGAATGTACGATTTAGGAATCAACAAATATACAATCTCAATATGACTTCATGAAAGTACAGAAGTAACATTGCAGAGAGTGTTGAATAAACAAAGTCATTAACATACGAAATAAAGTTATACATTCAATGTATTACAAAGAATGTAATTGTAAAAATAAATGTAGCCTTAATTAGAAATAACAGATAATTTACAACTAGAATATACATAGAACAAGGCAATCAAATTTGAGTCAAGAGTTTAGCAAATTCGGTGCAAAAAAAAAAACTTAATATCAAAACAAAAAACATCATCATCTGACGAATGATCAATACTGAAATTTAACATAGCATAACTGATTTCACAAAACAACCGTTAAAAAAATACAAATTAAACTATTTGAAATAATTATTTCAATGTCAAATGGACGAAAAACGTAACATAATCCTCAACACTATTAAAAACGTTAAGAATATATATGTAAATTGTTAACGTTCAAGTGGAAAAATCTATAAAAAACAAGTAGAATATAAAGCTGTTGTCACATGAACTCATATATTTTAATCATGAATATAAAATCAAAAATTGTTTGATTACATATATCTAGATATATTATGTACATTAAAATCGTTATGCAGTGAATTGATCACTAATTGGACGTTAAAGATTGTCTTTTGATCACTTAATATCATCTGTTTCAGAAGAGTCAACTATGTTATTTTTTTTTACATAAAATGATGATTTATGTGATAAACAAAATTGATGTTGGAAAATGGTTTCTTCTTCCTTGGACTTTTAACGCAAAGATCAAATTATGACCTTTATAAATATTTCGTTGCATGTAAAGTCCATTTCACCATTGTTCTTACGTAAATCTGTTTAACCATATTATTTGTTTATTACGTACTTGTAAATATATCAATTAATTTAAGTATCATTGAAGCACAGTTTTTTGAATAACAATCAAATTAAAAATTATAAAAGATATCATTGACCTTTCTGTTATTCCACATAATATTAAAGACTATAAAATTGGAGGGATTTAGTTGTTATTATCTAGTACAAAATGTATAGACACAGAATATGTCGTTTTTCCAGTTATGATATTGATGAGATCAAAATTTAAATGATATCCGAAAAGATTGCCGAGTCATTTGTTCTAAATGATTAAAAAATTAACATTTGTTTATCCTGTTAAAAATCACAATACGGTTCATAACTTAATGTATGTATTAAGTAAATTTTTAACGTGGATCTATATTTTACAATGGTTTAAATTGCTATGACAAAATAATTTTCAAAATAAATCTTGCATATTCATACGAAAACTTTTTTTTGCCATTTGATATTGTTAACTAAAACTTTCAGCGTTTAGATAAATATTGCTTCTCACTGTTATTCTTTCTACTTACAAAACTGTCAAACCTTGTCTTTATTTTATAGATAAATACATTTTTTCTGTAAACGAAAGCCACTAAATATCTTGCGTCGAGTTACCAAAACATGGTGCAAATTTTCTAGTTAATATCAAGGTGCAATTAAGAAATTCTTGACTTAGAAAAATCTTTATGGGCATCGTGTATTTGGTAAATTCAGAGATAGTACCTGAGTAAAGCATAGTTTAACTTTTATATTCTAACGTTAATGATCAAATATCAATTGCAAAGAGAGTTATTTGGTGCATGTACAAATTTGGCCAATATGCAAAATATTTATAAACGATCTTTACATGCTTGACTTAATCTTCAATTGATTGAACTGGTCAACCATTGTTATGATTACTTAGATTAACTTATGTGATTGAGAATTGATATCTTTTAAGTGCATTGATGAAATGGAAATCTCATCATTTCAGACTTGATTGAAACAGTGATATCAAGTTGCTACTAAAATATTATATCTCGATATGGTAACCATTGCCTCATTTCCTATCAGAATTATTCATGATGAAAGTTAAAACATTGATTCTGACATACGACGCATATGGAAAAGTATTATCAACGAGTTGTATCCAAATGGATCTACGCAAACTTTAATCAGTTACCATTTGAATTTAGTCAAGATGACCTTATTTATCAAGCACTGAATTTTCAAAACTCATCTATGAAAGCATGTCATAACAAATAATTAACTATAACACAGATAGATGGTGACATGTTAGTGATCGGATATAACAAGGTTCCTGTTCGATCCCTCAAGTTCTCCTTGACACATTTGCAGTTGTCTAGAAATGATGATAGTCCATAGAAGAGCATAAATGACGACCTTTTAAGAAAGCATCTCTTTGCACGAAAAGAAGTTTAGCTTCGAAACGAAAGGCTATTCCGCTAAAGGACATCGACCACCTGCAAATAGAAAGGGTTTATATAGTCATAATGTTCAACCTTAAATAATATGTTAAATATAGTAGATGTTAACTTCATGTTGAACAGACGAAACACTAGATCCTCCCAAACTTCGTTACAAGATTTAGATCTTAATGCAACATATCAAATTATCCTCTCAGTTAAGTTTGGAAATCCTAGAATAATGTTTTTTTTCATTCGTTTTTGGTAAAATTTTAAAAAGTTAAATGAACATCATAAAAATGGGGAATTTTAGGTTGTATGTATATCCCCATAAATTTGCTCAAACAATGCAATTAAACCCTTAAAAACTTTGTTACTACCGGTAAAAAAATTTATTTAAATTGTTGAACCCAGGGTACTTAAAGATAAAGGGAAAAATAAAAAGGCATTTTTGGGTTTTTCCCATGTTTGATATTATATTTTTCTCTTTGTACATTTTCTTACCCCCTTCATATTTTTCTTAGTTTTACGAAGTAAAAAACTGCTTCTATAAAAATTAAAATCGGGGAAAGTTAGCCCTTAAAAAAATTTTTTTTTGGGTTAAAAGGGGAAAAAATTTTTAAAAAATGTTTATTTAAACTTTGGGTTTCGAAAATTGCAAAGTTTTACCAAAAATGGGTTGATTTTTGAGGGGTTTGGTTTTCATTTTAATTCCCAAAACATGTTATCTATAAAAACCCCCGAATTTTTACTTTAAAGGTAAAATATTTTTTTTAAATTTTTTTTTTTTTAATGATGAAAACTGATATGCATAATCAAAAAAAAATTAAAAAATGGAAAAAGCAAACTATAAATCTACCCCAGCTGCAGATTGTTGTAAAAAGGGTCCCTTGTTTACATTTCTAAATAAAAAGGTCAGCAAGATTAATTTTAAAAAGCTTTCATGTACCAAAAGCAAACTTTTTTTTTTTTAAAAACTATGCATTTAAGCAAGGGTAAAAAACACTTTTAGAAAAAACTTTTTTGTTTCCAAAAAAGGAGACGGAGTCTATTTTAAACAGGGTTATTCTGTTGACCCAAAAAAGATAAAATTTAAAAACAGGGAATAAATAAACATTAAAAAAAAATTTCTAAAATTTTAGAAATAGAGTAAAAATTTTTAATTTTTGTACTTTTTTTCGATCATAAAAAGGTTTAAAAAATTTTAATTTTAAATTACTCGTAATCACCCGGTTAAAATATAAAAATTTTTAATAAATTTTTTTGGTAACCCAAAACGGAGTTTTTTTTTAATTAAATGTGTGCTATCTAAATGAGGGTGTTTCCTAAGCAGTGAAAAATAAAAAGAGACACGAAAAAATTTAATTTGGAATTTCCCCAAAATGAAATTTTGTTTAAAGGGGGTTTAAAAAAATTTCTTTGGGTTTTTTTTTTTCAATTTTAAATGTAGAAAAAGGGAAACATATTTATGATAGTAATTACGGGTTAAAATTTTTTGTTTTAATTTGTATTTTAAACTGAAATGTTTTTTAAGTGTAAAAGGTGCTGAATAGGAATGGTTTTTTTTTTTTAATTTTTACATACCCTTAGTCAACAAAAAAATCAGTAGCTTAAGTTACCCTTTGATTGTTATATTTTTTCATAAAACAAAAAAACCCTTTTTTAAGGTCAAAATGATTTTGGGAAATTGGCTTTTTCTTTATTTGGGGATTGTCACCGTAAAAAAAAAATTTTTAAGTTGGGTTAATTTCCCAAAAATATTATTTTTTTTTTTGTAATGCAAGTAGATATTTTTTTGTTCTGGGGTGCAAAGCTGTGGGTCTTTCTATGAAAAATATGTTTAAATCGGGGAAAAGGGATTTTTAAAAAGTGAAAAGGGAAAAACACTGTCAAAAAGGAAAAAATTTCTAAGCAAAGGGTTTTGAAATTTAAATTTTCTACGTATTTAGTCCCCGGGGGTGGGGCCCATCTTGAATTTGATTTTTTTTTTAATTTTCCAAAAAATTTTAAAAGGTAAATGGAAAAAGTAAACATACTATAAAAAAATAGTCATAGATACGTCCTCTGAAGTTTTAAACTTTACTATTTTTCCAGGGAAAGGGTATCCCCAATTTAAAATGTAAAAGATACATTTTCAGAAAAAGGCGAATCAAAAACCCTATACCCAAAAAAGGTAAAAATAGCTAACCCTAAAAGGCAAAAATCAAGCATAACGTCTTTGGTTCGGTGGAGGGTTTGTCAAACAATTTTTTACATATCTTTTTTGAATAATGAAAAGACTTTCAGAATGCATCCCTTAAAATTTAGTCGAAACGGCAAAAATTTTGGAACCTTAGGCAAAAATCAAACAATAGTCTTTTTGTCTCCGTTTGGGGGTTGTTTTTGGGGCAATATTTTTTTTTGAAGTCCCCGAACGGTACAAAAACAAAGTTGGGAAATCATTAAAATTTAGTAGTGGGCCTTTGTAGATTGTCTTTTGAAAATATTAAATTTCTTTTTTTTATATGATATATTTTATACTATTATAGTTTGTCCCTTTGGGAAATGATAACTTTTGAAAAGGCACTTTAACTTGTTTTTAAACGATGAAAAAATTTTGTTTTTTTTATAGCTGGGCATCTCGGGAACCCGGTCATTAAAAATTTTTAATTCAAGAGTGTCAAAATTTTGGTGTAAATTTTTTTAGAAAATTTGCTGATACAAACTTTATTTAACGGAAAATTTTAGAAAACTTTCAAAGGGTTATATTTACATGTACGTGGGTTTTTGATTGTCAAAAATTTTAAATACTCGGCCCCAATTTCCCGGGTAGTAATTTTAAATTTTACAATTTGTTGGGTTATGATCTCAAATTAGGGAAAATTTTTTAAAGGAATTTTTTTCAATTTTTTTTGTATTTTTTTTCATAAAAAAGGGTTTTTTGTTTTTATTTTAAAATTATTCAATTTCTTTCAAAATCGGGTTTAAAGGCCCCTTTTAATTTCCAAATTTGGCCAGGGCCTTTTCCCCCTTTTTTTAAAATTTCTTTTGAAAAATAGAGGGACCCCCAAAATTTTAAATTTTTAAATTGGAAATTTTTCAAAAAGGCCCAGTTTTCAAATGAATAAATTTTTTTTTTTAAAAATTTAGTTTAAAAAATTTTAATTTTTTTTACTTTTTAAAAGTCTTAGATTTAATTAATTTTTCCTTTTTTATAAAAATTCCTGCAATTGTTTTAAAAACTAAAAATTAAGGTTTGATTTTATAAAAATTTTGGAGTTTTTTTTGACGTTTTTGGCGAAAATTTTTTTTGGTTTTGACTAAATGATTTATTTCCCCCAATCTTTTCCCCAAATTTCCAGAAGGAAAAATTTTTCAAAACCCTTGGGCAATTTCAAAAAATTTAAAAAAAAACAAATAAATTTTGGGGAAAATTTTTTAATAAACGAAAGAAAAAAATTACTAATGTTCAAAGTAACAATCTTTAAAAAAAAAACCCGCGTAACAAATATCCGGGGAAAACAAAATAAAAAAAAATTTGTTATTTTATTTAATAATAGGGGTTTTGGCAAACGTTTTGACATCTCCTAAATTGTATTTTAGTGTTCTGAATATGTTCCATTTTTTACCAAATGAGCAAGTGGTATAGTAAAGTTAGTACCGTTAATTAATGTAATGAAAATTGAACGAAAATCTTTACGAAATTTGGACAATTACCAGATTTCCATGTCAATGACAATTGCTTGTATATTTTCATTGCGTAAATATTTGTTTCCCTTAAAGTAACTTTTGAATTGTAATTAATATCCCTACTGAAGCCATATCAAACAGGTCTTTAGCTTTTGTTAGTATCGCTAAGTACATGCATGATTCTTTTTTCAAGTTTGTGTTTACCGTTGTGTATTAAGGTACCGTGCATCATAAGACATTTAGTTCTAGTTCTTGTGTTTCCGACGCGTACACGGATGCACGAATGGGTCTGATTTGGGTACAAATCTAGCAGAGGAATAAGGGCGAAACATACAAAGCATAATAAAAAAGGTAAAAAAAAACAATAATATGTGGGGGCTGAAATTTGAAGTATAGAAAATGATTGGCAAAAAAAAGAAGAGAAAAATTGCCAAAAAAAAAATAAAGATGACATAAATAAAGAACCCTATTGCCAGACAGCTATGAAAGGATAGTCTATTCATTTTCATTTGCCGAAAGCATTTTTACGTAGTGGCGTATGAGTAATTAAAGTCTATAAAATTATCCGTCGGAATGAAAATAAACAGTCATAAACAATTTAAATGTTTCAGAAACAATTTATCTACGAATTGCAATCTAAATGCATTTTAAAAACGATCTCGATATCATATCATTGCACTCTGGGCGACGATAAATTGTGAAACATATTTAACAATGAGGTATAGAATATAGCCATAGATTGCAATAAAAGTGTAGACGTCAACAATATAAATTGCAACTATCGTTTCAGCTACAAGATAACAACAAAGGTGTCTATTCTCAATACGGATCTTTATTTTCCATCCATATCATTCTGCGATTTAAATCCACTCAGCCATGGAAAGATTAAAGAAAACAAGGACAAAGTTAATTTAGCAAAACATTTAATGGCAGTAATAAAAAAGAAACCACGACGCAATTGAGGGATTAAAGAATGGAACGATTGATATACGTAATGTATGTGTCCTCAATGACTATGCATAATTATACACCCCTCTTTTCAAACCACAAAAAAACAACAAAAAAATAGAATACGAATTTATTTGTCTTTTTAAAAAAACCCTCACCTTGTTTTTGTTTGTTTTATATGTGTTTTCATGAAAGGTGTAAACATGGTATTTATACTAAACACTGTTATTTAAAAACTGTTTGTCGATTCCAACTAATAAGATATATTCAAAATGGTACACAGTAAAAATAAGATTTTTTTTCAAATATTTAGATGACTGTCGTATGTTTTTGGTTTATATCTCGGTCAGTAAAATATGAAAGTTTTTGGAAAGCTGTTTAATCTTTTTATTTTTGGAATATGCGTAGATCAACTTCATTTAAGTGTGGCATTGTGAAATACTACATTCAAGTAATATAAATCTTTCGTTTGACCATCAGAGTGCTTACAAAATTACAAACATATCAAATAGAAAATAAATACCTTATGTTTGTTTCTTTGATGTGTTTTTTTGGTAATTGACGCATACTACAGAGCGTTGCTTGTATTCATTTAACATATGATCTTTTTATTTCTCTGTACGTTTAATGTTTAATGCAAAAGAAGAGTTATACAGATGGAATGTTTTAAACGATGTATATATATATAAAAAAAAATGCGAACAACGGTGAAAAGGCGAACATTCCCAATTGATACGATATTCCCGTGCTTGCATTTCCTATCATGATTTTCTTGATAGAGGGTTGCTGCTCACAGGAATCTATTAAACCAAGAGTTCCAAATGGTGAAGTTGAAATCATCCCTTCGTAAATTTTACGGACGCCATCACGAGTTGGTTGACCGTTATGGAATAACCGTATCACAAATGATATCGGATATGTTCCTTACGTCGTAACTACAATCCCCTTCCCTTTCCTGAATGTGACCTACCGAATTAGACTATTTACCGGATTTGTTATCATATAAGCAACACGACGGGTGCCGCATGTGGAGCAGGATCTGCTTACCCTTCCGGAGCACCTGAGATCACCCCTAGTTTTTTGGTGGGGTTCGTTTTGTTTATTCTTTAGTTTTCCATGTTGTGTCGTGTGTGCTGTTGTTTGTTTGTCTTTTTCATTTTTAGCCATGGCGTTGTCAGTTTGTTTTAGATTTATGAGTTTGACTGTCCCTTTGGTATCTTTCGTCCCTCTTTTATACATAAGAACTACATTGTGCAATGCCTAGAGTAGTTTTGTAGAGCGGTTCAATGAAAATTATGGTATCTATTTAACCACTTTGCCCAATATCTTAAAAAGAAGATTTATCGTTAAAGGTTTAAATCTGAAAATTTTGAGACAGATTTGAAATTTGTGTGTAAGAATATATATCTAAATAAAGAATAAATAAGTGATTTATTTTATTATTCTTAATGTTTTAACAAATGACGAATTTTTGTCTATGATCAAATCAATTGGTCAATTTATTCATGTATATATGGGGACGAGACTTTAACAAATAAACTTTTATAAAGGAATGTTAAAAAAATTTTGTATTTTACTTGTACCAAGAGAAAACATATCGGGAACACATTTTTATATGTTAAGTTCATAAAGCATATTATAAAATATATCTTCACTTTTTTTTTCAAAATTATATCTCACAGATTTCATTTAGCTTGAAAATAGCACGGTAGCCCATACTGTTTCTAACATTTCTAAAAAAGGCATGGGAAATCTACTTTATAGCAAAGTCTAAGAAAACTCTATCTAGAGAAATGCATACCGTTGATTCATCTCAATGGACAATTTCTAAGCATAACGAATTATATATAACCGAACAAAGCAGGATTAAAATAAAGTAAAGTATTTTTTTTATTTGTTTGACTGAGTGGGACGGGAGTAAAATATTGTTCTTTCCTAGATATGGTTGTTTAGCATAGTGAAATACATTTTGATTCGTAAAGTTATCTAAAAAGAAATGAAAGTTATAATCAGAATAAAATTTGTACGTCTAGACTCATGTAATTTCAGATCAGTAATCACAGTTTTCTGAAAATTACATATTACAATTTTCATTTAGGATTAATTTGTTTCTATGTAGGGAAGTGTTCAATTAATATCTTTCCTTCCTTTAGAGTTTAGAGTTTTTTAATAAAAAGAGCATTAGAGAGAATTTACAGTAAATAACATAACTTACTGCTGTGAATGTGTGATGGCTGGTGCGTAGAAAAATGAGCATATAGTCATTCGATTCATATTACTGCGTGAGAAAAGTAAACACTGAAATATTCCAACAACTTACCGAAAATATCTCGATTCTGTATAATGCTATTTGTTTGCCTTTTTTGTCGTTTATAAATAAATGTTTGTTGTATATTTACTTGCATGCATCTTTATCAGACATCATTTAATACTGACGATCTGCAAAGTGAAGGTAAGTATAAAAAAATCCGTTTTATTTAAGTGCAAATAAAAACAACTAACAAGTTTAACACTTCTACAAACATTTTGAAAAATATTTTTAAATTATAGTTATTCAATTATCTAATTTTAACATACAATTATTTTATTAAAAAAAAATGTTGCACATACTTGATAGGTTACGTTTTACAATGAAACAAGTGTAAGTAAACTTTCTTATAAAAGAAAATCCTTTATGTTATCAAAATATGCTATCAAATTATTGTCTTCTCGTACACTTATTCACCGATATTTTCCGTAGTCATTGACTTTAACTCAGAGACCTCTAGTTAGAATTTCGGCCAAAGCACACGTGTGTAAGTTGGTTTTTCACCATTATCAAGATTTTGAAACATCGGCATCAAACTCGAAAGTAAATAATTTGAGATCAACGATCACCAAATGCAATATTATTTGTCGATAGTTGATGATAAGTTATAAGTGTGTGATAAATATTAGAAACATACAAACAGGACTTACTTAAATATATATAAAATAAAAATACTAGTATACGACTAAAACTTCAAGAAATTCGTTTTATATGACTTGTAGTAGTATATATATAAAGGCAACAGTAGTATACCGCTGTTCGAAATTCATAATCGATAGAGAAAACACAAATCCGGGTCACAAACTAAAACTGAGGGAAACGCATCAAATATAAGAGAAGCACGACACAACAGAAACACAACACCAAAAACGCAACACACACAGAAACTAACTATAATATAACAATGGCCATTTCCCTGACTTGGTACATCTACTTCTTGGAAATATCAGATTCCTTGTCCCTCTCTAGCTATTCGTTTATCAATTTTTGTTTGCCAAATCTTCATGTATTATTTTTTTTAATTTTCAAATATACGAAATTCACGAAGTGCATCTTGTTGAATGAAATAAGTACCGTTTGTGTTAGGGAACCGTTTATATTATGTTTGAATTAAATTTGTTTCTTCAAGTCTCGTGCTTTTTATTTTTGATTTTACTAACACGCCTACAATAGACCAGTTTAAGATAATTATTATAATGATTAGAATTTAATGCATGAATAACGAACTGCATCATCGCCGTGAATCTCATAAGTATGTTAAAGCTAAATTAAGAGCAAATACAAGATGATAAAAGGTTAGAATAAATCCAATGATTTGATTAAAGATTTCAGTTGAATCAACTATTTAATTGTTCCAAAATATCATCAATGATTAACAAAAGGACCACATGCAGATCAGTGTATGTCAGGTCTTCTTTTGTATACAAATATAAAAAAAACTCAGAAAAGTACACATGACAATGTCCACAACATCTAATGATAGTTATTATTTTTGTTGTGACGAATCATAAATGTGTCTTTTAACTTGCGTAAAACGATAAATAATTCGTTGTCTTCTTAATTGCTGATTGAACTTATGTTTTTAGCCCTCGAACAGGAGTTTCGAAGAGAAATGAATCATTTCCATACTAATATTACCAGAAAAGAAGTGTTGCAGTTATCACCGAGTTTTAAAGAATTCGTTCTAAGTTGTAAATATGATGGTGATATATGCAATGCAAGGTAAATAATATGATCTTTTTTCGTACATTTTCATTAATCTATGGTCGAATTGTTACCTCTTTGACACGTTCCTCATGTCAATTCTCAAATCTAATTGTAGATTACCAATGTTTAAATTTCTTAGCTTTGAAATACTAAGGCTTTTCTACCTCAGGAATAGATTACCTTAGCAAGCGTCACTGATAAGTCTTTTGTAGACGAAACGCGCGTCTGGCGTAATACAAAATTTAATCCTGGTATATATGAGGAGTTTATTCTACATACTTGATATACGTTTATACCATGGTGACAACAACTTATTGTTTGATGACCTTTCGCACAACAGATGAATTATTAATTTGATATGGTAACTGCTTCCACATTTTATTGTAAAGAAAAGAAAAAAAAAACTAAATGTCAGGTACAGCATTGACAAGGTCGTTTTAATATGCTCTAAAATACTCAAATTATGGCTCGAAGATTTTAAGCTTTGATTTTGTTTAATTTGATCATGAAAGAATGCGTCATTATATATCAATAGAGACCAATGCTGTGAATTAAAATTAAGGAATAAATGATTGCAAAATTCTGAATAAAGACCCATATCCTTACATTTATAATATATTTACCGACAAAAAACTATATATAGATTTTTATTCTGTTGAAGCTCCTTTGTGCCATTCTATGATCCGTATTATGGGCAATGCTATAGGTTTTCGAAAAGACCGTTAGTCGCTAAGCATGTTGGACACTTATTTGGTAGGTATTGAAATCATATTAAAATAGATTAATTATCATAAAACTAGTTAAACAAATTGAATAAAAACGGAAATGACAGGGGTGTAGTTGGAGTGGTTGTTAAGTAACAAAGCACTACACAAAAGAAATATTGTATCTTTGAAATCATATTTGAAAGAAAATAAATCAAGAACATGGGGACAAAAGACAAAATCAAGACAAAGTAAATGAAAAATAGGCAACTGTGTTGAAGGCCCATTGATGACCTTTGGCTGTTATTTTCTCTATGGTCGGGTTGTTGTTTCTTTGACACGTTCCTAATTTCCATTCTCAATTTTAACTGTAGATTACCAATATTCAAATCTCATTATTCCATTGAATAGAAATCAAGGTAACAAATAAAGACTGAGGTAAATTAGTGAGCACGGATCCGTTGACAGACGATACATATGTTCCCGGAGTATAAACATTAAAAGTATATGCACACTGTTGTTAACTGTTGTTTTTGTAAATTATACGCACTACAAACTAATAGATTAATAACGTCATTAAAAAATTCACAAACAAGACCAAAAGACTTACAAAAGAATACAAAACACAGGTAAAACTGTTTAACTGAATCATTTTTTAAGCGTATCTCGATAGGTTTAAGTAATACTAGTATTATTACTGGTTTTTTTTAAATTTAAGTTAAATAACTTTTGATTGATTTACCATATGTTTTTATACATACTTTCTCAATAAGCATTTCAGCTATTTCTGAATGTGAATCAGAGTGATTACATACCATACGTTTCTGATGATCCGGGTGTCGTTCTTTCGATACATGAAAATGGATACAGACCATTCTTACAAAGCAATGGTTTTGCTGTATCACCTGGCTTTAAAACAGATATATCATTAGTACAGGTATAATAAATAATTTATTTTTAGCAAAAAGCATTACAAGAATATCTTAAAATGCAATATATAACTATATGTTTGAGCGATAAAGTGGGCTAAACTAAATCTCTAAACGAATTGTAAATAAATTAAAATGAAAACCGTGTTTTAAAAAATTGACTTGTAAAATGTTTTAATGATATTGAATAACGTAATTTATTAACATTTTCAAAACTAAAGGTTATGTATGGCCGAATTTGAACATCAACACAAAATACTAAAACATCACCAAACGAAACTAGAGGCTCTAAAGAGCATGTGTCGCTCACCTTGGTCTATGTGAATATTAAACAAAGGAATGAAGGAAGCAGATGGATTCATGACAAAATTGTGTTTTGGTGATGGTGATGTGTTTGTACATCTTACTTTACTGAACATTCTTGCTGCTTACAATTATCTCTATCTATAATGAACTTGGCTCAGTAGTTTCAGTGGAAAATGTTTGTAAAAATTTACAAATTTTATGAAAATTGTAAAAAAATGACTATAAAGGACAATAACTCCTTAGGAGGTCAATTGACCATTTTGGTCATGTTGACTTAATTTTGTTCGTCTTACTTTGCTGTACATTATTGCTGTTTACAGTTTATCTCTATCTATAAAAATATTCAAGATAATAACAAAAACAGCAAAATTTCCTTAAAATTACCAATTCAGGGGCAGCAACCCAATAACAGGTTGTCCGATTCAACTGAAAATTTCAGGGCAGATAGATCTTGACCTGCTTAACAATGTCAGATTTGCTCTAAATGCTTTGGTTTTTGAGTTATAAGCCAAAAACTGCATTTTACCCTTATGTTCTATTTTAGCCATGGCGGCCATCCTGGTTGGTTGGCCGGGTCACCGGACACATTTTTTAAACGAGATACCCCAAACATGATTGTGGCCAAGTTTGGATTAATTTGGCCCAGTAGTTTCAGAGGAGAAGATTTTTGTAAAAGATTACTAAGATTAACGAAAAATAGTTAAAAATTGACTATAAAGGGCAATAACTCCTAAAGGGGTCAACTGACCATTTCGATCATGTTGACTTGTTTGTAAATCTTACTTTGCTGAACATTATTGCAGTTTACAGTTTATCTCTATCTATAAAAATATTCAATTTTACCCCATGTCAGATTTGCTCTAAATGCTTTGGTTTTTGAGTAATAAGCCAAAAACTGCATTTTACCCCTATGTTATATTTTTAGCTATGGCGGCCATCATGGTTGGTTGGCCGGGTCACCGGACACATTTTTTAAACTAAATACCCCAATAATGATTGTGGCCAAGTTTGGTTTAATTTGGCCCAGTAGTTTCAGAGGAGAAGATTTTTGTAAAAGTTAACAGACGACGCCGGACGACGACGACGGACGACGGACGCAAAGTGATGAGAAAAGCTCACATGGCCCTTCGGGCCAGGTGAGCTAAAAAAGAGGCAACCACTAACGGGAGACATATGACTTTGAACCAACAAATTAAAAAATAAGTGATTTATATAATGTACTGAGATACTGATATATGAACCACCTACTCTCAAGTAAAGCATAATTACGTACCAATTAAATGAAAGCATGCTCGAAGTCCTTAATTTTTTTTAGAATTATATAATGTTAGCCTACCTAAATTCAAATAACATATTTGTTCTAATACAATCCCTCAGTAGCCACCAATCATTTCTCATTTATTTCATTGAATAATAGAGAAGAAAAGAGAGGAACAGGGCTGTGTTTGGCAGTAACGATTTATGTGATGACAGTGGCAAATTTAGAAACCTCCAGGTATGAAACATTCATCAGTTTTCTATGCAATATTATGATTTATCATATACTTATAGTATATAACTTATACATTTTATAGTATGATCATAGCATAACATTTACGTGAATTCAATTTTTTCGAAAAAAGAGTTTAGGGGCTGATATGAAACACTTATCACATGTTTCTGACTATTATCAAATGTCTTTCCGTATTGTTATCGCATGGTATTCGTTATTCGGCAATTTCTGGAATAGATCACTCAATGGTATGTCTTTAGTGAAAAATAACAAAGTAGGGTACACAACTATTACCAGGAAACGGGAAAATATGTTATGTCAAACGCAAAAACAAAAACAAAGACATAATATGATAAATGAATTGCAAGTTTTCAGCATAATATAGAAATAAACTCTTCATAGATACCAGGATTGGCATTTTGTATTTGCAACAGACCCGTGTTTCGTCTTCAAAGACTCATCAGTGACGCTTGAAAAAAAAATATAAGGCTTAACAAATTTCGAAGTTGAAGAGCATTGAAAACCAATACTTCCTAAAAGTTTTGCCAAATACAACCATTGTAATTCATTACGGATGATGAAAAGCCTTAGTATTTCGAAAATTCAAAGTTTTGTAAACTGCTTATTTTAATAAGTTACTGTACAAATGTTGACCTTTCAAATCAGTGTTTATTATGTGTTGATGACTTTTTGTTTATCTTCAATATAAGAATGCATTATACATATGTTTAAAATATTTCATATGGGATGTATTACATTTGGTGTCCAACATGTCCAACGTTCGTAGATTTTTCATTTTTTGAACTCCTACTTGAGAACCACTTAATAGGATCGATACATTAAATTATTCTCCATTGTTGAATCAGAGGATAAAAAGATCATAAAATATCAGTTGTAAATCAGTCATCAGTTAATATCAGCATTCGAGTCATTGGCTCTTGGACGGATATTGAACCTCGAGCTGATAATACATCTAATATGATAAATGCCATGTAATAATCTGATAATATGTATCCATTTATAACTACTATAAGTGTAATCTTATTTATGATTGAGGTATGTTAAACAGTTATCGGTAGGTATAGGCGATAATTTTGAAAAATATAGTGAAGTGATTATATATAATTATATAAATCTAGCAATCAGACACTGTATTGATAGCAGTAAGACAAAACGATAAATAATTCTAGAACTTACTAAAAAAAGAATTATGTGGTCCACAAAATGTATAAATTGTATAGAGAATGAGTCGAGTAACGCTTATATCGGTTTGGAATAATAAAAACTCAAGAGAAAATACAATTAAAGTAAAGAAAACAATAATATTTCTAACATAACAAAAATAATCAAAAATTTCAGAAAAAGAATGCTCAGATATCGCATTTCCCACACTTTATCCTACTTGTAATTGTGCCCATGCGACCTATCCCATTTAAATTTTGACAGAAAAATTATTTTCTGTACATTTTTATTTTCATTTAACTTTGGCAGACTTTATTTTTATTTTGTGCTATTTGTTCTGTTGTCTGTCTTGTGGTTTTTTTTTACGTTTCGAAGTCCTCAGTGCTCTTCAAATTCTTACTTTATATGGTTTTTCATTTTTTTTTTATTCAAGATCAATAAAGGGTCTTTCGTAGACAAAACGTGCTTCTGTCGAACAAACTTTTTATCTTGGTATCTATATTGAGTTTGTTTATACATGTTTATGGTTCCAATGGAGAGAATATATTTGTCATAAACACATGACCCTCTATTTTCCAACGTTATGAATTTCACCTGATGTATAAAATTTGTTATTATCAATTTATAATATTTTTAATCCCTAAGTGAAGCACGCAATTATATTTCATAATAACCTCTGGTGATTTTTATTGATTGATTTACAAACAGCCAGTTATCTCTACGTTGCATCTAAATATATCTCCATTTTGTCACTCACATCTTAGAACTATCTATCCTTTGTTATATTTAATTGCAGTCAATACTATTATTTTCACAGATTTCAATTTGATAAATTAATATTTGATTACAATTGTATTATAGGCATGTTTTGAAGTATGCAAGGAAACGGTTGTTGAAAAGAATTGTAATTGTTCGCCTACTTTGTCAGATATTCATCTAGGACTCGGGCTTTGTGAGAGTATGACAGGTATATTTCTTTTAAGTGTTTGATATGCTTAATAGTATGATGATTTTGTTTTACGCAATTTGAATAAAGACCAGAATTACTTTTGATCACATTTGCATCAGTTGTCCTTGAAGATGTCAAAGGTTTTCCCAAAATAACTCAACCAATATAAATAAACCTTCATATGATAATGATATTTGCTACTCCTTATGAATTTAGCTTTGTTACTATTTCTTTTAAACAATCAACATTTATTTTGTAATCGACCTTTCTACTATACAACCACATGTGTTCAGATAACACAAAGCGATAAATTCATCAAATACATTTAAAGTCTCCTGTCATCCTGCTTCTGTTGCGAGCATACAGTAATTTTGAAAATGTCGTTAAGATCAATTGAATGTTAGGTCCTCATATTGGTCCTCGTTTTAAGTCATATCGATTTCATTCAAAACAAATTCACCGTAAGGCATTACGAATATTTGAACTCTGTGTTAAATTGTAGGATAAAGACAGTTTTCGCACAGTAAAGAAATCTCAAATTTGTACTTGCTACGAAATAAGGCAAAAAACTCAACGAATCTCGCTTTTCTCTTTTTTTCTAAATTTTTTTTTTTGTATTTTCCTACATTGTACGGATATGGTATATTTACACCGTGGCTAAAGATAAAACCTATGAGTAACATAAAGTAAACGTCTAACATACTGAAATTCCTTATAAGGCAGACAAACGTTTCTTTCTAGTGGTGCAAAACTGATAAGTCGACACTTTATACCAAATAGGAGGTACTTTTCTAAAATCATTGTTTTGGCCAATTTCGGCTTTTGCCTTAAACACTTGAAAAGAATAGAAAGTATTTGCTACATAAAAAATCAACGAACATCTCATATGATTTTTATGAGTTTGCTATATTTTGTTTTAAGTGTCTATTTGGTCAAATACCTCCATCCATGGCTTCTTATATCACAATTATTGCTTTCAAATGTCCAATTTTGAGCATACCAAAGCGCTCGGACATGTTGAATGCACGAAATGTTTAAATGGTTATTTTTATAAACTAGCTTTTGGTCTTGAACTGTTATTTCCAGATAATGTTATTGCTTTTGTAGTGCGGTAATTTATATCCTACTTTGAAAAACAAATCTCCCCTGATAAGTTATTATAAGAAATTGATTAAAGACTAACTACCTTATTCAATGTTGACCTGCTATCAATTTGGATATTCCTTTAATGTACCGTTTGTCATATTCTTCCTGATGTGGCTACTTACTTTGTTATCCCTGGATTTCTATGTGTAAGCGTTCCTAGTGAAGGTGTGCCAAGAAACGTTCCTCGTACGCACAATATATAAAGAATATTGTTTTAATTTACATATATCATATACATTTATTATGATACGTATATATACAATGGAAAGTAAAACATGTTTTTTTAATATATTCTTAGAACTACAGTGTATGACAGAAGCTGTAAAAAGAATCGACAGCTGTGATTGCAAAGAACCTTGCAGGTATGATACTTATCTCTAAGTAGATTTCATTGGACTATTGTTCTAGCTGCTTAGTATATGCCATTTTTATTTTTCTGTTCTATTTTTTAATTGATGGTTCTCAAATTCTTTAAAAAAAAAACAAGAGACGAAAGCAACTTTATTAGTTGAAATAAACTGACAACGCCAATTCAAAAACAGAAAATTACAAAAAAATAACAGTTCACAAACCACAACATGAAAAATTTAAACTGAGAAATGCGAACCCAACAAAAAAAACGGAGTAATCTTAAGTGTAGCATAGACTGCTCCTCGTGTGGCTACCCTCGTGAATCGCAATTTCTTTAAAAGTTTAATAGTCCCTATATTGAATGTCATATGTTCACTTGCATACGTAACACATATTAAAGACATTAATACGCACCAAATAAACTGGTGTTACTGCTTAAAAGATAATTGTTGTTTCCAATATGGGTATTCTTGCAGTAAAATTGTAGGCTACTATTTTATGACGTTTCTCATCAGTATTGTAGGAAAATGAAAGGACCGTCTTAAATACTTTTTTCAATATTTGGGATGCGCATAAAGCAAGAACATTCAACTATCTTTCTTTTCTTACAGTTAAACACTTTATTCTTAAGCGTTCATTTTTTAGGGTAAGCATATTTGTTCCATGCGTAAATTTATTTTGATTTTTGATGATACTGAAACGGTCGGAGATATTTTAATAGGATAACTATAATGTTTTTCATATATTTCGAATGGATGTCATTGATCCATTAATCGTCGATACTTTAGTTAGTGCTTTCATGTTTCGGAATATTTAATTATTTTTACACAATGAATATGCTATTCAAACAGAGATAAACAAGTTCATTTATTTAACACCATTATTCTTTTTCTAAAAGCGAAATACAATATAAGACGTTCCGTTCATTCACAAAATGGCCAGGAAGAAGTTATGTGGGAGTACTAGAGGCCCTTCTTAAAGAGAGAGGTATTGCATATCAAGATTTAAGGTAATCTTTATTTACTACAGATTTTAGGAAAACAAATAGGATGAAAATAAATACCATCAACAGTGTGTTTTTTCTTTTTGGTTTATAAGCTTTGAATATTTTAATAAGTTTTGGATTACAAATATTGTGGCATCGCACATCAATGAAAAAATATAAAATTTTGTTGCAATACGTATCTTATGTATCTGGTTCAGAAGAACTGGTATTGTTTATATTAAGATAAGTTGTGAAAATATTGAGAACATGATTCTTTGATGTAAAGACCTACAGTTAAGGGAATGATATGATGTTTAGCCTAGATTACACATGCTTTATATCCTCGTGATGATATAGGGCTCGAAATATAAACACATTTTTAAACTATTACTTACACATATGTATAATTGTGGAAAAAGGGCGAAAGTATTTTTTACAACGATGGAAAACACCAGCCGGTACTGACACATGTGTCATTAAACTATAATAAATACAAACAACGTGGTATAATTGCAGCAAATTATGTAACGAAATAAGTGCTAATAGTTTAATGTCTTATTATTACAACAAAGGTAAAAAATTACATTGGTTTTATCGTCCATTTGCACTACCAAGACATTACATGATATCTGTCTGTGAAACAAGAGCTAAAAATTATTAGATAGTTAAAAAATTATTTTGAAAAATGAAAGGTCAGATATGATATGTAAGAGGTAACTTTTCGATTTTTTTTATACTATTACCCAGCTTAGAACACCAAAGGTGAAACATACCAAAAGGATATACAAAGTCATAGATCGACAATGATCTGACAACGCCATGGCAAAAACAAAAGGGATATACAAAGTCATAGATCGACAATCATCTGACAACGCCATAGCAAAAACAAAAAGATTTTTTTTGGGTCATAGACTGAACAACAGATAACTTAGATCATCTTATATGAAACGGATTTGAACTAAGGGAGACAACTCTGAAAAGTAGATATCAATTTCTTAGCTATCGACACCTTGGTCGAATAATGGAAATAGTTACGAAACCGACAAAAATGCAAGAGAATCTAACATAAAGTAAAAAACACATCTTCAGGCGTACTTTGGGAACATAACTGAATAGTTTGAATGTTCTCATATTTATTCATTATAACATTACATTTATTGACAACGTATTCTGGAAAAAAGCAAGTCTTTCTGAACTAAAGTTATCAATAGTTCATACATAGCATTACTTACGTTAAATACCAATCAATGCTGGTACAAGTTTAAATAACTCTGTTTTGATATATTTGATATCTTTACTTTTCATTTTTATAGAGATTTGAAGATGTGGCGTGATACAGGTACATATAACAGATGTTTTTAGCCACACACTTATATAATGGCCTCTATATGAAGTACAGAACTATATTTCTTTTATACAGGGAAAGCTTATTATTCATCAACATATACTTTACCTCCCTGCAAGAAGAGATAACAGAAGAGGAACTTGCTTACACGGTATAAAAAGTAAAAACACAAAAATACTGAACTCCGAGGAAAATTCAAAAAGGAAAATCAAAAATCAAAAGGCAAAATCAAAAGTCCAAACACATCAAACGAATGGATCACAACTGTCATATTCCTGACTTGGTACAGGCATTTTCTAATGTAGAAAATGGTGGATTGAACCTGGTTTTATAGCTAGCTAAACCTCTCACTTGTATGACAGTCGCATCAAATTCCATTACATTGTCAACGATGCATGAACAAAACAAACATACTCAAAGAGTAAAAATGTCAAAAATAGGGGTACAACAGTCAATATTGTGTTATCATCTTAATATCACTACATAAACAACAAATGTAACAAAGTAGCACAAAAAGGCATACATCAAATTTAACATTCTCATTTTGCTTATAACTTATTTGATTAATTAGAAGCAAGCTTCTGTAGTAAGTTATAAAAAAATTGAGATAACGGAAACTTAAATACCAAATGAATGTAAACGAATATAGATATGTTGATGATTCAATTGTAGACGAAACTGGCGTCTGGTATACACAATCTTAATCCTGTAGTCTATATATGAGGAGTTCACATTCAACATTCATATTATGTAGAGTTTTTTTTATTGATGACTGACATATAGTTTGAAATCAATGTTTACTGTACGTTCATAGACAAGCCAAGACATGAAGGATATCCACACGTGTTAATTTTATTTACACGTTTGTTTGCCGTCAATATTTATATGTAACATATACAAGATTTATACGTAGACATGTCATAGTAACTCATTTATTCATTGTCATGTTGGTTTGCAGGTCGAGAACTTTTGGTCAGATATTGGAGGATCACTTGGACTATGGGTTGGCATGTCAGTAATAAGCCTTGCAGAAATTCTCGAGCTGGGAATTCTGATGTTACGATTATTCAGAAAGCGAACGTTTCGATTGCATACAAAAGAACAAAAACGAGCGAACGCTGAAGCAAAACTAAATGACGGTTTGAATCAGATCATCAAAGGCTTTAATGACATAAATGAAGATGAGCAAGGAGGAAGAATTGAAGTCCATGATGGTTTGACTAAAATTATTAACAGTATAAACATTCTTGCTGCAGAGAAACAAAAGAGCGAACATGATCAAAATACTATTGAAATCTCGATCATTGAAAATGACAGAATGCAACCAGAACAGAACAATGTATATGCACGTCAAGAATTTGTAGTGGAATAATGAAAGTATATCAATAGCAGAAACCAATATGTTTTTAATGTTAAGAAAACAAAAATGTTTAAATAAAGAAATCAAAACTGTATAACTGTTTTATAAAGTTCCTAAACGTTATTTGAGTTAGTTTTAACTTTTTGGGATAAGTTTTAACTACAACTATGAAGAAGAAACTAATAATTTTCATTTATTAAAAACTATAAGTGCGGTGTTAGACCATTAAGACCATTTTTAACTAGGTGTTATTTGGGGAGGTTAAACTCAAAATCAAAACGACTTTTCAAACTTCATACACTGCACTTATAGTTTTTAGTGAATGAAAAATTTAATAAAAAAAAAAATGCAGGACTGCATTTCTTTATAATACACAACTGAAACAACAGTAATATAAAAGGAAAATTATCAAATAATTCAAATAATTAGGAATATACAAATGATAATCGATAAAACAGCGCATACCATTGCATTATTTCCAAAAAGGAATGAACCCAAATGATTCGACGATGCTAATGTCATTGTAGCAATTACCTTAATACATGTAAGACAGGAAACAAAATAAAAAATTGAAAACTATAGCATAAAAATCAAATCATAAGTTCATACGAAGTTGAATGTTCAATATCTATTTTGAGGAAAAAGTATAAAATATATCATAAACGGTTGAATTGATGGAAATTGGTTCCATTTATAGCAGAGTACATGTTGTCATAACAGTTGACCTAAACAATGAGACTTTGTCATTAGCATTCACAGTCGTCGTTGATTAGAATTATATTAAATGTCTTGACAATCTACGAGTTGTCATGAGTATTTGAAGTCATTGATTAGCAAATAACAGAATGTCTGGTAATACACATGCACTTTTCTAGTGCAAAGCATAGTGCAAAACTCTGTTAAGCATGTACGAGGAGACATATTTGTAAGGTATGTACATACATATTCAAAATTTGCAGCTTAAATTCAAACTTATGTATTTTTAGCTGGGTGTTATTTGGGGAGATTTAACTCAAAATCAAAACGACTTTTCAAACTTCATACACTGCACTTATAGTTTTTAGTGAATGAAAAAAGAAATAAGAAAGATAAAACATGCAGGCATGCCTTTTTTGATAATTCACAACTGAAACAACAGTTATATAAAAGTAAAAATATCAAATGATTCAAATAAATAAGAATATACAATTGATAATCGATAAAAGCGCATACCATTGCATTATTTCCAAAAAGGAATGAACCCAGATGATTCGTCAATTATGATGTCTTTGTGTGCAATACCTTAATACATATAAGACAGGAAATAAAATAAAAAATGGAAAACATAAGCATCAAAGTTCATACAAAGTTGAATGTTCAATATCTATTTTGAGGAAAAAGCATAAAATATATCATAAACGGTTGAATTGATGGAAATTGGTTCCATTTATAGCGGAGTACATGTTGTCATTAACAGTTGACCGAAACAATGAGACTTTGTCATTAGCATTCACAGTCGTCGTTGATTAGAATTATATTAAATGTCTTGACAATCTACGAGTTGTCATGAGTCATTGATTAGCAAATAACAGAATGTCTGGTAATACACATGCACTTTTTCTAGTGCAAAGCATAGTGCAAAACTCTGTTAAGCATGTACGAGGAGACATATTCGTAAGGTATGTACATACATATTCATTGCAGCTTAAATTCAAACTTATGTATTTTAAGTACTAATTCTATTGTAAATCCTATTCATGTACCTTTATTTAGTCGAATTATATATTGGAACTATCTATACCATATGTTTTTCACAGATAAAAGAAAAACCCTGATGCCTGCTAGCACAGTACATTCACATTGAAAAGAATGTATAAGCATCTTTGAAATCTGAACCAAGACCCTAAAATGTTCAAAAAAGGTCATTTAACCTGTACACAGTCAGGAAAATGACAGTTGTTTGGTGTTTTTGAGTTTCTGATTTTCATATTTGACAAGGAACCATCCTTTTTTTGTTTGGTAAATTTATTGTTTCACTTTTTTCATTTTCACACCATTTTAAACCTGTCATTAAATTTTAAGATCAGGAGATTTCTCAGTTATGTTTAAGGTATAAAACCACTCATTCATAACCCATTGCTTTCTATGTTTAATTCTGCAATTTCAAGCATTTATGGTTTAAGTTCAAATAAAGTGGCAGTTATTTCGTGTCAAAACTGTACCTTATCCTGACTTGTGCTGAAAGAATCAACATACCTTTAGTTGAATTTTAGAGCGTACTGGTTCCCGGAATTTCAAGTAAAACATTCAACAAGGATTCAACAGTGATACCAAGTCCCCAAGCTTTCATTTGATACAAAAACTACCCCAATATTCCCGCTATTGACAAAGATATAGCTATGCGCAGGAACTATTTTGTTTCAAATATTTACTACTTTCTTGTATGTTCTTTCCGACCGGGCCTGAATTAGTGGTTCTATACCTAAGGTACCCTACGCAAACATGTATGTCTATTAATTATACAAATACAAACTCAACCATAGTTTCGCATGTATTCTTAGAAGTTCGCACTAATATAAAAAATTGTGCTACGTTTTTAGTTTATTGACCACAACCTGAATTATGATAAACCAAATATGTAGCTGGGGAAGCCATGCACAGGTAGACGGACAATTGGACACAAATGCACAGCCTCGAAAGCTCAATGCAACTACTATGGTGTCTTGGTATGAAAAGTCAGATGGTTAGGTCACAAAAAATCCGATTGGAGAAAGATTTTGTCTTGATACAGCAACTCACAATTTTTACAGAAATAAAAACAATGGCAAGATTGACGAAATCACACTATCAATGATATAAATTATTTTATAATGTTTTTCAAAAATAGGCTTCAACAAGTTTTAACTTAGAAATATTTTTTGTTAAACTAAACGTCATCATCTGAAACTTATTCTGAAGTTAATTTTATTTGAAATAAATTTCATCTTTATTGATTTCATTCAAAACGATCATTGGTTATAAAAGGTTATATTTAGTGTTTCAGAATGGAATACTAGCCAACACAGTACAACAGATCATTTGACTAGTATATATTTATATATTTATCATAATTAAGTGTAATATTTAACATTCCGATGCAATAAAAACTGCAACTGTTTTAATGTAAGCAGTTGCAATGAATAAAATTATCTCTTTTCAAATGTCATTACAAACTTCGACCGTTTCAATTTTGAAAGCTTCGTTTTTGTTGATCCTACTTATATAGAAAAATTCCAAATTTTTTGTGTAAATTCAACACGTCGTTAACTGATTTGCATTATGACATCCCCAATTTAGGCAAGTATACTTTTTTAAAGACAACCCGATACGTAACAATACAAACATTACTTCGGAATATACAATTTCTTACAAAAGAATATTGAACGATTGGTAGATTTCAAAACCGAAGTCTATTAACTCTTCAATACATTGTAAGTAACTCATCAGAAATACCAGGATTGAAATTTCATATTTGCGCCAGATGCGCGTTTCGTCTACAAAAGACTCATCAGGCGCGCTCGAATAAATAATGTCGAAAAGGCCAAATAAAGTACGGAGTTGAAGAGCATTGAGGACCAAATGTTCCAAACAGTTTTGCCAAATACAGCTAAGGTAATCCATTCTTAAGTAATACATAAGCCTTAGTATTGGAAATACGCAAAGTTTGTACACGACGGGTGCCAAATGTGGAGCATGATCTGCTTACCCTTCCGGAACAGCTGAGATCACCCCTAGTTTTGGGTGGGGTTTTTGTTTTCTATTCTTTAGTTTTCTATGTTGTGTCATGTGTACTTTTGTTTGTCTGTTTGTCTTTTTCATTCTTAGCCATGGCGTTGTCAGTTGATTTTCGATTTATAAGTTTGGTATCTTTTTAGTCCCTCTTTTGTAAACAGTTGATTTATAATTCTGGCCGTATTAATAATAATTCATGTTAACACAGAAGTGCTGACTGTTGTGCTTGTGATACATTCGGAGAATTAAAACTCCACCAGCAGTGGTATCAACCCAGTGGTTGTTAATAAACTCGTCATAAACACAAGATTTTTATTTTTTATTTTTACCAGACGCACGTTTCGTATACTAAAGACTCATCAGTGACTCTCGAATAAAAAAATGTTGAAAAGGCCAAAATGAAGAGACATACAGTTCACATTATGAACAAGAAAGGGACTGTTTACGTTTGCCAAATCAATGGCCTGACAGATGAAATGTTGAGTTCAACGTGCTTACTGGTACCTTTTTATTTTCTTGCAACCCGAAAGCAGAATACACCATTAATGTCCCGATTAAATGTAAGTTATCGTTAGATAAAGCAATTCAAAAATGACTATATTTGGTAATCGTTACTCTCAAATAATCCCCTAAAAATGGCATATTAGTTATATAATTTTTTATCAGAGAATTAAAGTTTAAGACTGCAAGGAGTTCCTTCTGAAAATAATTCAAGGAACAAATGAAAACATCTGACGTTAACTGGTACTTGGTTTGTTTTGACAAAAATAAATTCACCACAGGAAAATATCTAAAAAATTAATCTAAACTTTAACAAGATTTTTGGTTGCTATTTTTCAGAATATATTAAACATCACCATTAATATTTTTTTTATCATGGTTTGGTATTTCTTGCTTCGATGTATAAATTTGTTGATTGAAGTCTATTAAGCACACAGTAGCAAGTAATATAAAACGGTCATTTTTTAGACAATGCAATTTTCTGGAGTCATTTCCTTAAAAAACTTACGACTATGACTGATCGGTAGTCATGAACAATTCAGCATACTTACCACCAAGGTTAACTTTATATATAGTCGTAATTTGTATGTGCATCAAACTATGTGTTATCAAATTAATCGCCAAATTATTAGTTTTGTCATGACATTATATAATATATATACATGTAACAAAGACACTGTGAATTTATATATTCTTTTGGAATAGGCACTGTTTTGATCTTGGATGAATGCTAATATGATAGACATACGAAAAAGTGTACTGAAACTTCTTGACTTAGGTAAATAAAATGCAATTGTTATGTTTTCTATCTGAGTCATTTGTTAAAATATCTTAGATTTCTAAAGGTAAAGGGAAGATAATCTATTCCTAACGATAAAATGTAATCCATTTAATACAATAAACAGTACAAATTTTACAGCAGTACATGCGCATTCCGCATTTCGACAATTACAATCTCAATAAAGTGACCTATACTTGACGCCAAACTATTTGAAAATCCAATAGACAAAACAAACATTAAAGAGATGATTAAACTAAAAAGACTTTAACATGTCTAAGTTCTGCAAAATTAGGACCAGGAAAAGGTTGAATGTGACATACAACTGAAAATAGAGGCCAACGATACAGAAGGCCCACTCAACTTTTTAGAAGAAACAAAAACCCACTGACAACGACTTTAAAGAACACTATTATAAGAGGAACACTAAATAAAGGAACTGTAAAATGATCGTGTTATGCCAACATAGATAAACATACAAACTTGAAATCATGGAATTACAATTACGATCGTGACTTCAGTTTTCTCAAATTTATTAAGGACGTTAATAATTTTAGCCATGATTTTATCTAATCACGAAGTAAGCAACCATTCAATTCTAATAATGCGATATTTCCTGAGGGGGGTTGTGAATCGAAGGTATTTGATAGTATACATTGTGTTATAAGTGCCGTAACCCGTAATTCTTAATGAATGATTGAAAGATCAATTATTCATTAGTCATCTATCTAATAGGAGACCACTTGGGTTTAAGCCTTTATATGCTTTGTTTACTTAATCAGGTTCATTTTAAACATCAAATTCAATGGTTACGATTATTTTCTATACTCATTTACAAGACTGAATTAATAGTTTTGATTTCAATTAACGAAAGCAACATGTAGTTCGTTTACCTGAGGTCTCGTTAAAGACCATACGCAATATCTGGTTGAAACACCCATTAGTCCTGAACAATTAATAACTGTATTTGCTCCAATATTTCAAATTAAAAATTGGAAATATTTAGAAACAAACTTATATGCATTTCAAGTGGATGAGACATAACCAAATAACCAACCAGACTCAAAAAAAAACATAACAACTAAATACTTGAATGTTGGATGTAAAATAACGAGATTCGTCTAGTAGCAATGCGACATAACACTATACAAAACAGTCATGTTCGGGAATATGTCAATTTCGGTACTTAGTAGCCCAGATAGCGTAGAAAAAAATCAACAATCAAAGACATAGTAAAAATGTCGTTACCTATTTCTACGGAGCCCCGTTGGTCTCACACAGATTATAAAGTGTCTTTTAAAGTCCTGCGCTGAAGATGTGTAAAGTCTAGCGCTGAAGATGTAAAGTCTAGCGCTAGAGATGTTAAATCTAGCGCTGGAGATGTAAAGTCCAGCGCTGAAGATGTAAAGTCTAGCGCTGGAGATGTAAAGTCCAGAGCTGGAGATCTCAAGTCTAGCGCTGGAGATGTAAAGTCAAGCGCTGAAGATGTGAAGTCTAGCGCTTGGGATGTAAAGTCTAGCGCTGGAGATGTGTAAAATCTAGAGCTGGAGATATGCAAAGTCTAGCGCTGGAGATGTAAAGTCAAGTGCTGGAGATGTAAAATCAAGCGCTGGAGATGTAAAGTCTAGCGCTGAAGATGTTAAATCAAGCGCTGGAGATGTAAATTCTGGCGCTGAAGATGTAAAGTCAAGCGCTGGAGATGTAAAGTGAAGCGCTGGAGATGTAAAGTCAAGCACTGGAGATGTAAAGTCAAGCGCTGAAGATGTAAATTCTAGCCTTGAAGATGTAAAGTCAAGCGCTGGAGATGTAAAGTCAAGCGCTGGAGATGTAAAGTCTAGCGCTGAAGATGTAAAGTCAAGTGCTGGAGATGTAAAGTGAAGCGCTGAAGATGTAAAATCAGGCGCTGGAGATGTAAAGTCTGGCGCTGGATATGTAAAGTCAAGCGCTGGAGATGTAAAGTCAAGCACTGGAGATGTAAAGTCAAGCGCTGGAGATGTAAAGAGAGACCTTATGACATATTGAATCAAATTTATGCATGAATGATTAAATGATGGCCCTTCATTGATTTTATAATTTTGGTGCCGATCGGAAATCAAAGATGGCCACCACAGCCGAACATAGTTTAACATTTAACCCTATGGAAAAAGCAGGTAAAAAAAAATTTCTACGGAGAAATCGTTTGACATATTGATTCCAGTTTAGGCCATGGCAAGACAAAATATACCAATGTTTCCTATTTCCCTACCTACCCTTATTGTTATCCCCTACCCTAAACATTTTATTGCAGTTTTTCAAGAAGCACTGTAAAAAAGGAATATCTTTCTTAATTCATGTATAAATAAGTAAAATGTTTCAGAAAAATTAAATAGTTTGCCTTTACATCTCCAGCGCTTGATTTTACATCCCCAGCGCTTGATTTTACATCTCCAGCGCTAGACTTTGCATATCTCCAGCGCTAGATTTTACACATCTCCAGCGCTAGACTTTACATCCCCAGCGCCAGACTTTACATCTCTAGCGCTAGATTTTACACATCTCCAGCGCAAGACTTTACATCTTCAGCGCTTAACTTTACATCTCCAGCGCTAGACTTTAGATCGCCAGCGCTGGACTTTACATCTCCAGCGCTAGACTTTACATCTTCAGCGCTGGACTTTACATCTCTAACGCTAGACTTTACATCTCCAGCGGTAGACCTTACACATTTTCAGCGCAGGACTTTAAAAGACACTTTATAATCTGTGTGAGACCAACAGGGCTCCGTATATTTCAGACACAGACACATCGAACAGATCAACCAACTCGTGGTGGTGTAAATATAATTTACGTAGTATCTTTTTTATCTTTGCTCCTCATAACTCTAATGGAGCAGTTTCTGCGTAAGGTGCAAACTCCTGTTTATGAAGTTTGTATGTGAATTTCAATAATTTACGACTTGTCTCGGTAATTTGTACGTTCACAATTTGAATATTTGTTTGATGTTTTTTTTATGGTTTCTGTTTGATAATCTGCTGTCTTATCGACTGTAGTCAAAATAATCATTAAATTGTTGCACGTCAGTGTTCCTGTTGTAATTTTGTTTTCCTCTTATAATTGATTCCTTCGGTTAATTTCGTAACCCAGATTTGTTTTCTCTAAAACAAATAATGACTTTTGAACACCGGTATACCACTGTTGCCTTCATTGCTGATATATTTTTTTTCTCTTCAGAATTCAGTTTCTTTCTTCAAAATTTTGAGTCATTGTTTGTCCTCAATGCTCTCCAGCTTCGTAATTTATTAAGCCTTTTTAACTTTTGTATTGGAGTGTCACTGATGAGTGTTTTGCAAATACAAATTTCAATTGTGGTATTTATGATGAGTTCAATTATAGCATGTTCTTAGAACACAATCATTTTGTAAAATTGTCATTTAAGAGCTATAACTCTATAAAATATTGTCTTGACAGTTTCGACTTTGTCGACAAATTTCTAGATCTTGTCTTCCTAAACATGTTTTTGTTTATAGTTTCTGTTTATCAGCCACAGATGCTTCCAAAAGCGTAAAAAAGAATCAAATATGACCTCAAAGGTCAATAGATTGATGGATAATTTTGGTTATGTTGACTTATTTATAGACCTTTTCTTACGTCATTCAATTTACAATTGTTATTTGTTTACTTTATTAAATTGGTTTAATAAAACTTATTGTCTTTTTGTTGTTGGGATGTACAATTTTCCGGCAACGAGCACTCTGTGTAGTATTTGTATTTGTATCCATCTGATAAGTTTTTTAACTGATTTTTATAGTTTGTTCTTATGTTATACTGTTATGCCACTGTCCCAGTTTAGGTTGAGGGTTGGGATTCCGCTAACATGTTTAACTCCGCCACATTCTTTATGTATGTGTCTGGAAACTGTAATTCAGTGGTTGTCGCTTGTTTATGTGTTACATAATTTTTTCGTTCATATTTTGTACATAAATCATGTCGTTCGTTTTCTCGTTTGAATTGTTTTATATTGTCATTTCGGGCCCTTTGATAGCTGACTATGCTGTACGGACTTTGCTCATTGCCGTACAGTGACCCATAGTTGTTAACTTTTGTGTCATTCGGTCTGTTGTGGAGAGTTGTCTCATTGGCAATCATATCACATCTTTTTTAACATTAAATGAATTTTGATGGTTTAAGGTGAACCAATAGTTCAACTGTTAAGCAAAAGACAAATATTCTTTAGGATTATATCCAAATTTTCCAAAAGTAAAAAAAAAAAATTATTAACTATGAAAATAAAGAGTCTACAGTACTGTAAAAATTTCACCAAAAGTAGATAAAATAGAAAACCAATGGCAAAAATCTACAATAAAGGGCAATAACACAAATAAGCACTCTACCTGACATGTCAATTTACATATTGATAAAGATCTTGTGCTGATATTTTTTATTATTACTGTTTAAAAATAAATCGAAACACAAACGCAAAAAAAAAGGCGTAAAGATATCATCATTGTGTAAAAACTTTAAGAAAAAAATAAAAATATGGTCTTCCTTATTGATAATTTTTGCAATTTAAAGTTTTCATTATCTAATGAAATAAGCAAAATAATACGCAAAAATTACCAAATATAAAAAAACCCGTCACCGTTGTTCTATATTTAGACAAATGAACCATATTGTTTGACCCGAAGGATCAACGAACACCCATTTCTTGTTAAATCGAATAGAGCCGCTATCTCGTTTGAAAAATAAAAAGCTAAATAAAAAAGTACCGAACTCCGAGGACAATTCATCACGGAAAGTAAGTTATCAATTGGCAGAAGCAAAAGATGTTATCAAAGGTACCAGGATTATAATTTAGTAAGCCAGACGCGCGTTTCGTCTACATTAGACTCATCAGTGACGCTAGCTAGCGCTCATATCAAAATATTTATTGAGCCAAACAGGTAAAAAATTGAAGAGCATTGAGAATCCAAAATTCCAAAAAATTGTGCAAAATACGGCTAAGGTAACTTATGCCTTGGATAAGAAAATCCTTAATTTTTCGAAAAATTTAAAGTTCAGTAAGCAGGAAAGTAAAAATGACCACATTATTGATATTCATGTCAACTCCAAAGTGTTGACTACTGGGCTGGTGATACCCTCGGGTAACCAAAAGCTCAGACACAACAAACAAATGGATAACAACTGTAATATTTCTGAGTAGGTACAGGTATTTCTTATGTAGAAAATGGTAGATTAAACCTAGTTTTACACATGATATAGCTAGCTAAATATGTCACTTGTATGATAGTCTCATTAAATTCCTTGATATTGAATGACTGATTGAAGTATTAGATAGGATAACGTGAATAGACCAAAACGACGGTTTAATTTTTTTTTTTAAATCTCCAAATTATATGGGACATTTTGAGTTTTACATTTTCTTTTGTTGTGAGGTCATAGATCACTGAAAGGTTATCTTATGAGTCAGTATCGGAATCAGTGTTATTCAAAACTCATTATAGGATTTTTCTTTCTACGCGATAACATACACTGAGATTCCCAAACGTATTAAACAGTTAAGCCAGCAGTTACTTAGACATTCTATATCAAATCTGATGGCACCATTCAACATATTAATTTATTTGTCTTTTGTGTAATATATTACTATATACAGAAAGAGCTTGAGAATAGTTCATAAAGGTAAACGTTAAATTACTGATGTTAAAAGGGATAATTTCTATTATAGGGCGAAAATTAGTAATAGTGTTATGTAATCAATATATGAAAGAATGATGTCGGCTTCGGATGTGAGAACTCTTTTTAGAAGATTTGCAGAGTATACTACTTTTCATGGTGTAAACCGGATTATATCTAGTAAACTTATGATAGGAAGACTGGTATGGTTGTGTATTGTTATGACTAGTTTTTGTATGTGCATCAGACAAATTTATATACTCAGCATTCAATTTTCAAGGTATGTAACTTTTTTTAATTTATATTAACACACGAAAAAGTTGTGTTTTGATAAATTGACAAGAATTGTGTATAAAATTCCTTTTTTCGCTTATGTGAATAACAAAAATTATTCTCAGTAAAACCAAAAAAGAGATAAGATAAATTATGTTGGGCTTATGTGTCTGACAAGCCTTTTACGTTTTTTTTACGTTTTGATGTCAGTTGTCGATCATTTGTCATATGTTTGATTTTTGATAGCAATTCCTATCATATGTTATTTAGAAATAATAGCATAAACTTAGAACAAAAATATGATGTTATTAGTCAAACATACATATTCATTGATTTTGTTTGATTTTGATTGACTGTGATTGCTGTTTCTTAACCATTAACTTCCCCAAAATTTCAACACAAGCACTCAATGTACTTACACGGCTACTCTAATTCTGTAATATGACACCTCAAAATAATGAAATCAACACGTTATAATTTGAATGCGTCCGAAGCGCTTTTACCATCATAAGAAACGCTCAAAGTCAAATATTTGAACGCCAAGGCCGTAGATGAATTAAAAAAGTTGTTGAGTTTTATGACTAAAAGGACAAAAATAGATATCCAAATTCGTCATTGGTCAACTTTGCTTATTACTTTGGAATTGAAAATGGCAACATGAGTTTACTGATCATTTCAAATTTATAAACGGACAAGTTTAGAAAGGTTCAGTTTTACACTTTGGGGTTTTTCTCCAATCTTCAGTATATTGCAGACATATCGAAAAATACAAATGAAATGTGTTTAAACAGATCGCATTCGATGATTCCTTTGATTATTTTTTTAACTGAAACAGTGTGTATTTTTGCAAGTAAAAAACCTCAGCTTGTACCACCGTTATGCATAAATAATGATTTATCATTAGATCTAAGTCGTTGAAACGTGTCCTTTTGAAACCGAACATCTAAGGACTTCATTGAGATTCCTAAACGTTTGGATCCGACAAAACTTATAGTTTTAACAAGTTTGCTCAAGGAAATAATCGTTCCTTTATATCATAATCGAAAAGAAGATCGATAACTGATGATACAATTATTGATTTGCCTCTAGGATGAAACAAAAAGTGTTCAATGGTCAGATTTTTTATTTGTATCAGTCCTTAGAGTATAACATATATAAGTGCTAGATGTTGTCATTTAAATACTATTGAAGATTGCATAGCTAATGGTATATACAGACAACAATTAAATTGTCATTGTTGAAACAACTATGGAATCTTCATCAATCATGTTTAAAAAGAAAATCATGATTTTCTCCTGATATTTAAGTATCGCAACTAATCCTGATATTCTTATGGTATTTTGGTCACAAGTTTTATGATAATCAAATGTGAACTCCAATCATCAACATTATCCATGTCCCTCAAAGAATAAGAAGTTTAAATCCAATCTAATTTTGTCAATATGTGAGCTTAAATGAACATTTTCTTTTATATCAAATGGGGAAACTAGAGGTAAAAAAATACCGAAACACCAATCAAACAATTATTTTTTTATAATTATTGAAAAATATGTTCCCAAAGTTTTGAGTTGTATGGTCACATAATGAAGAAAAAGATACATAGCAGATGTGGTATGAGTGCCAATGAGACAACTCTCCATCGAAGTCACAATTATAAAAGTAAACCATTACATTTCAAGGAGGGTCTTCAACGGAGCCTAGGCTAAAATCGAACAGCGAGCTATGAAGTGCCAAAAACTACACACGAGTAAAGATATCAAACAGCATTATATTATTTTTTTTCAAAGCATCGTTAATGATAAAAACTACCACTGGATGTGCTGTTTTTTTCTCCTTATCACCATTGTAATGATGTGCAATTTATATAATTCAGTAAACGAATTAACGTCATGAAAAACATAAAATAGTAGAAAATATTGTGAGAAAAATATATAAGAGTTTTTTTCCTTAATTATAATAGCATGCTTATCATTTTATTCCCATGCATTATTTAGGATGTAGCACCAATGTATAAATTGTACATACAGAGTTTCTTAAAAATCTTAAGCATTTAATTCATAGTTTCCACTCATTTTCGACAAATTTAAATTAGCTAGCTAACTCTGATCTAAGTTTAAAAAGGTCAAGTTTTGTAATAAATTTTGTTTACCAATATTCATTTTAGATTGTTTTTTAATACATGTATCTCTTTACGTTTTTTTAACTCCCAGAACTCTGAAAACCCCCTATAGTATATATCTAATTTCCAAAAAGATATGACAGAACCTGCCCAGGAGCGGTTCTTTTTATCAAATAATCCCTCTTGAATAGATGACTTTAAAGAACTCTCAAAGAAAATAAAATTTTATTCCGCAATCAGATATTTACGATAAACAAGGAGAGTAAAATTGTTGATGTATAGCATTCCAATGGAATGGTCAAAGTACAAATAAATACAAGCTTTCATAATTACTAGGTTCCATATATAATTGGTTAACCAAATCTGATTCTTCAAAATACATGATATTGAAGAATATCCAATTATTGTTCATTAAGCATAATGCATTCTTTAACTAATCGAACGATCCTATTTCATAAATTGTTTTCCCTTTATGATGACATTATATTGTCAGCAATTATTACTAAATTTTAACAGTCAATCAAACACCTATAGCTAAATCAAATGCAATAACGCAACATGTTTTTTTTTATTACCCTTCACTCTCACATTATCACAGATATATAACTGCATTTTGCACATTTTTATGTCTGTCCCTAAACAGAAATGGATAAGAGAGATTACAGATCGAAAATAACCGAATTTGAATAAAAAACATTGTTTACTTTTTTTTACAAAAATGACTTTCAGTTTGATCTCTATTGATGACTTGTCTTCAAGCCTAAGCTAACATACCACATTAAGGCTCGCGGTGTATAAATTCTTTTTTTTTTATAAAGGATTAAAGGATTTCACCTAATAGAAAAATTAAATAAAAAAATGGGGTCAACGTTCATTTAAGCTCACAGTCTGCCCCAAAGAAGCATACATTTTTGTTAATGCCCTTTTTTCTGGCGAACTAATAGGCGAAATGTGGGTAATATCGAAATAAAACAGAACAAAATAACAAAAATTGCTTAATTTTTAGAATTATTTAGTTTATGTACAGCTTATTTGAAAACAATAATAAAAATATTGGTCACCAATTAGTTAAAAAAGAATTTCATTTTTTATGCAACAAAATGGCATTTTTGCCCTCCAATGGAGATAATTTGGTTGCTTCTTAAATGATATAAACATTTTCAAAGTCATCTGGGGTCAAACCGAATCGAATTTGTTGGGTGATTTTTGTACCATATATAAAGTAATAACTAATAGTGTAATAAATAATATTTGAAATGAAAAAAAAAAATATTTTTTTTCTTAAAATTCTTGTACCTGCGAGCCTCCTTAAGCTATAATCAATGTATATAAAATTACATTTAAAAATAACTTAAATACCATTTGATACATTTGAATCAAGGCGTCAAGTCAAAGATTCATATAACTATATATATTTAATTGTGTATCTCGTACAATTGAGTACTATTAGTGTGAAATGCGTTCACAATCAATGTTCAGTCTTTGTGTCAATTTGAGCTAACATTGAAATCACAATCTGGGTCGAATGTCGTGGATCCCAACTTATACTTTTTTAGCAAAATATGTATAGTTTAGGCATTTTACTGTCAATCAGCTAAACTAAAACTTGTAGTCAATGTAACCGAGAAATTCTCTTCCATTGTTATAAATGGAGCTATGTCGTTACTCACATTTTCAAAAAGACCATTTATTATTAACTCAATCTACAAGAAATAGTGATACATGAAACACGCAAAGTTAAAACATTTTTATCAATATCATGACCATTTACCTTGACCTCATCATCATGCTTTTGAACATTGGACCTCAAAAATCAGAACAATATTTGTCTTTACAACTGACGTTTAATAGGAAGCAATGTGATTTAATTTCACTAATGCAAAAGCAAAAAGTCAAAAGACATTCATTAACGTGTAACGGAATCGATTCTGTCACAATTGACTGAAACGTCCCGAGAATTAAACAGATAGATGAAAATAGGGATATAACTTCTAAATAAAAATGAGTTATGTTGCAATGTTAAAGCTTGAAGGTTTTTTGTTAATTTGTGACAAAAAAAGAAAATTGAAAGGTCTATCCATCTATCCATGGAAATGTCCTGCAATATTCAGTACGTTAGTGAATACTAATGGATGTCAATTGTACACTCATACGTACGTATTTAGCGGAAGTACACAAACATTTACACGAAGGCAAAGTGTAGGAGTAATTGCAAGCATTTCCAATATCAACTAAGTTAATTTTTGGAAAAACAACAACATCATAGGTAAAACTGTCAAAAATTGGGGTACAGCAGTTAAAATGGTGTTATAATCTTAATCAAGAAACTTTAAATTTACTTCTGTCATTGTAGTTACAAGATAAATAGAAAGGTGTCAACTCTCAATGCAGATCCTTATTTTCCATCCATATCATTTTGCGACTTGAATCCACTGAGCCATAGAAAGATAGAAGCATACAAAGATGATGTCGAACTAGCAACACATTTAATAAAAATAATAAAAAGAAACCAAGCTGCAGTTGATGGATTGAAAAATGGAACTGTTGATATACGTAATGTATGTGTTTTTTAATAATTATATATCAACTAAGAATTGAATGCTTCTTTTTGTGAATTTATTGGGGTGTAAAAGCGTTGACCGAAGTACATTTTGTATGAAGCGCGGAAGCGCTTCATTCTAAAAATGTACGCACGGTCAACGCTTTTACAACCCTATAAAGTTACAAAAAGAAGCATTCAATACTTATAATTACATTTTTTAGCTATGTTCATGAAAACACGAATTTTATATATTTTATTATTTAATTCACCTGTGCACTTTATTGTTGGAGCACGTGTTATCATGAGTGAAAAGTTGTATTGAGCAATGCAACTGCTTACGGAATAACACGTGATGTGAAGTTAGCCAATCAGAATAAAATATTATAATGAAACATACATCTAATGTAATTATTACCCAATACAACACATCATTCTGCATGTTCTGAACATGTATTACATATTTGCCACTGAATGATAAGTATTATACAAATCAACTAATCAGCAAAACAATGAATATGAAAAACTATAAATATATATAAAAGATTTAATGGGAAAGGCTTTTTATTTAGTTTGTTTAGTTTCGTTTTTTATCATCTTTTATCTGATTATCGTAGGTATTGAGATAACCTATTTACTTTACATGCATCATATGGTGTGTTATTCTATTACTGTATCCCTGTACAAACTGGAGAATGTTATCTCTTTATAAAACTCCTCAGACATATATATCAAGCTAAAATTGTCACACTGACTTTGTGTTGTGCCTATAAAATATACGTCTAATTCGAAACAATTAGCACATTAACACATAAATGCTTTGTAAATCGATGATGTATTTTGTTTTTGTGGCAATGGTCTAGGTATTCGTACTGTTGAACTTCATGTAATAATATTGATGAAAACATTTCACATAACAAATGTTCACATAAAACTTGTTAACACTTTCTACAGGCTTTTTTTATTTTTAGTTCAGCTCTTTAGTTGATATATATTAACATAATGAAATTCCTGTACCAAGTCAGAGATATGACCGTTGGTTTCAATTCGTGTGATATGTTAGAGTTTTTAATTAGCCTTTTGATAATGTACTTTCAGTTTTGAATTTTAATTGGATTTTAGTATTTAGAGGGGTTTTTTTTATCTTTTGGTCAGATGTCATTGTCCGAATAACACACGATCTTGTAATGGTCGTAAACATATATAACTCAATTAGCTTCAAGATTATTGGATATACACTACATTCTTTAAAATTATGAGCCTCACTTCTTATGTCTAAAGTTGTAGAGTGGTTAAAGCAGAAAATGAATCATTTACGTTAGGTTTGACATCATAGTTTTTACGTGCTGTCAATAAAGAATAGTATTGAAGTCTATTGTATTCATGCAATATTTTGATTAACGTTATACATGTTTTCCTTTGATCTCTGTATTTGTTTTAGTTTTGGATAAGTGAGGGTGATGGGTTTAAGAATCCATGTTAGTAGTAAATTATCTTTTGTAACTAATCACTGTATATACTTTAGGCAAAAGTAGCTAGTTTGAAGGAACCATTAGTTCATCAAGTATATGAGTTTAGTTAATATTCTTTTATACTTCAAAGTGTCACTGGAAATAAAACAAACTAAATCTATATCGCGCGTTGCTTGTACAAAATAAGGCAAATCAGTGGCACCATTGCTCAATTCTATGATTTCGACAATGATATTCATTGTTTAATCATTATGTGTACTATTATTTGTGTATTAGCAGTTTTTGTTAGTTATTGTTGTGTTTTTTTGTCATTTCTTGTTTGTTTGTTTTTAGAAATTACATGCAAAAAGAAGAAAAATTACAAAAATAGTAAAACTCGAGGAAAATTAAAAAAGAAAAGATGGCAAATGGCAAAATCAAAAGCTAATACAAATAGAAAACAAATGTTATATTCCTGACTCGGTACAGGCATTTTTTATGTAGAAAATGGTGCACTTAACTGGTTTAAAAGCTAGCTTAACCTCTCACGTCCTTTAAATCTTCATCAAATTCTATTAAATTGACAACGATGTGTGAACAAAACAAACAGACATTATAGTAAAAATGTCAAAATTAGGAGTACAGCAGTGAACATTATGTTACAATCGTAATCATTATAAAAACAAACACATCTGTAACAAGCGCAATATAAAACAAATATACACAAATTTACCTTGGTACAAAACACAATGACGGAATGTTTAATTACACAGCCACGCCATAAATGCATCAAAGAAACTTAAAAAAAGACATACTCGGTATAGACAAATCACATTAGCAAAAATGAAAGAAGAATGCAAAATAGTTTACAAAAACACAAGCAATCAGAACTAAATAAGAAAGAAAATGCGATGATTGTTGTAAAAGACAAACACAACAATTGGTATGATTTATCAAAATTGAACAAGATTACAATTATATTTTGTCACAAATAAGAATATATCCTTTATCCATTACGTCAATTCTTTTACAGATGCTCTTATCAAATTAAATTTATCAAAGGTATTATAATATTTAAAGGTCATATTCATTAATGCCAAATTAGATCAAAGCATTGTCATGACAGTAGTTTTCCGTTTGCGTAATTTATTTAATAGGGAAATCTTAATTGGGCTATGTATATGCGCACTTATTACTGTTCACATAAATAAAGAAGAAACTGCGATATAATCAACGAAAAACTGACAAGTTTATGTAACAAACAAATCATATAAACGTCATATGACGAATTTTATTATTATAGACAACAACAAGAAAAACGTTGTCTATATCTATCAAGCTGTTAATCAACACATATATGGACAAGTAATAGTAGACAATAAGAGAGTCCATATCTACAGCAACCAAAAATTATATGTTATTTTTACCCATTTTACTCAAAGACAGAAAAAGCATATACAATTTATCGTGATCATTTATATACGCTTCCTTTATTCATTTAGAAGGGAAAAGCTTTAGCGTTAAATATTCAATTTTTGATTAAAATGAGGGTAGCAAGGTGTTTTTTTATAATCATTTTGCAAGTATGGTTCGTCGTTCGTCCGATCTTTTCAGTGATCAAAATAATTGTTTATATAAGAAATTTAATGCGTTTAATTACTTTTAATATAGAATCGACTATAAAGAAATCTTATTAGATGATTTTTCATTGTTGACGCTTCTGGAAATAAAAATCAATTTTAAATTAAGGAGCTTAGATTTTATAGCTTACTTAAGGCTTTTAAAAACTTTACATTACATATTTATCGTTGTTAGTTATTCAAAATGATTAACGAAATTTGACCAGAAAACAACGTAGTTTGCCTTTTAAGTATGATATAAGTGCACACAAGCTACTTCAATGCCGTATGGAAGTAATAATGCTAAACGTGTCAGGATCTCAAAAACAATCACCTTTTGCATAGTGTTTTTTGTCTATTCCAGGTCGTTTAAACAATGGAATGAAAATCTATTGTTGGGGATCGGATAGGTTGTTTTGTTGTATTTTTTTTTTGTTTTGTTTTTTTTTTGTTTTTTTTTGTTGTTTTTTTTGGGGGGGGGGTCTCTAGATATTGATTATTATAATAAAAATATAAATATTTGGCATATTTGTATATCTCTACTCGATTTCCGTGGTATTTGTAGACTTATGTGTGGTTTGATTTATCAACGATGGTTTTATTTGACGGCGAATGTTTTGGGTTTCGAATTAATTTTTAAGGTAAAAAAGTATTGAAAAAAAAAAAGATTCAAAGGAAACATTTGATAAAATGACGACATCTCAAAAGGAGAAAATTAGAAATCAGTTAACCAAATCTTGTTGTTTAGTTCATTTTGTACTGTTTTTTTTTTTTTTGCTTTTAGCATTGATTTTCCTTCAAACGTCAGTGATGTCTTTTTATACGATACACGATATAGTCGAACACAATGTGAGACCTGGTTCATTAAGAGTTTTTTTTCTACCATAACATACGTTACAGAGTAAATTTACCGTAAATGGTGGGTTTTGAAAAATAAATTTGACAAATATGAATAAATGACATGTCAGAATACAGATACATCATCGCGCTTGCTAATTAAGTATACGAATCCCTGTTGATGGGATATCCCAGAGCGTGTGTTTTCCAATCATTAGTTCCTTAAAGAGGGTAACTGCTTGTATAGAAGTTTATATGCAAGAAGCTATATATTTTCGGTCGGATTCTTGCTGGGGAACTTGATGTCACCATTCTTTTTTTATTCATGTAGCTCAGTCTATCTTTTTTATGTATTGTTTTTGCAGATTAGTACGTATTTGTTTTTCGGATGTCGTGATTGGTTGTTCCTATTAGTTGTGGTTGTCCCTAGTTGATACCAAATTACTTGTATAAACTTGCATTTCCAATCATAATTTCTTTGATAGAGGGCTGCTGTTTCCAAGGCATTAATTATTGAACCAAGAGTTTTAAATGATGAAGTTGAAAATCTTAACAATCACGAGTTGGTTGAAAGTTATGTAATATCCGTCTCCCATTTGACGACAGATATTTTCCTCTTAACCATAATTCCATATCCTCCCCCCCTCCGAATGATTCCTTTCACGGATCTGGCTATACTTTTTTAACATTTTGATTATAGCTCTTCACCTTTTATATTAGCTTTCAATTTCAAATGTTTTGGCCACAAGAATCACTGAAGAGACATGTATTGTCGAAATGTGCATCTGGTGCAGGAAAATTGGAACCGTTAATATTGTTTCTTACCGAGTTTGCCTTATCACCAGGTTTGTACTTAAAAGAGCCGAACAACCGGATGAAACAGGATCTGCATATCCTTTCGGAGTGCTTGCTACAACCACCGTTTTTGGTGGAGTTCGTGTTGCTTACTTGTCCGTTTTATATGTTATGTTTTGTTACTGTCGTTAGTTTTTTCGTCCTTTATTCGTTTGTTTCCATTGCATTGTCAATTTATTTCCAATTATGAATTTTGATATCACTTTGTTATCTATCGTCTCTGTGTGTCTTAATTTTGTTTACTTGATTTAACCATGGTATTAATAGTTGGACTACGTTGCCGTGGATAGTTACATACCACTTCAGATCTTACCTTCTGTAAAAATAAAACAATTTGATGTTTGTTGTTGTATATGCATTTGACTATATTTCATATGACAATCACGTCGGCTTGCATGTTTTATGTAAATGCTAGCATTATTTTATCTAAAAAGAAGTTTCAAAATTCACACATAACACCCATGTAAATGCTAGATTTTAAGTTTTTACTTTTATTTGCATTTCTTTGAAATATATATATTTATATATTTGTTTTGTATTTTACTTTATGCATCTTACCCAGACATTATTTAATAAAGACGACCTGCACAGTGAAGGTATGTATCAATACTAAAACTATTTTGTTTAAACATGTGTATTCTGTTGTTTTGTATTCTTTTGTTTTTACTTATTTCCCTTTTTTTCTATTGTTTTTTTTTTTAGTATAACATATATAATTATAAATATTTTTTATGTTATCACATCATACATTTTGCATGCACTTTTGTTACTTCTCTGTAATCTTTTCAATTACATTGTTTTATAAAAATAAACCATATTTTACAGCAAAATCATATATATTGACTAATGAAAACAAAATGCCACATTGACATTATTGACATATTCTCCATACATTATGAAACAATCATATTTCATTAATGTGATTCGTTAAAATATAATATATTTAAATGAAAATATAGTACAATGAGACAACTCTTAACACTACACATTATGTCAAAGAGATTAACAATCATAGGATAGGTCAACCCGTCTTCAATAATGTGCAAATCTAATACCGTATCGATTTGTCAACTGTGTGCTTGAAATAAATTATTAAAAGAAAAAGATAACGGAATTATATGAGCCATCAAATTTATAATATATGCAATGATTTGTGCATATTTTCATTATAATTGCAAAATTGTGGTGCTTTTATAAATAAAAAATAATGGTATTATCTCTTTATAAATTCCATGCTAACGAAGAGCTTATCTAAATTAACATTCACCAGGAACACACACATCGACATATTTAAATGCCAAGAGTGTGTAAGAAACGAAACACTCGAATAGCAATATGACAAACTTAAGGAAACACCTAGAATAAAACCACATTCAACTACGATCAACTTTCTATAGATATAAGAAGATATGGTATGAGTGCCAATGAGACAACTCTCAATCCAAGTCACAGTTTTATCGTTATACTCCCTTTTGAGACTTGGATATTTATCACTGAATTTACTTTTCAAAGCAATATTGTATTCAAAACAAAAAGAATCTTTTCGGGACGAGCAATTCACTATCTTATTAAAAGAAACGCGAAATAAACAATTTAAAAGAAGACAATACAAAACCCTAATTTTCTCACTTTGACAGAGTATATTGTTGTTCTGACAATAAATGTAATGTTCATGATATAAACAAAATGATAATTGCTGGTTGCCGTGTAATAACTAGTTTTTTTTTACTGCATTTGTAGAAATTGAACAACAGTTCCGGAGAGAAATGAATTATTTTGATATCAACATCACGAAGAAATCCGTGCGGAAGTTATCTCCGGACTTTAAGGAGTTCGTTTTAAGTTGCAAATATGACGGTGAATTGTGTAATGAAAGGTAAAAGTATACATAATATGTTTTTCATAACAACAAATATTGATTATGGTTGTAACACCTTACCTTTGCTTTTGATAGCGTTACTTTTACTTGAAAAATTTTATTCAAAATACAAAATCATGCAAAGCAAAACACACATAAAAGCAAGGTAGAGGCCCTTTTAAATGCTTCTACATAGACCTTATCTAACCCCATGTCAAAGGTGAACATACTGAGGGTGCAGTCCATGTACCGCTATTTACACATCAAACTGTACTAGTTGACGGAACTTTTTGATACACAGGTACTCCATATCTGAGAAACAGGTAAGGATGTCATCAAGATCGATCAGAATATGTGTTCAACGTAGTTGTTATACAGTAAGTAAAGTATATTTTTCGAATTGTTTTAGTTTGTACTATGACAATTAAACATCTCATTAATTTCCGTTTCTTAAATTTAATCAGCATCGTTGTCATATACATGATATACATGTACTTCAATTCAATCTCCATTCAAATGTATATCTACGTTAATTCCAATGTTTAAGAAAAAACATATACATGTATGTCTTCTTGTAGCTCTTTTATGCCATTTTTCGATCCGTATTATGGCCAATGCTATAGGTTTCCTCGAAAACCGTTAGTAACAAAGCACGTTGGACAGTTATTTGGTAAGTATGGCACGTCGTAATAAAATAAGATTATATTCACATCCTTCTACTGACACTGTTTCCAATAAAATACATCATCATAGTGTAAATTACGACTGGAAGTTCCTGTTCAAATAACCTTCAATATAAATATTTATTAAATTATGTAGGATCAAACACATTTTTAACTGGGGTGATTAAATCATTTGCAATTTTGATTAACAATTTTCGTTCTATAATCTACTATTGTCTAATGCAAAGAATCTAAATAAAAAACAAACACAAAACATCATATGCATCAAAATTACATTTTCCTGATATATTATTGATATTTGAAAGATCTTAAAAGGGTATCAGAAACGAAATTATCGACTTGCTTAACCCTTTTAATCTCGTTATCCATGCATCTGTATTGCACATAAAGAGATCAAAATGAAGGATACGAAAATAGTTTCGGAAACATGACTAATCGAAGTGAAAACCAAGGGGAAAAAACTAACGGACCAATCCAATTTTTAGCTATTTGTAAATATGTAAATAATATAAGAATCATAGCGCATTATCATACTACTATATTGTATTTATGACTTTGGAATACTTGTACTAATGTTGTGTCACAAAAGACATATTTTAATAGTACACTATTTTCACGATTGCACCTTACATTTACAGCAACAGTGGTCTTACGTAATTAAACAAGTTACGTCATAATGCAAATGAGGTTAAAAAAACGTATAACGAACCTATTTAAATCTATTGCAAATTTGAGAAGAGAAAGTTCATAAAAACTGACCATATAAACGGAACTTATGAAAATCAACTGTATTAATACTGACTTGGTACAGACAATTTCAAATACATAAGATATAATATATAAACATGACAAATAGAAAAATAATATTTTATTAAAAAAATTCCTGATTTAAAACAGGACTATAAATTTTATATGGGAAATAATATCATTTCTACTGTTCAACTTACAATCTGTGATTCACATAAACACAAGAGTATTTGAGCCAGATCTAGATATCACCTATAGCTGCTAAATACAGTAGAAATGAAACCTGGTATCATATGGATGTACCGCAATTCACATACTCGGCATGCATATCACGTAGGTCGCTATAGCAGAAATGCATTAGTTAGATGCATTATGGTTGACCTTGTACACTCAAAACGTAATTCATGTTATACTTTTACGTCGAAGGTGTATATGTTATGAAACTTAATTATTTACCATTTTTCCTAAAAGCATTCCAACTATTTCTGAATGTGAATCAGAGTGATTACATACCATACGTCGCTGATGACCCAGGTGTCGTTCTGTCGATACATGAAAATGGCTACAGACCATATTTACAAAGCAATGGGTTCTCAGTATCACCAGGATTTAAAAACAGATATTTCATTGTTTCAGGTATGTTGCTTACATTTGATATATTATATACATGATGTTTTATTTTTGACGAAGTATGTTGATGCCTCATATAGAATAGCATTACGAAATAACAGAAAAAACATGCCCTAATGTAGGTCCCTTATAGCTTGTTGTTCGGTGGGGGCCAAGGCTCCGTGTTGAAGGCCGTACAAAGACCTATAATGGTTTTGTTTTACAAATTGTTATTTGTATTGAGAGTTGTTTCATTGGCACTCACACCACATCTTCTTATATCAACCTAAACATGTTTTAATGAATTAAATGAATGTGAAACTTTTTTGCCTAAGAAATTTTAGAATATCGTTTTTTTCAGAATTAAATTCATTCGCAATATGTTTGTGACGTCTTCAAAAACCAGTATTCAATTACAAAAATGTTGTAATCAGTATCTTTATTTTAATCAAAGATGTGAATTGATGACGAGTACTGCTAATTGTCAGTTTGTATGTTGACGAACAACACAACTTCTTACACCAACAAGACATTAAAAACACATCGTATAATGATAACATGACAACACCAACCTTAAGAGAGATGTATGCAATGGAAAAAGCACGCCAACGTAGGCTTTATTAATTGAAATGTATACATCACAGTGCAGCTATATAATAACGTAGAACAACGGTAAAAATAGTAAGAGTAAGATCGAAGTGCATTATTTATCGATAATAAAGTGTTATGCTCGAAAAACAAATCAAAAGCGAAATGTAAAATAACCAAAAACGTGTCAACATTAATGTTACCATTCGGTTTGAAATGAAGTTGATTAAGGAAAAAAGATTGCAGTTAGCCAATCAGAATAACGTATTATAATGAAACATGCATCTAATGTTATTATTTCCCAATACAACACATCATTCTGCATGTTCTGAACATGTATTACATATTTGCCACTGAATGATAATTATTAAACAAATCAACTAATCAACAAAACAATGAATATGAAAAACTGTAATTAAAATAACAAAAACTCCGAGGAAAATGAAAAACCGGAAAGTCCCTTATCAAATTCCAAAATCCAAAGCTCAAACTCTACAAACAAACAGACAACAACTGCCATATTCCCGACTTGGTACGGCCATTTTCTAATACAAAAAATTGTGAGTTGGAAATGGTTTTATAGCCAACCGAACGGCTCAATTGTGTGACTGTCGAATAAAATGCCAATATATTGATAATGATGTGTAAGAAAACAAACAGACGTTATAGGTAAAAAATGTCATAAATTTCAAAAATGGGTTTTATATTATTTCTATTTCACTAATTTTGCTACCGATGTCACTGATTAGCCACGTTGCATTTTATTTCCTTTTGTCGTTTAATAGAAAAGAATGTTGAGGAAAAAGGAGGTATTTGGTAAAACAGATTTATGTGATGACAGCGGTGAATTTACCAACATTCAGGTAAAAACAAAATATTACTTGTTGATGAAACACACCAACAATCAAAAATACTAGGTAATAACGAGTTATTTTAATCGTTTTGCTTCCATAGATGTGTAAGCGGTTTTGTCTGTAATAGAGGTATTGTAATTCACGTAGCATAATGCAAGAACTCCATAAAAAGGATCGTCGTGACAGACATTTTAAGAGACATTAGAAAACAAAAGCTTTGGTGTTTTTCATAACGAATTCTCTCGATGTACATATTAAATTTAAAGACACAAAGAATGAATACATTTCGCAATATGGTCTTAAAGGCCACAACTTTTATATTTTTTACAGAACACCCTTAATTCTTTGTATTCTTCAAAGAAGAAAAAACAAGAATTCGAACTCCAGGATGAATTAAAAAAAGGTGAATTCTATAAAGAACTGACAAAAATTTTAACTTTTATAAACCAATGTGGAAAGTTTAAAAACACAACTATCAAATTCCAGACTTGACACGGTAATTTACCAAGAAAATATTATGTTAAACCTGGTTTTATAGCGAGCTAAAAAGTAAATTCACAAAACTACTGAACTAAGAGGAAAATAAATTTAGAAAATCCATAATCACATGGCAAAATCAAATAACAAAACGCATCAAAAACGAATGGACAAGAACTGTCATATTCCTGACTTGGTACAGGCATTTTCAATTGTAGAAAATGGTGGATTAAACCTGGTTTTATAGCGCTCACCCTCTCACTTTGATGACAGTCTCATCAAATTCCGTTATATTTACATTGATGCGTTAACTAAACAGACACTTTAAATAAAATAGTCAACATATGGGTAATTCAGTTATCATCGTATAACAATTTAAAAAGAAACAATTTAACAGAACACAAAAACATCTATCTACAAACCCTTTCATTGGTTTGTGTGTCTGACGTCAGAAAATGTTATACGTCACATAGATTTGTCGTTCAATGTGCATACAAACATTTTTAAAATTTACATAGGCAATGTTAGCATACAGGGTTAAAAAATCAAAAGTATGTAAGAATAAATTTCAGTAATAGACCGAGATTTAAAATAGTCCAAAATGTTTATATAGAATTTATAAGAATCCACAAATATTTAATTCCATTACGTATTGAATTATTTTGACGTTTGTGGTTCAACGTATTTTGTATTCATAAATAGAAATATATCATTATGACATAAAATAGAACAATATCATAGTGACGGGATCTTTTAAAGTACAGAGTCACGTTATTAGAACCAAAGAAATACAAAAAGTCGCATATACAAACACATCGCCAAAAAATGAAAGATAATACAAACACATTGACGAGATGTATAAGTACCGAGCCACGTCAAACGGATATCACATAAAACCATTCAACAGTAAAAGTTATATTAATAATAGAACAAAGAAAAATGAAAGAACTATAAAACACGTTGTTAAGATGACAAACAACATCAGTACGCAGAATCTATACATCAAGACCATCGTGTATTATTTGTGGAGTTGATACCGAATATTTATCAACAAGGTCATGGTACCTTCCGATGAACTTTTTTAGAAAAAGGACGAGACGTTCTTTGACATACCCCTGGTTCATCAACTTTCTACTCAGACACCGATGACATTTTACAAAGTATGAGTAGGAGCTGCAAGCTCTTGAATATCGAATAAGTTGGGAAATATATTTCCCATATGCAGGTGAAGTTGGTATATTGCTACTAAGGTGGGGGAAATTTATAATTTCAAAATTAAAATCGTCTCGTTTGTCATAGATTCTGGTACTGAGATGACTGTGTAAGTCAAATTCGAGATATAAGTCTAAAAATGAGGAGGAGGAAGCCGTGTCTGTTGTTTCTTTTGTGAATACGACGTTTTATCAAAGACCTGATAGTTTTAACCCATTCTGAGATAGTTTCCAGTTTAACTTCTTCTCGCTTAGCCCATGCTCTGGCGTAGTCCTCAATGGAATCCATTATTATTTTGAAGTTATAGTTCCAATTGATGTGTTGGGGTTCTCTAAACTTAGGACCATGAGAAATAACCTTTCGGAGATTTTTATGTTGAATTATGTTTAGATCCCCCAGTTATAACATGACCAGAGGGACTGTAATTATAAGGCGAGTGGGAACAGTCACATGTCGGAGGTTTTTTTAGGTATTGTTCTAAGTCAAGGTCCTGCAATGCTTGTTTATAGTTAAATATTCTAGGTGCAATGGTTTTGGTGTAACTATAGGATACAATAGGAACAGACTGATTTTAAAAATAAATAGGAATTTTAGATGTTACCCCATTGTGATGTAGAACGTTGCAGATATTGATTGCATCAATTCCTCTATTGGCAAATTCAACAGGAAGGAATTCCCTCTTTTCCTCATGTAAAGTTTTCGCTTATTCAAATCTTTATTATATAACTTTAAACATCTGAATTTCAAAATTTTCAGATAATGTTATTGAAATTTGTAACGGTCTGTATTCAAAAAACTTCATTTAGAACTGAGTTTGCTTTAAGACAGTAATAACATTAAATCAACAAAACATTGTTGTATTTCCAGAAAAGTATTTAGTCAAGACAACGAACATGCCACATGCATCTTGCATTCTGTTTTCTCAATTGTTTATTATCAACTTTTATGATCAGAAATTATATGACTTTTGTGTACGTGATCACTATCTCTGTAACTTTTCTATATCTAAAGTATTTGCGTTATTTACAAATGAGTATTTCGAGGACGCACTAATATTGATATAGAATGTCACAGGGGGTAAACAATATTAACATCGCTATTGATTTAGTTAGTAGGGCATGTGATTTGGTATGATGAAATATAATCTCTTGTGGGCCTCGGGTTTGCTAGTTTATATTTACTTTTGGTTGAGCTAAATTGGTGTGAGACTATGTAAGCAAATAAAAGGTAGTAGGAGGATGACCCTTTTCCGGTATGTGATTTTGTATTTAAATGAAATTATTTGATGTTATAAAAATGTAATATCAATTTTCTATCGTGCCATGATACATTTTTGTTCATTTCTATAATTCAGATATACCCGTCCCGTACGGTTTGTAGTTGATCTCATTAAGGAAACTAGGCTTACAATTTGAAGGCAACGCGTGTATTTCGCAATTCGTCTAAAAAAGACCTGTCGGTGTCTCGAATAAAAAAAAGGACAAAAGGACTAAATAAAGCTTTTCCCTTTTGTCTCTAAAAATGTTTTTGTTTTATTTCTATTTTACTGAATAGCAGAACTATAAATTGATGTGGTATTTCTTTGTCGCTAATAACCTAAGTTTTTACAGAATCGTTCTATAATTAATATTTGAAATCAATTTTTCTTTTAGGCATGCTTTGAACTATGTATAGAAAAAATTGTAGAAAAGAATTGCAATTGTTCGCCTACTTTATCAGATGTTAGTTTAGGACTGTGGATTTGTGATGACGCTGAAGGTATATTAAGTAAATATATATCTTACATAAATCTTTGTCACTTTCGCGCGTTTGGCGCAAATTCAAAATTTCAATTCTGGTATCTAGGATGAGTTTAATCCAATCTTTATTTGTGCATTGACAATCAGGGACCAACCTTTATTCATAAGTCGCAGGAATATTTGACATCAGTGTGTGTTTGTGACAGCTTAGGAATTGTTATCTAAAGTGAAGCAATTGACATCATTCATTATATGAAACATTGTCATAAATAGAATTGTTATAATTCTGTCTGCACCGAATAGTTGATAATTTAAGAACATCCATTTAATGTATTGGATCTATTATCAACCGCTGTCGGGAGCATATTTCTAATTGTAATATAATCTGAAATGATGCAGTTAACATGGTTAAGGTGGTATGGGAGTCTAAAATAAAAATGATAGAATTTGTGCATACTTTGCCAAAACGTAGTATCTATTGATATATGTCGAAAAATATAATAAAAATGATAGGTCACCGCGCATTTTCTAAAGCTACAGGACGGGACAAAATGACACATTTTGTATGGATTATACAGGAAAAAACACCATTTTCTGATTAAAAACTAAACAAAATGATAAAATTGTTAAATACTACAGGAAAAGATAGCTTTCAGACACTGCTTTGAGAATATCAAAAGAAAAGATAGGGTCACCGTACGTTTTTTCCGGCTAAAATACAAAATAGGAAAATTCCATATAGAATCCTTCGGAAAATGCACTGTTTTAGAGTTACCTCCCCTTAAAATGCCAATTTAAAAAAAAAACAAAAAAAACAACCAAAAATAGTTAACATTTGCAAAAATATTAATATTTATAAGTTATATTTTTATAAATTAGTTCTGATAAATGAAAATTCACATTAAATATCTGCATTCCTGTATCAAATTTTGCTAACTTGATGGAAAATCTAGACCTTTGGTTCTCTGTTTTTTACGATCCAAGATGGAGGAAGACACCCATACCACCTTAAAAAGCTGTTTCTGTCGTGTTAAATAACTACAAAATGAGTATAAAGTTAAGTAACATTTCAATCGTCCGTTCGTAAATGTAAGCCATTACAAGTTTCAAATCATTATTCTATATACCGTTAGTATTTGTTGTCACAAGCTATAAATACGTGGCCCTTTTTTTATTGTCATAAACCTTCACACACTTCCAGATTTAAGATTGTATGTCTATAGCACTTTAAAATCAAAGATAACAAAATAGTACAAGCAAGGAAAAACTATTGCATTGTATTTCGATTCATTTCAAGGACAGGTTAAAAGCTACTGAATCACCAAAACCTTTTGAAATAGTAACCCCTTACAGTTTTTATATCTCCCGTTTGATGTTTGAACATATTATCGATATGTTTTAGTAGAAGTGCAACGGTATGTTAAAAATTGACATTTAAAGACTTGGAGGGTTTAGAAGTTAATATCAATTTACATCATTGCATGTGTATTAATAGTCGAAAAGTTTATGGGGAAAACCGTGGCATCTTGTCAAGTTGAAAACCGATTTGCAACTAAAATTTTTGTAACATGTTTTTATTATTAACTTATGAAAATGCTGCGTTTTACTTTGTGACACGTTTTGAACAAAATATGAATCTCTAAACAAATGTAGTCGTTCTAAAAACTTATTGACTTTTGTCTAACAACCTATAAAATTCGTCAAAATGTTCGTATACATCAACTGCTAGCTTTTCTGTCCAGCTGCATACTTCTGTTTGATTTGATCTAGGGTTTGAAAATTACATATGCGTCAATGGATATCTTATACTACAGTATCGACGTAGTTGTATTCTTAATGTTTTATATATTGTGTAATATTATGTGTCTGTTTGTCTTTTGATTTTTTTTCCATGACAATGTCAATTAATTTTCGATCTATGAGAGTGACTGTCCCTCTGGTACCTTTCACCCTTCTTTTAAGGAGCTTAATTGAAATCACATAAAATTTGAGCCATACAATAAACAATCCATCAATGATTAGGTTTGAATTCGAATGTGAAACTACACTCAGCTATCTCACCTGTAAATGCGATTTTGTATAAGAAACGCTACATTTAAGATGTACCATGCATACCTCGAAAGTAAAAACGAAAAAGTGAAGTTTCGATGTATTGGGTTTTTACTGTAGAATATCCTTATTTAAGTAGTAGTTGCATAACATATTGATTGATTAGCAGGTTTACAGTTCTAAGACATATAAAAAAAAAAGTTTGCGTCAAAATTTCTGTAGCTAAGTCTTCATTTCATTATGAACATAACATGGTGATTGAAACTGTAGACAGGACACGTATATAACTAGAATACTGATAATTCAGTGATGAATTTTTCATTTTGTGCATTTTTTTATACTTAAAAGAGAGGTTAAGATAAGACAAATAGTATACAAAACACAACATAGAAAAAAATGAGCCACAAGAACCCAATCTAAAACCGGGGGCAGATATCATGTGCTCAAGAAGGCTAAGTAGGTTTTGTTTCACATCTGATACATCTGATACCCGTCGTATTGCTCCCGTGAGTGCAAACCCGGTAATTCGCTAATTCGGTATGTCGTCTTTGGGACAATTGGAACAGATATTCAAGAATAGTCAACATACTCGTGATAGGTTTTTGTAAAACTTTCAGAGGTATGATTTTCACAACTATTTTCAACCGAAAAAAAAAACGAACCAAATGTTAAATAAGTCAAATACAGTATTCCACCAAAATTTCATATATATCTATAGACTGCAATACATTCCCCTAGGGTATCACCAACCCAGTAGTCTACACTTCGGTGTTGACATGAATATCAATATACAAAAGTTTGATTTTTTTTTCGAGAAATAAGGATTTTTCTTATCCCAGGCATAGATTACCTTAGCCGTATTTGGCACAACTTTTGGGAATTTTGGATCCTCAATGCTCTTCAACTTTGTATGGCTTTATAAATATTTTGATATGAGCGTCACCGATGAGTCTTATGTAGATTAAACGCGCGTCTGACGTACTAAATCATAACCCTGGTACCTTTGATAACTATTCAATACTGTCCAGACAACACTTCTAAAGTTAGAGTACAAACTGTTCACTCTTGTTATTTTAATGTCCTTACTGAACTGCATGCAGGTCAAATGTCAAATGTCAAAACGGCATCTGAATGATATTCGCTGCTTGGTACAAAGTTTTTAAAATATTAAAGATTTTAAATTCAGAAATTAAAGAAAACACATTTTGTATCAATATTCAGTCGATCAACAAATTGACATCGTAAATCTAAACTATTCCCGTCTTATTTTGTAATTAACTGTTTGTTTGTCGATGACTCAATAATAATCCTTTTAATGAGTGCTTACAACTGATATGTATTAATGACCTTGAAATCTCTTAGATTGCAAACGAATCAAGAAGGTTTAGGACATATCTTGACCTCTCAAAACAAACTTAGGTCATGTTTTTCTCTGGCTGTTTATGACGTCTTAACACTGAATCCATTGGATGTTGGATGTGTACGGATTGGTAGTTTAGTCTTAGATGCATTATTTGTTTTATTAGTTGTTAGTGGCTTTGAACTAGCAGTCAGATAACTGCGAGTACTCTCAGATCTGTTCCTAGTGTCTTTTTTTATCGGGATGTACACGTACCCGGCCACGTCCACTTGTATTTTTGTCCATCTGATGAGTTAAGCCTTTTTCAACTGATTTTTATAGTTCGTTCAGTACTGTTATACCACTGTCCCAGGTTAGGGGAGGGTTGTGATCCCGCTAACATGTTTAACCCCGCCACATTATTTAAGTATGTGCCTGTCCAAGTCAGAAGTCTGTAATTCAGTGGTTGTCGTTTGTTTATGTGTTACATATTTGTTTTTCGTTCATTTTTTTTTATATAAATAAGGCCGTTAGTTTTCTCGTTTGAGTTATTTTACATTGTCTTATCGGGGCCTTTTATAGCTGTATGGGCTTTGCTCATTGTTGAAGGCCGTACGGTGACCTATAGTTGTGATTATCTGTGTCATTTTTGGTCTCTTGTGGACAATTGTCTCATTGGCAATCATACCACATCTTCTTTTTATATATATTAGATTTTTATCTTTGACAAATGATAACTCGTCTTTGAACCAAAAAAACTTCTAAAACAATGATGAAAAACCCGTATGAAATAGGAAGCTCGCTTCACAAGTCACTATATAAAACTGCATGACTAAAACACAATGTAAATTATTGAACACTTCTAATTTAAACACACCAGATGTTTTCGACAGATAGAACTACTATACAAATAATGGACAAAAAATTACATTGAAATTCAAAACCTTATACAAATGTCGTAGAGCTACTTGGTTGATGAGACCATCGAGGACTTACAGTTCACCAAGATATCACCCGAATAGTAATTAAACCTTTAAACGAAATTCATCAATAAAACTAATGAAATGTTATGTGTTCGATGCTTGTGGAGTTTACATGTTCTCCTAAGGGTTTGTTTATTACCTTGGTTCTCTTTCAAATCGATTTTAGATATTTGAAACTTCTGATGTCTTCTTTTTAGGTATTTGATTATAAATACAATTATTTCAGTGATGCAATGAAACTGAAAATAAGTTTTTTGCTCTATATCAAGTTTTAGTTTCTTTTATATAATTCGGAGTTTATATACGACTTTCATTATCACTAAACAGTATACATTTTTTAGGGACCAGCTGAAGCACGCCTCCGGGTGTGGGTTTTTCTCGCTGCATTGAAACCCATTGGTGGCCTTCGGCTGTTATCTGCTCTTTGGTTGGGATTTTGGTCTCTTTGGCACATTCCCCATTTCCATTTTAAAGTTTATTTTCAGCATGATTACCTATTTATGTCCGTTTAGTAATTGCGGTATTTTGACAGAGACTAATTCCTTTGCTAAATATCAATTTCACGTTTGTTGTTTATGGTAATTATTTTAGCTTTCAGTAAACACGAAAATAAAACATGTCCTTTATATATTTTAGAGCTTCAATGTATGGCACAAGCTGAAAAAAGTAGCGACAACTGCAGTTGCAAAGAGCCTTGCAAGTATGATATTAACTTTATTATTAAAAAAGAAAACACTTTTATTTTTACCAGTAATAAATGAAAAATTAATTCAATAATTTTTCCTGGTGAAACATTGAATGCTGTAGTTATCCATGATGTTTGTAATTAAATATGTAAACCACTTAAGACCTTATCTTATTATGCTGATCATTTTCATTCATTATTTTTTACCACCTCAAGACTACTAACCTTATTATGCGAATGACCAACGTTGACATCCCGCAGTGAATGACATACCCCCTCAAAATTGAGAACCAAATGTTATTCATGTTAGTTTCTGTGTCTCTGGATTAAACACGTCTTCTAATTAAATACATGAAGAATTATATCATAAGTTGAACCCTAAACTCCGTGAAGAAAATAATTTAAATTTTCAAGTTTAAATGAATAGTGTCTATACAAATATGTTACGAACTAGATCACATTTCAATAAGTCAATTAGTTATATCTAATTCTAACTGGTATAATTAAACATATGCCATCAACACAAACGTTGTGGAAAATTAATCTGTTAGGATAATTAAATACAAGTACTTTAATACGACCTACCTTGTGACATTTTTGGGGTAAACGAACGTGCAGCGAGATTAAATTGATAATTTAGTAAATAAAAATCAAACTGTGTTCTTTCCGTTATTCTAGGACGAGATCGGAGCCCCTCATCTAAGTATATCAGTGATTCTCTAGTTGAATGTATGTCTGCATAAACAAAAACGTTTTCCAAATAGTAACGGTAAAGGTTAAATGAAAATGTAATCCAGACAGTGCTTTTGTAAAAACATACGAAAAGAATGTCTGAAATGTTTTCTCCCTTATAACCTTCATTGTCAGTAAAGGGCGTAAGGGCTTGTAATACTATATTGTTCAACAGGCAACTTGATACAAGAAGCTATAACTACCACTCCGACGTAGAATGTAGACTTACCTCTTGATCTTTATTAAAAGCTACAAATCATGCTGTCTTAACGGGTGCAACAAAAGATCTACATCCCCTTCAGGTCATTCTCCTCCAATTTGTTATCTACGTTTTTAGGAGTTTTACATGCATGCATTTGTTAAGATATTTAGTTTCTTTTTTATTGCATACTGTTTTATGTCCTTTCATCATTGATTTTAGTTTATGAATAACATTAAAATCTTTTACCATAAATAAACAAACTACGCTAAATTTTCATCCCATTTGTCCCTACAACTATGAAGTGTCTCTACACAAATGTAAATAAATCATAGAAGGAAAAACAGTAACTCAGACAACAATCAAGTATGAACAATCTAACCATACTGTCAAATATATGTAAACTGAAATATTGTCTGTAATTATAGACAAACATCTACAATATATATGTAAAACTATAAATAGATCCAATGTAACAATTCTTCGAAATACCATTTATGTGCAATTTAAATCAATGTTATAGGTAAGGGTACGTCAACCTAAATTACGTTTCTTGGACAGATGTACTATTACAAAAAGTTTATCTTTAATACGAATATCCGATTTTTTCTACAGCGAAATAAAATATGAAACATTTCGTTCCATGACAACATGGCCAGGAAGAAGTTATGTAGGAGTGTTGGATGCAATTCTCAAACAAAGAGGTGTGGCATACCAGGACTTAAGGTAAATATATTTTTTATTTCTTATGCAGTGACAATCCTGTGATATGATTGGTTATTACCTTTTCCTCGAATACATGCTTCAGTGGGTAAGATATTTGTTTTAAATGTTACTTCGGCAGATAGAAATTAAGAACCAAAAATTTAAAATGCAATAAATTTAGAAAGATTTTTAGGCCTGTAACAATAATCTAAACCCCGGCAAAAGGAAAAAAACAGTTGCATGGTTTAATATATAAAAACAAACAAATAACAAATATGCAGCAAGGAAAGATGTGATCGACATATTCTAAACGAGTGGCTTCGTAAAAATTATGACAGTAAGACGCAAGATGGGAAATATCATTGTGTTGTAACCTTGTAGTTACAATCAAACGAAGAATACCTGATTTTCACTTGCTGAATATTATTTCTACTTGGAAGTGATATTTTTGCGATTCAAGTGGTAATTTCGCTGTCACCTCAGAGTGCTGGTGAATCTTTTCATTTTATTTATAAAACGTTAGTTCGAGTTACTTTTTCTCAATAATCGGTCAATGCATGTCTTAAAAATAAGCTCAAAACATCGCTGATGTATTATTTCAATCCGAATGTTTGCGAATATTTTTCGACCTTATCTTGAGATTATTTACGCAAGCCATGTGTTTTGCATATTCAATTGTTAAAATGAAAAGAAAGTCAATATTGAAAACTGAAATAATGAAAGTACCATTTTGTTGACTTATTCTTTCCAAATAAAAATCAATCTTGCTTTGTTTACGTTAGCCAGTTTGGCCCTTGAAAGCAATTGGTGTGAGCCAATGCTTCGTGTTGAAGGCCGCACTTTGAATTATAATGGTTTACATTATACACATTGTAACTAGGATGGAGAGTTTCTTATTTTCACTCATACCACATCTTCTTATATCTAGTAGGTAGGGAAAAAAAATATAATAATGAAAAATACCGAACTCTGAGGAATATTCAAAACGGAAAGTCCCTAATCAAATACCAAAATAAAAAGCTCAAACACATGAAATAAAATGGATAACAATTGTAATACTCTGACTTAGAACAGACATTGTATCATTAACCTGGTTTTATAATGCTAAGCCTCTCACTTTTATGTCAGTCGCATAAAATTCTATAAAATTGACAACGATGTGTGAACGAAACAAACAGACATAATACATTGAAGGTAAAAATGTCAAAAATAGCAGTCAACATTTGTGTTGTAATCTAAACCACTATTACACTAAACAAATATGTAACAAATAAACAAAAAGGCATATAGACAAAGCTCATCAGCCAACATAAAATACAAGACTACAAAAATGTACCATAGCACAATAATACAATGACGAAATACAAAGCCACCTTATATGTAACAAAGAAACACAAAAAGGCATATAGACAAATGACATTGCTATACAGAACCACGTCAAATGGGTATTACCAACACAGATTAAACAGTAAAAACAATATTTATAACGACTAATAAAAGTATACTGTAACCTGTATAACACGTTATTAAAACGATAAACAACATCTGTATCCATAATCTTGTTTTATTTGTATTGATACGGATGAATACGTACAACGTGTACCTTGATGTTGAACGAATATATCAATAAGGTCTTGGTACCGTCCGATGAACCTTTTTACAAAAAAAAAAACGAGACGTTCTTTGGTATACCTTGGTGCATTAACTTTCTACTGAGACATTGGTGATGTTTTACAAAGTCTGAGAAGTAGCTTCAAGCTCTTAAATAACGATTAGTTAGAAAATATATATACCCTACGCAGGTGCATTTGGTATATTGCTATTAAGATGGGGGGATATGATAATTTCAAAATTTAAATCGTCTCGATTACAACTTACCAATATATGGGATATATATTTCTAAATATGACAATAGTCATTCATTCATTTGATGTGTTTGAGCTTTTGATTTTAGCATTTAATTGTGGACTTTTTGAATTTTCCTCGGAGTTCAGTAATTTTGTGATTTTATTTTTTATCAAAGTTTCTGGTAAATAGATGACCGCGTATGTCTAAATCGAGGTATAAGTCTGAAAAGGAGGCTGCGGCAAAATCTATGTCTGATTTTTCTTTAATTTCTAGTTCTGGGGGATATATTATTGGAATCCAATTAGAAAAGTGTGAATTGTTAATGGAAAGAAAAACATCAACATATTCAAATGTAATTTAAAGGATTATGCTACTTTGATCTTCTTGTTTTTGACAATTGTCTAAAGGAACTCCGACTCGTATGAAAATAAGATGGGGCCGCCAAGGAGAGCACACAGTTCGTTCTTATAGGAATGCCGACAATTTGTTAAAAAGACTACCTCCAAATTTAACATATATGTTGTCAATAAGAAACGTCAGTATACTTATCACGTGTACCTCTATGTAGCATATTTTACCTTTTTGTTCACTATAACAAAATACACAGTGTGGTATCCCAAAGTAATACATTTATAGTGTATGCTACCATTTTTATGCTGAAAAGCATTGTGAGTTATCTCTTTTAGACGATTTTTCAATTGCACATCGGCAATGATAAAATACAGGGTTGAAAAATCGAAATTTTGATAGAACTATTTGTTTTACCTTTTTTTTTTTCGCTTTTTATAAAATATGCCGAATGGTATCCCCGAAGCAAATAAACTATTTTATGTCTATTACAATTGTACAATTGTCGTCTTTATCCCAAAAGGGTTGCATAACGAACGTAGTGCGTTTTAACTCCTGTTTATTGATTGAAACCAATTTAAAGGTTTTCGATATTTGTTGATAATGCTTGATCTTCTCATATTTAATGTCCATTGCCATTGCTGAAGTTTGCAATATTGATTTATCAAAGCCAGTTAATAATTGCATATGACTACTTTTGTTCAAGTTATCATGAGTAATTTTAATGTTCATATGACGTAATACAAATGAGGAAAACAAGACTTTCCTAGCTATACATGTACTTTTTTTCACTTTTAAACAGGGAAAGCTTATTGTTTGTCAACATATACTTTTCCTCCCTACAAGAAGAGGTAACGGAAGAGGAACTTGCATATACGGTATATATTATATTAAAACTCTAGTTCTGTCAATTGATTTAACAAATTGAGACTCGCATTTTTAACAATAGTTAAATAAGGTTTCATATGGAATAGTTCAGAGATTGGTCCATGATACTTAAATAAGACCGTTATAGTAAATACATTTATGTATGATATGTTTTTATTTAAATTATTACTGCTGTATAATTGAAAATGTTTGTTTTCAAAATTTGTGAAAAATAATTGCAAGGTTCCATTAAAATAAATTCTAAACTTTAATTGCATGCGTTTGCTAGTTCTATCATTCCATTCTGCTTATGAATGGAAAATAAGACAAGAGTTAGCATAAGTGTCTATTGTGTTTTGTTTTTATTTTAAAATCGATAATATAGAAGAGTAAAATAAGTCTTTAATCTGATCTAAAGTATAACCTAGTGTAATTTAACCCCTAAATTTAAAGTTGCATGGTTTGCATGACACACAACATTTGGATTGCGATAGACACAGATCGGTACACTTCATTAGGATCCATAAAATAGTTGTAAAGGATTTCTTATATTTCTTTTAATGTTCAGATAGCACTCCACAGTTTAAAAGCGTTATTAAAATTAAAGAAAAGTTTAATCATCTACAATTCCTGGCTTTCTAATATGTTAAGTTATCTATTAATGTCATACATGTGTCTGTGTATGTATCAGTATCTTCCATTTATTTGATTTTCTGAAAATAAAATGGTGAAATATGAAATTGTTTGTGTATCCATGGTAACATTCTGCATTTATTTACCGTACAAATTTGCAAAAAAGTAGCATTGAAATGTCACATATCTCCACCCAGTTTGTTTCAAACTACTATTTAAATACCTTCTAGAGATATCTAGTCTAGCATAAACTGTCAAATGATTAGTTCAAATGTAACGTCAGGAAAAATACCTTGACCAAAAAAATGTAACTTGACTCAACCAAAAACTTTAACCTGAAGCGAGAGAGACGGACGGATAGACGGACGCATAGACTAAAACGTGACGCTTCTAGTTTGGGCTTAAAAAAGACATTTGTCTTTCGCCTCATTTTAACGTTTATCAAAATTCAAAATTCTTGAGACAAAAAGACAAAAAAACATTACATTAATTTCTAGACCAATGTCAGGTATGGATATAAAAATACGGAAACATCCCATAATGCATACATCACATAATCTTGAAGTTCATATAAAACCACTGAGAAAACTATTTTGATTTTCAGCTATCCAAAAAATAGATTGCATTGCACACTAGCTTTCATATTTGAAAGACCAAATTGCGAAACTCCACACTTAACTGTGGAGTGCTCCCTAAAAATTGTCAAATCAATTATATCAACTACAAAAGTATTTAAGTTCTTTTTCGACACCGATGATAGGAATTGACGTTTTTTTCGCTTTTCATATAATTAAACTTTTTAATTACTTTAGTTAACATGAAACAATTTATCGCCAACAACCTTATAAATGAGATGCAATTTCTACGCGTAAAGATGTATCTGTTAAAATATGAAAACATAAACAATTTAAAATTGAAAGAATATTTTTTATGATGTTTTACAGATTGAAAACTTTTGGTCTGATATTGGAGGATCTCTAGGACTGTGGGTTGGCATGTCTGTAATTAGCTTGGGTGAAATTCTAGAACTTGGAATTCTTATTCTACGATTCATTAAAAAGCGAAGTGTCCGGTTGCTTTCTACTGATCATAAAAGAGGTGAAGCTGAAGACAAACTGGACGATGGTTTAAATCAAATAATCAAAGGTTTTAACGGTATGAATGAGGAGAAACAAGAAGGAAGAACTGAATTTAACGATGGTTTAAATAAAATCCTAAAAAGCATCAACATGCTAACTGCCGAGCAACAAAAGCGAGAAAATGATGAGAATGCTAATTACAGTGAGATCTCCATTGTTGAAAATGCACTACCAAAACAGTATAATGTATTTCCAGATCATGTATTGTAATGAAAGTATCCACACTCTTTATATATAATTATATTAATTATATAGAAATGCAGTTTACACTGTTAAGTAACCATACACAACGTATTGATATTTTAAGATATTGTTTGACATATAGTTTTTTAATTGTTTTGACATGAGTCCACGTGAAGTTTTGTTTGATGTCTAGATTTTTGTCTGTGATGTAAAAAGTATGAATCATTATGTATGACATTGTATATTGTGATTATGTAGTTAAGAACTATGATAGACTCTGAATAGATATGTACCTTAATCTTTCAGTAACTTTAAATTTTAGAAATCATACGTGTTAGAACGGTGAAGTTGGATAGTCGATTCAAAAATGATTGACTTTGATGTTTATACTTTTTAAACGCAAATGGAAAGATTTACTATCGTTAAAAATCAATTTAATAAATGGTGTATGGTTTACCAATGTATAGGCCAGGTATCATCTTTCATCAACTTTTCAAAATATGTATTTAGTCTAGATGCATGATTTTTTTTATTAGTTGTTAGTGACTTTGAACTAGCTGTCACTAACTGCGAGTACTCTCAGATCTGTATTTAGTGTCTTTTTGTTGTGCGGATGTTCAAGTACCCGGCCACGTCCACTTGTATTTGTAGTATTTGTATTTTTATCCATCTGAAGAGTTAAACCTCTTTCTACTGATTTTTATAGTTCGTTTTTATGTTATACTGTTACACTACTGTACCAGGTTAGGGGAGGGTTGGGATTCCGCTAACATGTTTAACCCCGCCACATTCTTTTTTCTTTTAACGTGAATAATATATTTTATTGCACTCTATTGCTGTTAACAATTCACTTAGTGTACAGCATTGCACTAAGTATCCCTGATATATTAGTTATCCAGGGAGAATATCTAATAAAAGTAAATTGATGTTACATTACAATATTACAATATGTTACAATCTGTATGTATGTGCCTGTCCCAAGTCAGGAGCCTGTAATTCAGTGGTTGTTACATATTTGATTTTCGTTCATTTTTTATACATAAATTAGGCCGTTAGATTTCTCGTTTGAATTGTTTTACATTGTCATTTCGGAGTTTTTTATAGCTGACTGTGTGATATGGGCTTTACACTTTGTTGAAGGCCGTACGGTGACCTATAGTTGTTAATTTCGGTGTCATTTGGTCTCTTGTGGAGAGTTGTCTCATTGGCAATCATACCACATCCTCTTTTTTATATTGTGATTATACATATTGAACACTAATTAATTGTATTTTGATTCCTTATTGTCTCATATAAATTAAACTGTTAACTATGAAATTATGCCAAGTTTGTTTGGTGCTTAATCATAGTGTAATCTTATTGTTTCTAACAGCTATGACATTAAAATAAAAATAAAAATCTTTTAAGGTTGTCATGTAAACCAATTATGTCAGTTAAGGTTGCTCATCCTGTTGATATAACGGAACTGTAAACACCTGTCATGCAGGTGAGAGGTTTAGCTAGGTATAAAACCAATTTAACACAGACTTTTCTTCGTAGTAAGCTGTACCAAGTCAGAAATATATCGGTTGTTTTCCCATTCGTTTCTTTGGGTGATATATTCTAACCTTTGATTTTGTCAGGTTTCACAGACTCCACCCTTTAGAATTTACGTTGGAGTTCGGTTTTTTTGTAAATTCATCTTTGTTATACTTTTTTAATAAACGAAGTATTTGTTATTCAGTTTACTTTAAATAATAACTATGTCAGAACATTATCAACATAATCGCCTGTATTGAGCAAATAAAATACACAAGAGGCATCATTTTACATGTAATCTTTAGATGTAGTAGTCAGTGCGTTTAGAATAGAGGTACAGCAAATTAGTTTCAATACTACTTTTTACCTATCAAAGATCCATATCTAAATTGACATATTAACAAATGGACACGCTTAGGTTTTTTTTCACTATATTTAACTATAATGAATTGATACATAGAGATTTTTTTTATTTGGTCGGGTTGTTGTCTCTTTGACACATTCCCCATTTCCATTCTCAATTTTATTTGAATAAAAATGTCCATTACAATAAACACATTATTTCAGTTCAAATTAAAAAAAATATATAAAACAACGTTTGTTTGAGTTGATTCATTTTAATATATTTGGAGTCATTTTAGACATTTCATTTGTAACATTATATTGAAGTTTTTAACTTTTTTTACTTTTTTAACTGAGACCAAATGATCACCGTACGGCATTCAAGAATTAGCAAAATCCAAACCGTTTTGTCTTTTTAAAAGCTCTCACATGCCAATTTATAATATGAACCAATTTAAACTTAAAAGCCATGACAAAACAATATAGACGAAGAACAAATGTAACATACAGCAATCACTAAAATCATTGAATAACAGGATCCTGATTTGGTATATCCACATATGTAATGTAGCAAAGTTAACATGTCTGTAAGCTGTCAATTCTTCTCCAAACTCCCGAAGTTGTGTAATAGCAAAACATAAGAACAAATAGTAAAAACAGTTGGAAATGGCGTGACTAAAAAAATTGGCCCGAATAACAAAATCAATCAAAATAACGACAATGAAACACAGTACCGTTCTGAGAGTAATAGCACTTACTGAAAGCTAGTTCACGTTTCTAGTTCATTGCAATAAATATATTATAAAAATTGTCAAGCACAAGATTAATACAAGCAATATCATTGAAAAGCACTTGAGCACGGAAGGATGAAAGCAACAAGGGATATGTTTATATTTCATTATAAAAGTTATAAGAATGTCATAAGTGTCCTGAGATGGAGTTTTACGTGAACATATTCACATACCACAATACCCCTTTTAACTATCAAGACCATATGTAAAAAAATATATATAGAGTTTTTTAAAATGTTAAGCATTTAATTCATAGTTTTCACTCTTTTTCGACAAATTTGAATTATCTAGCTAATTCTGATCTAAGTTTAAAAGGTCAAATTTGGTAATACAATTTGTTTACCAATATATGTTTTAGAATGCTTTTTGATACGTGTATCTCTTTCAGTTTTTTTTTCACTCCAAGAACTCTGATAATACCCTATCGTATCTATTAATTTCCAAAAAGAATTGACAGAACCTGTCCAGTAGCGGTTCTTTTTATCAAATAATCCCTCTTGGATAAATGACTTAAAGAACACTCATTGAAAATAAAAAAAAGGAGAGTAATATTGTTGATGTATAACATTCCAAAAGAATGGTCAAAGTACAAACAATTACAAGCTACAGCCTATGTGCCAATTTGAGCTGACCTTAAAAGCACAATCTGGGTCGAAGGTCGTGGATCCAAACTCATACGTACCTAGCAATATGCAATGTATGGTTTGGGCATTTTACTTTCAATCAGCTAAACTAAAACTTGTACTTTATGTAACTCCAGTTATTCTATTCAAATCTAATCAATAGAGCTTTGTCGGTACTCACATTTCAAACAAAATACTATTAACTTTTCTAATTTACAAGGAATATTGATACAGTAAACATTTCGTTTTGAACTGCTGACCTCAAAGATCAGAGCAGTTGTTGTCTTTACGACTGACGCTTAATAGGAAGCAATGTGATTTAATTTCACCAATTTAAAAGCAAAAAGTCAAAAGACATTCATTAGCATGTCACGGAATCGATCCTGTCACATTTGACTGAAATGTCATGAGAATAAAACAGGTAGATAAAAAAAATATAATAATAACTTTTACTGTTTCAGAGATTTTTCGAAAATAAGAGCAACACTACACGAGGATATAACTCCTAAATTGAAATGAGTTATGTTACAGTGTTTTTGTGGTAATTTGTGACACAAAAAACAACAACATTTGACGTACAAATAAAATGAAAATTGAAAGGTCTTTCCATGAGAATAGCCTGCAGTATTCAGTAAGTTAGTGTGCAGTAATGCATGCCAATCGTGCATTCAAACGTAAGTATTTAGCGGAAGTAAACAAACATGTACATGAAGGCAGGGATGTCGGAGAAGTTGCAAACATTTCAATTATCTTTTGAAGATAATGATAATCATTCATAAGCCGTTTAAATGATAAAAACAACAGTTTTTTGTTTATTTTTATTTAGATATATTATCTTACTTCTTCAATTTTCTCAGGTTTTGTTTTAACCTTGAAATGTTTGATCTCAGAGAATTTTTTGCTGATATACTAATGATGCCTAAATTTACATTGATCTCTTAATCGTGTTATCGACTCTAATCGAGGATAAAACCAAACAGTTAAAATCATCAGTCATAAGTTATTTTTTTTCAAAAAGTCTGATTTAAAGGTAAATAGAAATTCAAATTACAAACATACTGAACTCAGATGAAAATTCAAAATCAAATCTTCCTAATCCAAGGCAAAATACAAAGCTACAACACATCACATGAATAGTAAACAATTGTTCTATTGCTGACTTCGTACAGGTATGGTCTTCTGAGAAATAATGGATTGACACCTTTCTATTTATCGTAACTACAACGAAAGAAACAAATTTAAGTTTCTTGATTAAGATTATAATACCATTTTACGTATCATGCTAGCTAAACCTCTTACTTGTATTGCAGTTGCAACAAATTCCATTAAATTTACAATGATGTGTGAAAAAACAACAACATCATAGGTAAAACTTTCAAATATAAGGGTACATCAGTTAAAATGGTGTTATAATCTTAATCAAGAAACTTTAAATTTATTCTGTCATTGTAGTTACAAGATAAATAGAAAGGTGTCAACTCTTAATGCAGATCCTTATTTTCCATCCATATCATTTTGCGACTTGAATCCACTAAGCCATAGAAAGATAGAAGCATACAAAGATGATGTCGAACTAGCGAGCCATTTGATAAACATAATAAAAGAAACCAAGCTGCAGTTGATGGATTAAAAATGGAACTGTTGATATACGTAATGTATGTGATTTAATGATAATATATCGATACACAATGCAACACATCGTCTGAACATGCATTAAGGTTGCATTTCTGTAAATATTACAATACAATTTCCATAGGAATCCTTTTACGGCTAAAACTGTATCACGTTTACTATGAAGTTTTGAAAAAAATCTAATCCTAGATTTGAAGTTCATATGCACCACAATTTTTGAGAAGGTCAAAATATAGGGCTGTGCGCATATTTCAAACGTGTATATGCCCGAACTTCTCAGAGTTTAACTAAAATAATTTTCTTAACTACCCTACTCGAATGAAAGGTTACCAAAGATTTAAGTAAATAATATGCACATGTATATTTACTGGTAACATTCCAAGTTATGTCTCTGTGAGATGGAACCAGAGAGATACTGGGATCAGTATGTAAACAAAATTAATTTTCTATGAATATTCAAGATCTCCCAAAAGGGTGTGTTTTAAGAAACAGCTGTATTACAAGTGCAACTACATACTTGCACTGAATGAAAAGTAATCGACAATGAACTAATCAATAATACAATGAATATGAAAAAAACTATAATAGATTAAAAGATATAATGGGAAAGGCTATTTATTCAGTATGTTTTGTTTCGTTTTTTATAATTTTTTATTCAATTATCGTAAGTATTGAGTTTAGCATTCTCAATTTACATACATCATATGGTGTGTTATTTTATTTTTGTACAAATGGAGAATATTATCTCTCTATAAAACTCCTCAGACATATATCCAGGATAATACTGGTCACACTAATATGTATTGTGCCTATAAAGATATTCTAATTCGAAAAAATTAGCACATTAACACATTAGTGATTTGTAAATCAGTCATGTATTTAGTTTTTGTGAAAATGCAAATTTTTCACATAACAAATATTCACATAACATTTGTAAACACCTTATTCAGTCTTTTTTGTTTTTAGTTAAGCTCTTTAGTCGATATTTATTAACATTATGAAATGCCTGTACCAAGTAAGAGATATAACCGTTGTTTTTCATTCGTTTGATATGTTTGAGCTTTTAATTAGCATTTTGATAATGTACTTTCAGCTTTGAATTTTCATTAGATTTTGGTATTTTGGGTTTTAATCTTTTGATCAGATGTCTTTGTCCGAATTACACACGATTTTGTAATGGTATAGCAAACATGTATAACTCAATAAGCTTGACAATAACTGGATATACACTACATCCTTCAAAATTATGAGCCTCACTTCATATTTTAAAAGTTGCTTCAAGTAACTTCTATGACTATAGGATAGTCATCAAGTACCTGCTATGACAACAGGATATTCATCAAGGAACTACTATGACTATCGGATATTCACCAAGTCCTGCTTTGACTAAAGATATTCATCAATTCCCTTATTTGATATAGCATATTCAACAGTAACTGCTATCAAATAGGATATTCTTTAAGTACATGCAGAAAAGGAATATTTACTTTAGGTTTGACATCATGTTTTAGTGCTGTCAATTAAGAACAGTATTTAAGCTCCTCTTTTATTCATGCTATATATGGAAACGAAGATTTGTTTTTCGATATACATGTTTTCCTTTCATCTCTGGATTTGTTTTAGTTTTGGTTAGTAAGGGTGATGGGGTTTAAGAAATTGATATTAGATGTAAATTATCTTTTTGAACTACAAAACTGTATATACAGTATAGTCAAAAGTAGCTAGTTTGAAGGAACCCTAAGTTCATCAAGTATATGAGTTTATCTAACAATTTTTATACTTCAAAGTGTCACTTGAAATGAACATGATGAACACACATTGAATCTAAATAGCGTGTTGCTTGTACACAATACAGGCAAATCAGTGGCACCATTACTCAATTCTATGATTTCGACAATGATATTCATTGTTTAATCATTATCTGTAATATTAATTTGTGTAGTAGCAGTTTTTGTTAGTTATTGTTGTGTTTTTTTGCCATTTGTTGTTTGTTTATTTTTAAGAAATTACATGGAAAAAAGAAGTTAAACTACAAAAATAATGAACTCCGAGGAAAATTTAAAAAGAAAAGATGGTAAATGGCAAAATCAAAAGTTAATACAAATGGAAAACAAATGTTATATTCCTGACTTGGTACAGGCATTTTTTATGTAGAAAATTGGTGCATGAAACCTGGTTTTAAAGCTAGCTTAACCTTTCACTTATTTGACGGTTGCATCAAATTCCATTAAATTGTCAACGATGTGTGAACAAAAAAAACATACAGTATAGTAAAAATGTCAAAATTAGGGGTACAGCAGTCAACCTGATGTTAAAATCGTAATAATTATAAAAACAGACAAATATGTAACAAAGAAGCACAATATAAGACAAACATACACAAATCTACATTGGTACAAAACACAATTACGGGATGTTTAATTACACAGCAACATTATACATGTATCAAAGAAACATAAAAAAGGCATATAGACAAATCACATTTAATCTAGCAAAAATGAAAGACAAGAATACAAAATGTTTTACAAAAGCACAAGCAATCAGCACTAAATAAGACAGTTAATGCGATGCATGTTGTAAAAGACAAACACAACAATTGGTATGATTTATCAAAACTGTACAAGATTACAATTATATGTTGTCACGAATAAGAATATATCCTTTAGCCATTACGTCAATTCATTTACAGATGCTCTTATCAAATGAAAGTTGTCAAACTCATTTTAATAATGAAGGTCATATTCATTAATTCCAAATTAGATCAAAGCATTGTCATGACAGTAGTTTTCCGTTTGTGTGATTTACTTAATAAGGAAAACTAAATTTGGCATACATGCGCAGTTACTTCAGTTCACATAAATAAAGTAGAAACAGTGCTATAATCAACGAAAAACTGACAAGTTTATGTTACCACAAAATAAATCTAAACTTCATTATCATGAAGGATATTCTAATTATAGACAACAACAAAACACGCTGTCTGCATCCTATCAGTGATCTGGACAAAGTATGGTTGAAAATTATAGAGTCCACATCTATAGCTACCAAAGTATATGTCATTTTTACCCAATTTACTCCTAGACAAAAACGCATATACAATTTATCTTAATCATTTATATCCTAAAATTTAATGGGGGAAAAGCTTTAACATTAAATATTCAATTGAGGATTTAAATTGGGGTGGCGAGGCGTTTTCATATTACTTTTTTTGTGACAGAAAATTTGATAATTTCGTTGTATATTGATTGAATGTTTTGATATATGATAATGCCGTGTGGAGGCAGTAGAGTGCCTCCCCGTGCTTCAGGTTTATGCTCTTATAATATACTAGATCATGGAGTGTGTGTCCGAGCGAGAACTGCTCTAGTTCATTACTTTAGGAATATTTATCAAAAAGTAGTATTTCAATATTCAGCCCCATTCTACAATTTAGTCAGCGATCAGTCCTACCCTGATATACCCTATCTTTTTCGGGTAATTAATACTGATAGCGTTTGACATTTTTAGCCGAACAGATTTATCAATTTTACATAACTTAAATTATTGTATGCTGGTTCATATTCTGGACGCCAGTGTTTGCTCCTTTATAATATAATTCACTAACAAAAAACAATTATGAAGCTTAGAAATGGAAAAATATTAAATACTAAACTTGTTCAAAGGTTTGGAAATTAGTATGGCGTTCATTATCACTGAACTAGCATATATTTGTTTAGGGGCCAGCTGAAGGACGCCTCCGGGTGCGGGGATTTCTCGCTACATTGAAGACCTGTTGGTGAACGTCTGCTGTTTGTTTTTTCTATGGTCGGGTTGTTGTCTCTTTTGCATATTCCCCATTTCCATTCTCAATTTTATAAGAATGCGAGGTGTTATTGGCAATGAGACAAATTTCAACTAGAGACCAAATGACGTAAAGGTTGGTAAGTATGGTTCATCGTACGACCTTTTCAATTATAAAAACAATTGCTTATATAAGAAATTTAATGCGTTTAATTACTTTTAATATACAATCGACTATAAAGAAATCGTATTAGATGAGTGTAATTTTTCATTGTTAACGATTCTAGAAATAAAAATCAATTTCAAATAAAAGATTTTAGATTTTATAGCTTACTAAAGGCTTTTAAAAATATTTACATAACATCTTTATCGTTGTTAGTTATACAAAATGATTAACGAAATTTGATCAGAGAACAACGTAGTTTGGGTTTTATGTATGATATAAGTGAACACAAGCTACTTCAAAGTCCTATTGAAGTTATAATGCTAAAGGTGACAAGATTTCAAAAACCATTTTGCATAGTGTTTTTCGTCTATTCGAGGTCGTTTAAACAATGGAATGCATATCTATTGTTTGGGATTGGATAGGGTTTTTTTTTTTAGGAGGGGGTCTCTAGATATTGATTATTTTAATAAAAATATAAATATTTGGCATATTCTGAGGCTTGACAATTGTTCACCAAATCTCATCAAACTGACCAAAAGCCACATCCTATGTTTTAACTGATACATTTTGTGAATTGACCCACGGCAAACTGGAAGCACTATGAGATCAGTCAGGATCCTATTTCGTCAAAATTATCTCCCCATTACGCCAGTTCATTTTCACAATCGTAAAAATGGAAGCCATTGTAGCGATGACGCGCTACCAATTTTGCTCTTGGAAACCGATAAATTTATCCACATTGCACCAATACGATCCTTATATGTCAGTTATATTTTAAAAGACAAATGTATCAACTAGCTAATGAGCATCAGTTAATGATATTGTCTGCATTGATTCAACTTAAAACTATTGTCTGATCGGTTGTTAGGTGGAATTTTCGAAAAATCATAAACATTAAAAAAAAAACTAATTAAATATTTCGTGGAAGGGCAGACTAGATTTTTTTAGTGGTTGAAGACTATAAACCCTAGTTATCACACACAAAAAATTAGAATTTTTCGAAGATATGCATTTTCATCATCCAACTTGTAAGACTGTCGTCAAGTACTTTCAGTAAAAAAATAGCTATTCGAACACACCTTCCCTGTTTTTGTGACTCATTAGATAGGTATTTCACTTGACCCATATATTTCATCTTTTAGTACTGTTATTTTTTTGTGTTATAAAGTCAACCTGTAGCTTTAATATATAAAAATGATAGAATCTGAAGCGAGACGATGTATGAAATATTCTTACTTTGAACGATATCAAGACAAAATACTCAACTCAAACACGCCCTAACATAAAAAGGTGCACTCGATTTTCTCTTTTCGATACAATTGTTATCTATTTTTTGGAATTTTTTCTTCAGTCACATAATGGAAGGGCAGACACGAAAATTACTGAACTAATAGATTGATATCTTTTCCGTCCGTGGTAATTTTTTCAAAAAAATCGTCATCCAACTTGAAAGATACCCATGTCGTCGACTTGATATCTAATTGTTCTGCTTAACTATGTACTAGATAAATTGAAAACTTATGCAAATGGTGTTTTTGAAATAAAACACCTCGTAATTGAGAAGAAAATTGCAGTTTTGTTTGTTTCTATTAACTTTTTAAAAATTTGTCACTATAGTAAACAATACAGTAAACATTTATCGCCTTCTCTAATAGAGAGCTTCGATTCTTTTGTTCTATTTCAACCTGGTTTCCGACTGAGGTAGCTTGCCATGAAAGTATTCCTATTTCATGCTGATTATGTAACTCCTTTTGATTTCATTATTTTGCAAGTAATTTTGTTCGAAGCATTTGGATCAGTACGTTTTAGCTTTCCTGGTGACTTTGGAACTTTGGATGAATTTTTGAAATAAAAACCTAAAACATCGAGTGTTATACCCTAAAGATAAAATAAGAGACAGCTTTTAATGATAATCAGAAATCATGCACTGTTTCTGCTATCTTTCTTTTCTCGTTGTTAAACACAATACTTTAAGTTGTGTGTTATGATGACTTTATCACATATTGTTTTTTTTTGCATTCTTTTATGATTAAACATTTACAAAATTGTTAGTCAGGTCTGATTATAATTCGTTACATTGAATCATTGAAATTCAATTGTCATTTTAATCTCCGATATATATAGTTTTTGACGAAAAAAAAAATCGGTTAACAAAATCTCATTTTGTATGGTTTCCAATGCTTCTCCAATTCGTACTTTATTTTGCCGTTTAACTTTTTTTTTTATTTGAGCGACACTGATGTGTCTTTTGTTCACGATCAAGTCAAATAAAATGTTAAACCTGGTTTATTAAGATTTTTTTATAACATAAGGTACATTACTGAGTAGATGTACCGTTATGGGTGGGTTTTGAAAGAGAAACTTATTTGACAAATATGAATAAATAACATGTCTGCATACATCAGCGTAGCGACAAGTGTAGGTATAATATTTCAAGCTCATAACCACCAATTAAACTGTAAATAACTATATCAGAGTTTAAACCATACATGCCGATACATCCAACATAACTCAATATTTAAGCATAATAATTCATAATATTAATTCCCCCAACAACCAATATAAATTGACCCCCCCCCCCCCCCCCCCCCCTTCAAATATGATTTACAGAAACTGGATCATACTGATTTGAAATTGAGCCGCCACGTACTTTGAAATAATTACGCATCGTTTTCATTCTGTTGTTCGTATGAATAAAGAAACTTAACGTTTTCTTCAAATTTATAAACAATAAATCAGATTGATGCCCGGTGTCTAATCTACATTTTTTTTTATAGATATGAGGTTAATATCTCCCTCTGACGCTGCCTTCAAAATACACAACTATCGAAAATTTGTAAAAAAAAATTGAATGTCCCCAAATGATACGATATTCCATAGCTTGCATTTCTCATGTTTTTTTTAATAAAGGGTGGCTATTAACAAGGCCGTTATTGAACCAATTGTTTTAAATGGTGAAGTTGAACACTTAACGGACGCCATCACGAGGTGATTGACAGTAATGGAATATCCGTTTCACATATGGCAGTTGATATAATCATCTTACTGTTGCGATTATCCTGTATTGTCCTTAAGTTATGATTCGTTATGGGATTCTTGTTAATAGTTTTTAGTTTTCAATGTTATGATTTATACTTTTGTTTGTCTTTTCGTCGCTTTTTATTTGCCATGGCAATGTCAGTTAATTTGACCTATGGATTTGAATATCCATAAGGTGTCTTCATCATTTTTGTCTTAATTTCTATAATAAAATTGAGAATGGAAATGGGAAATGTGTCAAAGAGACAACAACCCGACCATAGAAAAAACTACAGCAGAAGGTCACCCTTACCAATCCAAAAACTAAAACAAATACAGAGATCAAAGGAAAACATGTATATCGAAAAACAAATCTTCCTTTCCATATAAAGCATGAATACAATAGGAGCTTCAATACTGTTCTTAATTGACAGCACGTAAAACATTGATGTCAAACCTTAAGTAAATGATGCCTTTTCTGCTTTTAACCACTTTACAACTTTTAAAATATGAAGTGAGGCTCATAATTTTAAAAAGTGTAGTGTATATCCAATTATTGTTAAGCTTGTTGAGTTATACATGTTTGCTACTATTACAAAATCATGTGTAAGTCGGACCAAGACATCTGATCAAAAGATAAAAACCCAAAATACCAAAATCTTATGAATATTCAAAGCTGAAAGCAACTTATTTTTAAACTATTTTTGTAGAAATTGTGAAATTTTAGTTATTATCTTAACCAGATGCAGGGTAATATTTATGATGGAATCCTACAAGTATTTAAGGTGGTACCTTACACTACAGGGAGATAACTCTGTAAAGTCAGCTAAACGTTTTAATTACGTTGTGCTGTTAAAGGAATATTAAGCTTCTCAATAATCAAAATTGATGTTTGTCAAATTGCTATAAAACCAGATTAATTGTTCTGACAAAACGGTTTGTGAAACTAGCCAAATTATTTAGTGAAAGTGTTGGGGACCACGTGCACCTTAATTATATTTTTTTTATCTAGAGACAGAGAAAAAACTAGAATGAATCTTTGGCACTCACTAACTAATTCATTTATATAATAGAAATAAAAAGAACATTACTGGTCAAAATAATAAAAGTGTTGTTGTTATTTATAATAGAGTTATGATCCTGCTCTGCGTCGATATGAAAGGTAAGCCTACTATCTACTTTGAGTGGAATTTGTGACGCTCAGTACCTGAGTTGACTTTGACATGTTTTTAGACAACACAGTATTACGCGAATTAAGCACACAATGAAAGCCATAAAAGAGCATTAAGGCATATTGTACCTTACACTTTACCGTAAGAAAAATGTAAAGTTGCGCCAAACTTGAGCATAATACTTGATTACCTACATCAGTGATCTCGAGGTCGTCATGAAATGGTAAAAAGAAAAACTTGTCGGGAACTTTTATGGAGAAAAAATATAATCAGCTAAATCTCGCAACAATAAAATTTAGAATGGAAATGGGGAATATGTCAAAGAGACAATATTCATAACCCGAACAAGGAGCAAATAACATCCGAAGGCCAATAATGGGTCTTCAATGCAGAGAGAAAATCCCGACCGGCCGGTTCAGTGAAAATAGACGTCAAGTTCATTTTACTTTCCAATGTAAGAATGTTCGTCGCTAGTGGTTTTATTCAATTAAACCTTATATTCCTAAAGAACATATTATATGATAAAAGTGATGCAGTTATTTATAATAGAATAATGATCATACTTGCAAGTCTCTTCACTACTTCTTTCAGCTTGTGCCATACATTCAAGCTCTAAAATATATAAAGGAGATTTTTATTTTCTTGTTTTATTTAAACTTAAAACAATCGGCATAAACAACAAACGTGATATTGATATTTAGCAAAGAAATCAGTCTCTGTCAAAACATTACGTTTGCTAAACGGACATAATCAGGTAATCATGCTGATAATAAAATTAAGTATGGAAATGGGAACGGTGTCAACGAAACAACAACCCGACCAAAGAGAAGATAACAGCCGAAGGCCAACCATAGGTCTTTTAATGCATCGTGAAAAGCCCACACCCGGAGGCGTCCCTCACCTGACCCTTAAACAGAAAAATATACTAGTTCATTGACAATGAACGTCAAATATTAACTCCGAATTATATGAAAGAAACTAAAATTGGATATAGAGCAAACAACTTATTTTCAGTTTCATTGCATCACTGAATTATTGTATTTAGAATCAAATACCTAAAATGAAAACATCAGAAGTTTCAAATATCATATATCGATTTGAAAGAGAACCAAGGTAATAAACAAACACTTAGGAAAACATGTGAACTCCACAAGCATCGAGACCGAACGCATAACATTTCATTAGTTTTATTGATGAATTTCGTTTAACGTTTTAATTACTATTCGGGTGATATCTCTGTTGGTAAGCTGTAAGTCCTCGGGTGTCTCATCAACCAAGTAGCTCTACGACATTTGTATAAGATTTAGGATTTCAATATTGTCTTTGTATAAGGTTTGGAATTTCAATGTTATTCTTGATCCATTATCTCTGTAGAAATACTATTTGATGAAAGCATCTGGTGCGTTATATTTGGAAGTGTTCAATATTTTACATTGAGATTTAGTCATGCAGTTTTATATAGAGACTTGTAAAGCGAGCTTCTTATTTCATAAAGGTTTTTCATCATTGTTATAGAGGTGTTTTGGTTAAAAGACGAGTTATCAATTGTCAGAGATCAAAATCTAATGTTGTTTCAAGAAAGATCAAGATATGACACAAACCCTCTAGATACGGTTGCAATCTGAGAGATTTCAGGTGCATTGGTATATATCATATATAAGCATTATTTAACAGTTTGTTAAGCCTCGGTCACACCTTACCGGATAGCTCGAACGGATGCCTAACGGATAACTTTTTTTCAATCCGTTCATGTCCGTTAGACGTCCGTTCTTATCCGTTAGGCGTCCGTCCATATCCGTTGCATGTCCGTTAAGCGTCCGTTTTATCCGTTGACGTCCGTTCTGTCCGGTGGAAAATTTTGAGCATGTTCAAAACTTTGAACGGACGTCCAACGGATAAAATGTCCGTTGAACGTCCGTTAGGCGTCCGTTAGGCGTCCGTTTTGTACGGTACTCGTCCGTTTTGTATCCGTTACGTGTCCGTTATGCATCCGTTGGACATCCGGTAGACCAATTCACCAACGGACGTCTACCGGACGCCTAACGGACGCCTAACGGATAAAACGGATGTGAAACGGACATTAACGGAAGGATAACGGATAAAACGGATGCCTACCGGATGTAAAACGGACAAATGCCAATTGAAATTTCGCGTTAGAAATGCCAATAATTGGTATGTCAGATTTTCTTGAGTGTCATGAATATTTATTATTCGTGATGGATCTTGGAGTAAGAGCACGTCTTCGCTACCAAACAGCTCTTATTCAGGCCAGACTCAACTTAAATGTAGCAAATATAAACCTTATAGCTGTCGAAAGGAGAAGAAGGAGAAGACAAAGGAGATGGTGGACACGACCATGGTTTAGTCCTGAAAGACGATGCAGTTTTGGTCTATATGACCAACTCATGACCGAACTTAGGCGGGAGGATCGGCAGTCCTTTGTACACTTCCTTCGAATGCCCACAGAGATGTTCGACGAGATATTGCAAGTTGGACCTCGCATAGCCAAGCAGAATACCTTTTACAGAAATCCACTGGAACCAGGACTCAAGTTAGCAATTACACTTAGACACCTTGCTTCTGGAGCAAAATATCGTAGCATGCAGTACGGATGAAGAGTTCCGTATAACACATTATCACTTTTCATACCAGAGGTACATAATATAAACAAATTCAGAAAATCAACTTAAACTCTATAAGACTGAATTACCACACTGCTTCTACCTTGATTTTTTTTTAATCAGAGTAGCTCTATATTTGCACACATATCATGCTAAACAAGACGCAATACAAAATAAAATCAACTAAACCTGTTAACTAAAGCGACCCTCGTGTGTAAAAACGTAAAAAAGAATCGGATAAATTGTTCTATTTGTTTGGTACGTGTGACCTTGATACCTGTCCTACTGACCACACTTTCCCAGAAGCAAATATTATAACATATATACATGTACTAGATACAATCATTTTAAGGTCACGTGTATGTGGTTTATTGCCTTTAATTTTCAGATGGTTTATTGCTTTTAATTTTCAGATGATTTATTGCCTTAAATTTTTAGATGGTTTATTGCCTTTAATTTTCAGATTATTTTGTTCATCCGTTTTATCCGTTACGCTTCCGTTAGGTGTCCGTTTTATCCGGTACTCGTCCGTTGGATGTACGTTCGACGTCCGTTCTGTCCGGTACGTATCCGTTTCACGTACGTTCAATGTTCGTTGTGTGTCCGTTAGGCATTCGTTACATGTCCGTTAGTAAACCAACGGACTCCCAACGGATAAAAATTTTGTCAACGGATAACTTTTTTTATATCCATTAGGCGTCCGTTCGAGCTATCCGGTAAGGTGTGACCGAGGCTTAATTGAGTCATCATAGCATGGTTAGTTACAATGGGAGACGGGGATATCTGAGATCTACTATATCAATATATCGATCAATTGATTTAAGTTGATACAACATGTTTTCTCTTTAATTTCTGAATTTAAAATCTTTAAAGCTTTAGAAATTTTGTACCAAGCAGCGAATATTATTCAGTTCCTGTCTTGAAATTTGACATTTGACCTGCATGCCGTTCAGTAAGTACATTAGAATAACAAGAGTGAACAGTTTGTAATTTCACTCTAGACGAATTGTCTGAACAGTATTGAATAGTTATCAAAGGTACCAGGATTATACTTAGTACGTCAGACGCGCGTTTAATCTACATAAGACTCATCAGTGACGCTCATATCAAAATATTTATAAAGCCAAACAAGTACAAATTTGAAGAGCATTGAGGAACCGAAATTCCAAAAAATTGTGCCAAATACGGCTAAGGTAATCTATGCTTTGGATAAGAAAATCCTTATTTCTTGAAAAATTCAAACTTTTGAAAACAGGAAATTTATAAAAATGACCACATTATTGATAAAAGTGTTAACTACTGGGCTGGTGATACCCTCGGGGAATGTGTTGCAGTCTATAGATATGTATATGAAATTTTGCTGGAATACTGCATTTATTCTATTTAACATTTGGGTCGTCACTTTAAAACTGTTAAAAATAATTGTTGATATTATTCCTTTGAAAACCCAATGGACACAACCACGAATATGTTGACCATTATCAAATATTTGTTTCATATATAATGACGGATATGTTCAATTGTTCCTGAATGCGACCTACCAAATTATAATTATCACAGGGTTTGTACTCATGGGAGCAATACGACGTGTACCATATGTGAAACCAAACCTGCTTACCATTCTAGAGCTCATGATATCTACCCCCTGTTTTTGATGGGGGTTTTTTGTGGCTCAGTCTTTTTTCTATATTGTATTTTGTATACTGTTTTGTTTGTCTTATCTTAAACCTCATTTTCATGTAAAAAAAACCTGTACACAAAATGAATATTTAACCACTGATTAATTATATTCTAGTTATATACGTTTCTTGTCTGCCGTTTCAATCACTATGTAATGTTCAATATGAAATGAAAACACTGCTACATAAATCTTGACGCAAACAATTGTTTTTATATGTCTTAGAACTGTAAACTTGCTTATCAATCATTATCTTATGCAACAACTACTTAAATGAGATTTTCTACAATAACAACTCAATACAAAGAACCTCCAACTTTTCCTTTTTACTTTCGAGGTATGCATGGTACATCTTAAATGTAGCGTTTCTTATATGAAATCGCATTTAAAAAATGAAATAGTTGGTTTTAGTTTTACATTCGAATTCAAACCTAATCATTGATGGATTGTTAATTGTATGGCTCAAATTTTATGTGATTTTAATTAAGCTCATCAAAAGAGGGGCAAAAGATACCAGAGGTACAGTTAATCTCATAGATCAAAAATAAAATGAAAACGTCTTGGCTTAAAAATTTAAAGACAAACAGACAAGTAATGGTACACAATATAGAGAACATTAAGAGAACAATTACGTCGATACTGTAGTATAAGGATCTATGGACGCATATGTAATTTTCAAACCCTAGATCAAATCAAACAGAAGTATGCAGCTGGACAAAAAAATGAACACGAGCTAGCAATTGATGTACACGAATATTCTGACGAATTTGATATGTTGTTAGACAAAAATCAATAAGTTGTTAGAACGACTACATTTGTTAAGAGATTCATATTTTGTTCATAACGTGACAAAGTAAAACGCAGCATTTTTATAAGTTAATAAGAAAAGCATGTTACAAAAATTTTAGTTGCAAATAGGTTTTCAACTTGACAAGATGCCACGGTTTTCCCCATAAACGTTTCGACTATTAATACATTTGCATTATGTAAATTGATATTGACTTCTAGACCCTCCAAGTCTTTAAATGTCAATTTTTAAAATAGCGTTGCACTTCTACTAAAACATATCGATAATATGTTCAAACATCATACGGGAGATGTTAAACCTGTTAGGGGTTACTATTTCAAAAGGTTTTGATGATTCAGTAGCTTTTAACCTGTCCTTGAAACGAATCGAAATACAATGCAATAGTTTTGCCTTGCTTGTACTATTTTGAAATCTTTGATTTTAAAGTGCTATAGACATAAAATCTTAAATCTGGAAGTAAGTTGAGTGTGTTAAAGGTTTACGACAATAAAAAAAAAGGGCCACGTATTTATAGTTTGTGACAACAAATACTAACGGTACGGAAAAACGATTTGAAACTTGTAATGGCTTACATTTCCGAACGGAAGATTGCACTGTTACTTTACTTCATGCTAATTTTGTAGCTATTTAACACGACATAAACAGCTTCTTAACTGCATCATTTCAGATTATTTTACAATTAGAAATATGCTCCCCACAGCGGTTGATAATAAATCCAATACATTAAATGGATGTTCTTAAATTATCAACTATTCGGTGCAGACAGAATTATAACAATTCTATTTATGACAATGTTTCATATAACGAATGATGTCAATTGTTTCACTTTAGATGACAATTCCTAAGCAGTCACAAACACACACTGATGTCAAATATTCCTGCGACTTATGAATAAAGGTTGGTACCTTATTGTCAATACACAAATAAAGCTTTAATTAAACTCATCCTAGATATCAGTATTGAAATTTTGTATTTGCGCAAAACGCGCGAAAGTGACAAAGATTTATATAAGATACATATTTACGTAATGTACCTTCAGCGTCATCACAAATCCACAGTCCTTAACTAACATCTGATAAAGTAGGTGAACAATTGCAATTCTTTTCTACAATCTTTTCTATGCATAGTTCAAAGCATGCCTAAAAGAAAAATTGATTTCTAATAATAATTATCGAAAGATTCTGTGAAAATCTAGGCTTTTAGCGACAACGAAATACCACATCAATTGAAAGTTTTGCTACAGTATCGACGTAATTGTATTCTTAATGTTCTCTACATTGTGTAATATTATTTGTCTGTTTGTCTTTTAATTTTTTATCCATGACGATGTCATTTCATTTTCGATCTATGAGAGTGACTGAGCCATACGATCAACAATCCATCAATGATTAGGTTTGAATTCGAATGTAAAACTAAAACCAACTATCTCATTTTTAAATGCGATTTCATATAAGAAACGCTACATTTAAGATGTACCATTCATACATCGAAAGTAAAAATGAAAAGTTGGAGGTTCTTTGAAATGAGTTGTTACTGTAGAAAATCCTAATTTCAGTAGTTGTTGCAAGATAATGATTGAAAAGCAAGTTTACAGTTCTAAGACATATAAAAACAATTGTTTGCGTCAAAATAACTTTTACGTATTTCAATTTAAGAATGATAGTCAATCTTGCCTAAACATCTCACCTATACAAGATTTTAGATAGTCAACTTATTTATAAATCAATCGGACTGGGCAGACAACACTAATAATTTTACATTTGCATGTCACGTAGTGAATAATAAGATATAACTTAAACCAAAATGAACAGTAACCTGAATCTGCTGAAGGATCCAGTGCATCTATACTAGGTATGTTTGATTAAAAAAAGAGGGACGAAAGATACCAAAGGGACAGTCAAACTCATAAATCTAAAACAAACTGACAACGCCATGGCTAAAAATAAAAAAGACAAACAGAAAAACAATAGTACACTTGACACAACATAGAAAACTAAAGAATAAACAACACGAACCCCACCAAAAACTAGGGGTGATCTCAGGTGCTCCGGAAGGGTAAGCAGATCCTGCTCCACATGTGGCACCCGTCGTGTTGCTTATGTGATTACAAATCCGGTAAATAGTCTAATTCGGTAGGTCACATTCATGAAAGGGAAGGGGATTGTAGTTACGACGTAAGGAACATATCCGATATCATTTGTGAAACGGTTATTCCATAACGGTCAACCAACTCGTGATGGCGTCCGTAAAATTTACGAAGGGATGATTTCAACTTCACCATTTGAAACTCTTGGTTGAATAGCTTCCTTGCGAGCAGTAACCCTCTATCAAGAAAATCATGATAGGAAGTGCAAGCACGGGAATATCGTATCAATTGGGAGATATATACCCCGTATGCTGGTGCTGCTGGAATGTTGCTACTTAGAAAAGGAAAGTTCACAATTGGAAAGCTGAAATCATCCCTTTTGTCGTAAAGTTTTGTTTTCAACCGACCCTCATTGTCAACTTCTAGATGCAAGTCAAGATATGAAGCCGACTAAACTGTATCTGTAGTATCCTTTATCTCCAATTCGATGGGATAGATGCGTTCCACATAGTCACCAAATTTTGAATTGTTTAGTGAAAGAACGTCATCTATATAGCGGAAAGTAGAGTTAAAGGATATTGCTAACTTCTTATCTTTCTTCCTAAGAAGTTCCTGCATGATGTCAGCCTCATAATAATAAAGAAACAAGTCGGCAAGTAGAGGGGCACAGTTTGTTCCCATTGGGATGCCGACAGTCTGTTGAAAAACACGTCCTCCGAACGTTACAAATATATTGTCAATCAAGAAATCAAGCATCTTGATAATATCGGTTTCAGAGAATTTTTTGTGAAGTGAAGTTATTGAAGTGTTTGATGTTCCATATACTGACGACAACACCTACTGTTTGCTTTATGTCATACATAACAGTATTGTGAATGTTTGAAGTGCATGATGCATTATTTTAAGGTATTGGTTTCAATATAGAAACACTGTGACAAGCAAACCATACGCATATTTTGTTAAATACCAACAAAACTGACATCGTAGAGGACAAAACGCATTCAAAGTTTATCATGAGTCAGAAAAAATCCTATTGGACAAGATTTATCCTTAGGGAGAACACAAATATCCTACAGGACAAAATACATCTTTAGTCTTTAGTTTTCTATTTGTGTTTTGTCGTTTGTTCTTTTTCCTTTTTGCCATAACGTTGAAGTAGTCAGATTATTTTCCTTTTTGTATCTTTCGCCTCTCTTTCAGAAACGTAATGAAGGAATGTCATATTTAGGTGTGCTAAGTATTTTTTACGAATGAAATACGTTCAGCCTTTTGAAACCATTTAACATGATGCCAAATGTTGGGAGAATAGTTTACATAAACACTTCAGTCTGCCTCATATCTTGTCTTAATTGACAATTGACAATGAGGGTCAGTGGAAAACAAAACTTTACGACAAAAGAGATGATTTAGCTTCCCAATTGTGAACTTTCCATTTCTATGTAGAAACATTACAGCAGCGCCTGCATATGGGGTATATGTCTTTCAATTGATACGATACTCCCGGGCTTGTATTTTCCATTATAATTTCCTTGATAGAGGATTGCTTCTCACAAGGAAGCTATTAAACCAAGAGTTCCCAATATTGAAGTCATCTCTTCGTAAATTTTACGGACGCCATAACGAGATTGTTGACCGTTCTGAAATAACCGTTTTACAGTTGATATCGGATATGTTCCTTTTTGTCGTAACAACAATACCTTTCCCTTTTCACGATTGTGACCTACCGAATTAGATTTTTTACCGGATTTGTAATAACATATGTAGCACGATGGGTGCCGCATGTCGAGCAGGATCAGCTTACTCTTCCGGAGCACCTGAGATCACCCCCAGTTTGTTGGTTGGGTTCGTGGTGTTTAGTCTACAGTTTACTATGTTTTGTCTTCTGTACTATTAGTTGTCTGTTTGTCTTTTTATTTTTAGTCATGGCATTGTCAGTTTATCATGTTTATCTTTAATCTAAGATTTTGGCTTTCCCTCTGGTATCATTCTTCCCACTTTTATATCCTCTGCTAAAAAATGTGCTATTTATAGTTTGCAGAGGAATTTCTACATAAATTAAATAATAGCGATATATATCAAATTTGCTCGTGTATGCTCGTCTTTTCAGCAATCACGTCGTGGTTAATTTTGGTATTGTTTCTTTCATTTCATTTTGCGGGATCAAGCGGTTCCAGCTACAGTGCCGTCAGTGAAAAAAGTAAAATCATAAAAATACTAAACTCCGAGGAAAATTAAAAAAGTATCTAATCAAATGTTTAAATCAAAGCTCAAACACATCATTCGAATGGATAACAACTGCCATATTTCTGACTTGGTACAGGCCAGGCTATTTAAGAATTTACTGATTCAGAATGAATATATCTAGTATAGTTATCATTAGTTGTTATTAGCTTTAAGAAGGGGTTAGTAACTGCGTGTACTCACATATATGTATATACTACGCTGTTGGACAGACGTTCATTTTTCCTCATTCAAAATGCAATGATGAATATTTCATAATGAAGAATGAAATAGTTTAACGTTTAGTGATGAATAAATAATAATGAAAAAGTTTATCATGTTTATATTTCTATATTCAAATGAAATGAACCCTTATCTTTTACTGTGACACTATATCTCGTATTTCTGAATTCGTCAAATTGGTGTATAACAAGAATTCAAGTTAAAATGTTTTCGGAAAAGAAATCAAAACACTCTTTGACACTTTTTATGCCCCATTTATGGGCATTATATTTTCTGGTCTGTGCGTCCGTTCGTTCGTCCGTCCGTTCGTCCATCTGTCCCGCTTTAGGTTAACATTTTGGTCGAGGTAATTTTTGATGATGTTGAAGTCCACTCAACTTAAAACTTATTACAAATATTCCATATAATATGATCTTTCTACATTTAATGTCAAATTAGAGATTTCCCCCCATTTTAATGGACCATTGAACATAGAAAATGATAGTGTGGATAGGGCATCCGTGTAATAGGGACACATTCTTGTTATCTATTTTTTAGTATCGGATGATTAACTAGTTGGTTTCCATAACTTTTTTAACAGACATTTCTTTTGTTTAATGTAAAGATAACCTGAATACCAAAACATCTATCAAAATGAAATACAAACATTTGTTTTAATTGATCACTGCGATTTTTCATATCCTGATTAAAGATATAACTTGTCGATTGTGGCGCAATACCTAATAGTAGAGTTACAGAACATCTAAAATACGCGTTAACATTAAGAAGAGTCAATTTTGAATAATGGAATGGACTGATGTGACCCTACAGTCCCTAAATTCAGAAATGCCATATACTACTACGTAATTCGAAAGCTTATCAATAGAGGAATGAACAAAAACCCATCTCTCTTTTAAAGCCCAACCCAGATCATTGCAGATGTGAACGGCTTTGTCACTTCTTTGATTTAAACCAAGTAGAGGACAAAACACATTTTCTACTTCAGTTACCTAAATAAACCGATAGAAGAGTAACTTTACTATCTCAGACTGATAACAAATTCCCCAAAGTAAAATATATAAATACATTTAACTTTTTTATATGGATAAAAATAAACAAAAACAACACCTTTTTATCTTTATTGTATGAATATGTAAAGCTTAACCATGTTATCTTTGCAGAAAGAACAGTATAATTGTGCTTAATCATAATAATCATCTACTTTGCAAAAAGAAATTGTTTATTTCAACCAACAGAGTTATCTCTCTTTATTCACTTTCTGAACTTATATGATTTATTAATGTGTATACTCATATGATTAATGAAGTTTTTGTATGTCCTAATGTACTGTATTCAATTAACATAATCAGAGCGAGCGGAGAAATCAAGATTTGTATGAAATGTGAATGATCGTGTTAAATTTTTAGTTCATGAAAGGGTCATGTGTTTAGAAAATAAAGAATTTGAATTTGAATTTAAATTTGAATTTGAAAAGATATATATTCAATATGTTATTCAAGACCTGTAAAAGGGGTTACACATGACCTTAATGTCGAAATTCGTGTGAATAATAAGAAATGGCCTATTTTAAATAATGAAAAATATATTTTATATAATGGAATTGGACTGATTTACACATTTTGGTCGTCAAATTGGTTACTTATATTTAGTATTAGTTACCTTTTTTTCTTATTCTGTATTCATTAACTATTTATAAATGTTTCATGATTCATTATTCTTTAATTGTTATTTTTTATTTCCTTATAAGGTTTTGATATGTTGTCCCCTGTAATGCTTTCTTACTGTTTTGAACACTGGTTTGAGAAGGTGAAATTAGTCTGTTAGTGGGTATGTGCCCGTTTCAGCGCTTGACTGATATTGTATTACTTGTTCGCCAAGTAGTCGGTCCCAATTCGTTTTGAAATGTAACCCTTTTTATGTTTTCTTTTCTTTTCTTCACTTTGGTGTCAGCTATGATTTTGGTGAGTTGAATTTTCCCTGTTAAAGCGGATTTATCCGTCTAGTCGCAAGACTGCTTCATTTCACTTATTCGCTATCTATACGCTGCATCTGTTTTATGCCTTCTTTCTATTATTTTCCTCTCTCTGGTGTTTTAATTCGTACCTTTTAAATTTCCTAATGAGCGGTTACCGCTCCAGTGGTCGACTGATACCATGTTATATAAAACTAAGGAGTTTAAGTTGATGTAAGCAAGCATAGGCAACTGTACGGCCTATAAAATGAGGGGAAATATCACGAATGCTTTAGAAACAAAGCTTTAGGTGGCTTTATATATATATATATGTGTAAATCAGTCCAATTCCATATATATATATATATATATGTATATATATTTACAACTTGTCTAAACATCAACCCAACAATGTTTGATCTGTAAATTTGCTTTCGCATTTTTTTTGTTCTTCCCTCGCCGGGATTCGAACCCATGCTACTGAGATATCGTGACACCAAATCGCCTGCACTATAGCCGTCCCGCGATACCACACGACCACCTGGGCTTCATAAAAATGAAGCTTTTCGGTGGCCGGGTGTTACCTTTCCACGTCAGTTTTAATCTAGCGTCTCATTACAGTACATGATATATAAGGCATGAAGATGTTATTCTTACAGATCATCTAAATTATCTATATAGGTACCAGTCTTGTATTACAACTCCAGTTTCCGGTGCATGTCAAAACATGGAGGAAAACAAATTAGTCCATTTTTTTCTGAATTTTTTCTGGACTCATTTTTTTCTGTTGATTATAGGTTTATGCTGTATTGAAACATATATATAGATTTAAAAAAAATCTTGCATCTTTTTGGGAACACCAATCCAGGAAAGTGGAAGGATATCATGTTTACTGGAAGTGGTGCGGCCCAGTAAAAACAGCAAACAGAAAGTAGAAAAAAAAATGTTTTGACTTCAGGATTACGTAACTTTTTATTCTTCGTGGCATGACCCACTTTTTATTCGATTAATTCACAATTTCATATAAGTTCATACATGATATAAACATGAAATTGTTTTTCTATGTAGCATTTTTTATTTTTTTATTTTCAAAGATCAGCTGTTTAACATGTAAGCCTATGGAGCAGTCAATTACAAGACTGCAACCTGCATAGGGTAATTTGTTCATATGTTCACTGCAAGGAAGTAGCTCGTGTGGACTTTTGTGTGCCCATAATGACAAAACATCGTGTTTGAAGGACTTTTTAAGAGAAAAAAATCATGGGGTATCAAGTTACACTGAAAAAACTGAAATTATGTAATAAGTATGCTTTTTTATACTAAGCACCATTCAAAAGTATTAATGGATATAAAGCACAACAGTTTGAGGTAAATTGAGATTTTGATGGTATTATATACATGATTTTCAATTAAAAAGAACATAGAAAGATTTTTTCCTCTATGAAACCTTCTTCTTGTGATGAAAATTCTAGTTGCACAGTTTTATTGAAAATTAGTGCAAAGTTGAAGGGACAGCTACATCCAAAAGTAATTTTTTTTCTTTAGGGTTATTATTTTTATGGCTCATTTGTTGACATTTAGGTAGAATATTTATAAAATGAGCTTTTGGTGAAAAGATTTTTACAAAATGTTCACTTTGCATGATTCTATACTTCTTTTCCTGTTTGCGGCACTGCATGGTTAATTGAAAATTCAATATTTTGGTTAAACAACTTCTTTAAAAAGTAGAATTTTTCTAAAACTAACCATCATGACAAGGATATTTGTGATTAGGTGTGACAAGTAATCAATATTCTCACCAAAAACACCAACTTCATTATTTATTTTGTGTTTTCTTGAATTTTATTGCAAATTTTATATGCATTGGGGTGTCAAGTACAGTCTAAAAACCATGATATAGTAGGCTTGTATATTGACCTGTATAGTAAAAAAACAGAAAGAAAAGGTCTTTCTTGTCTTTTGATAGTTGTATTGTAGCCAATTCTTCAGCCTGAAAAAGTTTTGGGTAGTTTTTCAATTTGACTTAAACAAGAGGCCCACTTGGGTAGATTTCATGGGAAAAAGGGGAGGGCTAAACTATATTGAATGTGGTTCATTCAAGGAGAAGGAAAAAAATAAAAATAATAGATAAGAATACTCTTCTAGCTTCAAAGTATCAAAGAAAACATTCATAAAGATAGACTAGAATCGAGTAGGTGGTGTCGCATCTTATGTGTGCCCTTAGCATACGTACTTCCTATTTTCTAACATTTGCTATCTCTATTTCCCCTGCGCGTGTCTAACTGTTTATGCACGTTAAACATGTTTAAAAAGTGTGATTGTCGGGCTATATTAAGACAGCGCATGTTTGATTTGTTACCAGATTTATAGATTTATTTAATTGAATGACTTCTGGACTTCTTCAATTCATAGATTTTTTCCGTGGTGGTTAGTTTGCAAAGAATTTCGTATATACCGATGCAAGGGTCGTCTTAAATCTGCAGTGACGTTAAAGTATTAGTTCGTGTCCAAGGACTAACTGTTACTTTAAGTAAGAAAAAAGTAGCAATTAAAGCGTTGTTGCATTGATGTTTGTAGTAATTTGTTGTTGTGCATGTACTGATTTTGTGTTTTTGATAATAAAAAAAACATATGATCTTTACTTTTCTATTAATTCAAAATTATTATCAGATGAAGCACAATAATGAACAATATACCATGTACATGTAAAAGATTATTCCTTTCTTCATGATTAATTACTTATTAAGCATTAAATAACATTTTCATATACATGTAAAGACTTAGAATACATTTGAAAAAAAAAAAAAAAGGAAATATAATTTGATTTCAAATTAGAAGATTATTTTCAATAATTTAAATATCACGTGGTTTTAAGCAAGTATATATTGTCATATGCCTAACGTGAACCAGCTTAAAAATGTCCTGACGTGAGATGAAGTGTAAACTAATTCAATGAAAACTAAAAACCTAATAATCGAAAAATGATTAACTAAACACAAATATGACCGAACGCAACAATCGACTAACAACGTCACTTTACCATATACAAATGATATGAAAACAGTGATAATAAAGTTATATAAAGATTATCGAACAATGTAAATACAGACTATATTCTTAATAACTTCCTTAATCAATACTTAGAAATAACTACAAGATAAATCCTTTTATATGTAAGTTGGGTTACGTTAGCAAATATGGAAGATATCAAAGTACAAAAAGAAGAGATATCACGAGACCGATCATAACCATATAAAGCATATACACTCATTTGTGAAAATAATAAATGTGGCCACGAAATGTGCCTTTATAATTCAAAATAAAAGAGAGACTGTTTATAATCCTTTCCTTGAAGTAAACAAAATAAAGTCTTAGTCTTAAATTGAATTACTATCTTTTTATTAAGTTGTATTCCTATATTCGTTTTTAAGGGTCAGAAATTCCATAGTCTAACTCCGTTAGATAAAATGTAGCCAGGTAAACACATTAAGTCGAACAAAACCATAGCAACAAGGTACACCTATTTAAGATATTTAATATATAAAAGGGCATACATAAATAAAAGGACATCGATTTGATGGAAGAGAGGACAAACATTGTTTTAGTAATAGAAGGACACCACCGATTGAGGCTTGATGTATATCTAATTATTATATATACTTTGCAAAGAAAATACCAGCATAATATATTTTAAGCATTTCAATACATGTAAATGTATTTTGAAAAAAAGTTTTACAATTACTAATAATGATATTCACTCAAAGCCTGTTTGATTGAGATAAAGACAGGCAATTCCTTTGAGATTGGTGACAAAAATGCTTGGACTTGCTCGCTATTCCTATTGCAATAATAGTCGGAGCTAATCATGAATCGATTAAGCGAAAACAGATCCGAATTATTACCCTAACCAGTATAAAACACACAACTATAAGAGGAAAACAACGAAAAAACAAAAACACTGAACTGTAACAAAACAAACGCCAGCATAGAAACGGACTATTTGAAAACAACTGACTTGTTCCTGGATTAACACCTGGTAAACTATTTATCCAGTTGGTTTCATGAATTGTCAGTATGATTCAAGGCCGATGATGTATAAGACCAAGGTAGCACATCGATCGATGTTATTCTGCTCAATGTAGTCCATTGTTTAACGCGCCGTCTGAGGCTTATAGCATTGTCCTGCTAGAATAACTCCCTCTGTTGGTCAATTATATGCACAAAGGGGTGTTGGAAAAGTTTGTTTCTGTACATTTGATCTGTTAAATTACCCGGACCGTGTGCCAATTTTGATTATAGTTATTAGAGATACCCGACCACATTATGTCATTCGTCTTTCGAAGATATCCATTTCTTGGACGCTAATAGATTGCAGAATCTGATTCTTCTCAATCCTGGTATACCAACTGCAGTGGATGATTCGGCAACAATCGATGTAGTTATCTTGTTAAGGAGTCAGGAGAAGTTGTTTTCTCCTTGGGCAGTCACTGGTACAGCCAGTCTGCGGGTATGTGTAACGAAAATGTGTTCGGGTAAACATTTTAAGTTTTCTTCTTATCAATTTGGGCTAACCAGACCTTCAGACGGCAGACGACAAAATTTCGAATAGCAGGATACAACATTGAAATAGAAACATTTTAATGATGTGATTAGGTGGATCCTAAAATTTGGTCCTTTAATTCGTATAAGTGTAACAGTACAGTGACCACAACATTCTTGTTAAAAATGTCAGAATTTCTCGGTGTGAAAGGTCATAAACACTGTTAGCGAGTGGCAAATTTCATGTGGAAGATACATCTATTGTAGCCTCATCTATCATGTGTCTATAGAACGTGTATCTAAAATTTGAAACTGATGTTTCAATCTACTAGTGGAAGATATTAGCAAGCAAAATCGAGGGAATTGTGCAAATGATGATACAAGCATGAAAATTACCACAAAGCATCATTATTATATACTTTTTAAGAAATAACTGCTGGCCATTAAAAAAAATATTTTTTCAAGATGGCCACGGCCATTTTCAAAATGGCTGTTTTCTTCAGTTTGAACATATTTTTTGAAACATCACATATTTATCAAGAATGAATTTCCAGTATTTGCGCATGCGCGAAAATGTTACAAAATTCTTTCAAAAGCATTTGAACTATTTAATATTTATGTAGTGTTTTTGGATTTCTAATGATATTATGAATTGGTTTAATAACATTTTTCAAGGTTATGATACACATGTGTTTAACACTTTAACTATTTACAGACATCAAGAGCGATTCGTATACACTACCAGGCAATTCTCAGGTATTCGATGATAAGGCGAAAATGTGGTGAATCCCGGAGAAACATCAATTGTAACTGCAGATCAGCCACTTTTGGAAATGCCTAAAATTCACTGGGAATGGCTCGAATTTTACGTAAAAGATAAGTTTATCGTCGTGTTTGGTGTTATAAAACTCTGGGTGGTATATTGCGTGATAGGGGATGGAAATGTTGTCCTACTGAAGCCAATATTGCAACACCAAGAACGGCAGATTCTTTTTATGTATGTTCAAATGTACCTAAGACTAGACAGGCGCATCAGACAACTGCATGTATTTTGCTTGAACTGTTAAATTCGGATTATGAAAGCTAAACTCAGAATGTATAATTATGTCATGACTCTGTGACATTCTATGATTTAAAAGACTGGTGTATAGAGTCATATCAACCACAGTTTCATTCCTGGCGTTCAATTATAAACTAAGAACTTCTTCTGATTTTGGTATTATGCTCATTTCAAGAGTGAGATTTCTTACTTTACAAACAGTCCATATAGAGCATGATAGCGTATCGTTATAGGTCTTGGTCGTGTAAATTATGCTCTATCGTTACAGACCAATCTCCAAGATATGACTTCCCTTCCCGAACATCATCCACAGGTGGCAATGGAATTTGAAAAAGATAATTTCACCTTACGTATGACCACAAAAACAGAATAATGCAATTGTGAAGGGCGATGTTGGTGCCATAGGATTAACCGAAGATCCCATTTAGACAAATGGATGGTAGCTGGACCAGGAGTCAGTATACCAGAAAATGAATTTGAAAGATCTTGTGGTTCGTGTCATTCGAGAACAGATGAACGACCTAATGAAGACTCTACGAAAACTCAAAAGATGTCTTTAAACAGCTTTAAAGACTTTGTAAAGTGATGAACGAGTTTGGAAATTCATTTCTAGAAGAGTCGTCAGATTTGTAAAAAAAGAATCCATTTAGGAAATTGTTGAACAGGTAAGCTATGTAAATAATTCCAAGATATTGGTCCAAACAATACGAAGATCTTTTGAAGCAAATTCAAAACGAAGGAGAACCTGCTTTTGATAACCAAATAGAAAATAACAACTTCTTATTTTGGCCGTAAAATAAAACTGGAAACGTTTTTGTCAAACACAAAGCTAGAGAACCTTAAAAGTGATTGTGATATCTTTTCTAGACTTTTCATTTTTTGTTACAGTAGACATTTTTACTTGGAATATTTCTTTATCCTTAAAAACCAAACTTCTCTGTTTTTATCTCGGAATGTTTCTTGAAATAGTGGTGATAAATCGCTGCAAATGGGTTTACTTGAAACATTCTACGATTTTCTGATCCAAATTCGGACGCATTTGTCGTCGGTGAGGCAGCAATAGTGAATTCCAGGTCACAAAGTTGGGCAAAAATATTTAATGATTATGCAAATAATGTCATACTGCCTTACAAAAAAATCATGCATCGATAAGTGTTCAAGAGTAGACATTGTATTTGATGTTTACTAAATGAATTATTTAAAAGCTGTGGCAAGACAAAGGCAAGGTTTTTGTGTCATATGGAAAGGTGTTGGCAGAATACCAAGGGTTTGGAGTAGTTTTCTCTGTGAAGATGACAACGAAACGAATTTGTTCAAGTTTCTTGCTGTCAAAATTGCTTCTTGAGACTAATAAAAATGTGTATGTTACTCATGGTGAAAAGATTTTTGCAATTTCAATAAGGATACTTCCTATCAACCCCTTGTAATCATGAATATGCCGATACACGAATGTTTGTCCATATTCGGCATGATTATGAAAAGTGTAAATTGTAATATTAGGTAGTACTGACACAGATTTAATAGTATCAAGAATTACAGCAATCGCAAAACTAGGTAGAAAACATTGTGGATAGTTAATGCAAGTAATAAAGACTTCTGATGGCTTCCAGTACGTGACATATCAAATGCGTTTGGTCCTTATGTAGCTGCTCTTCCTTTCGTCCGTTCATTCAGTGGATCTGACACTTTATCGAATTGTCGTGGGAAAGGGAAGAGGTCAGCTTGGATAACAATGGAAGGTTTTTCAGATGTAAAGGACGTTTTTTTCGGCTTAAGTATGAAGCGAGGCACAATGTGAATTGTTTGCCAGGAAGCAGCGGCATTGTGATGCAATTCTGCCTACAAGAGGTTCTTTTCCAGAGCACACCAAAAGAGAAGTAAATCAAGGAGGAGTTGTTTGGGCTCAGCCTGATTCATGTATTCGACAGGTACATGTACTAAGTCATGAACACTGGGGTTGGATGAAATAAAGAATCAATGACAGTTGAAAACAGAAATGGACTTCTGTGACTGCCGTTGCATCCTCGTTTCAGGAACTTTTGAAATGCGGAGGCAAAAATCCAGCTGTGTTATTAACTGTAGCTGCTACCGTTCTGACCTTCCTTGTACGGGTTGTTGTATAGGCAACTGTCAGATAATTATAAGATAAGCAACCTGTTTTTCTAACCAAACTTGGCATTTAAACTTTACAAAGAATGCTATCAATTGTTAGGTTGATGGAAATTATAAAAATATTTTCTACGTATTTGCCTCCATTTTTGAACCGGAAATCACAAGTTTTCTTCATTAATGTGTTGTTTTGTCGTACTAAGGAACTGTATTAAACGTTTTATCATAACTTACATTGGATTATACGGATAACACATCTTTTCAGGATTTACATCCCTTGTGAAGTTGCTTGAAAGTATAAGAATTGAAATGTTTGACTTTTTTGCCGGCATTTTGAAACCGAAAGTCACCTTTAGATTCAATAATGTATTATCTAGTCGTAATTTAGGAACTGTCATTTACTTTTTATCAAATCTAACATTGGATTTTAAATATAACACACCTTTCAAAGGATTAACGAATTATTGCCAATTTATGATGACGCCATTTCCAAAATGTGTGGTGGCCATCTTGAAAAAATTATTTTTTTCTGGCCAGCAGCGGATTTTTTTTATAAGTATCATTTAGTCAACCTTCATACCAAATTTCATGCTTGCATCACGATTAGCACAATTATGTCCATAATATCTCCCACTATATACGACTATACACCATTTATAAAAGAAGAAAGTTCAGATTATTTATTTTGATAAATTCTTTTCAAATTTTGTATTTCCTGAATACGCATGAGAAATGGAACCCTTTAAATCTATAAAATTAACTATAGAAAATATGTCACATTTTAAAACTAAAACACAGATTGAGTACTTTGTAATTAGTTTGTACAATTGCTTGCTATGATTTGTAAAATTCTGTTCAACTTTGTATTTGGTTTTGCCTATTCCTTTAAGATTTTGGCACTGCACGTGAGTTAAATGTAAGCAATATATGTTCTGACTTACCAAACTAATGCCAAGTAACTTGATGAGTTTTTTTTTCTTGCTTGTTTCTTTCATAATACACATGTACATGTAATGTAAAGGAAGCAAGATCCTTTGTTTAAGTGAGTTGTAAATGACTTAGATAAGTTTTTATACAAAATAATTCTGAAAGATTTTTGAATTTTAGTTTGATAAATGTATATTTATTTTATGTGATCACTTTCTTTTATATTCATTGTGTTTTGCTTTGATAAGTCAATGTAATTGTTTGTCTAAATTGTTAATTTTACCTAGTTGTTGTGTTTACATACTGATTTGTGTACTTGTATGCATTTTGTACAAGTAATATGCCAGCTGTTGTGGTTGTGCTGTATGTATGTTTGGCATGAAAATATATCTTATCTTGTTTTTAATCCTTAATGTGATTAGATGCTGTCTGGTTAGACTCTCTTATTGATAGATAATACACATGAACTAAGAAATTGTTGGTAACACTGTTGACAATAAAACAATGTGCAATTAGAAAGAAGGATATAGGATGTATGTATGTACATACGACAATTTCATGAAATATTTGATGTGTTTATATAAAATTGCGCTTTTATTTATGCTGTTTATCTTGACTGTTTTTTTTTTTTTATTAGTTAGTTATTTTTACCAAAGTGTTATTAAATACAAGATTTGTTTTTAATTAAACTTTATCAACAATCAAATTTGTTGGGACATAATATATTATTAGTATTTCCAGGAATTGAAAATAATATCATCAATTCAAGCGATCACTTGTAAACAATTTGACACATCTCCCTTACTGTATCATATCCGTAAGAAGATGACCAGAAAATGTAAGCGATACAATTTTCATTTGTCAAGTCCAAATAAGATACAAAGTCCCCGGTTGATGGTATTTTGTTTTCATTTGTTTTAGCATTGATAATTTTAATTTCCATGGAGGATATTTGGCAATGTACCTTCAGTCATGGTTCATTGACTGAATGTTATCCGTAGTTTATATGTTTAAATATTGCCTTTTTATTTCACTATTTGTGTTTTACTATCAAAATTACAAAATCAGCATTCAGTTTTTCATCTTGCCTGTAGTATTGGTTGAAGTGGAGATATATATTTATATTATGGTCATTTTCACATAAACAATATATTGAGTTCATCAATGCAATGATGAGTCCGTTTTGGGGTTTTATTCTTGTAACTTATTTATCTTGCATTGATCGAATACTTTGATCTCACTGGATAGTGGTTTTGCTTTGTGTTTTGTGTTTTGAGTCCAAAAGTACAGTTTGTAATGTGTAATACAACCAAAACATAGAACATCACATCTGGTTTCATGAATCTAAGGTTACGAAATATATATGTTTTCTTGGAATGTGCAGGATACTATGTCAAAAAAAAAATCCTAAATATATCTAAGTCCTCATTTTGAATTTCCTCACCTTCTTTGATTATTGAAAATGTTTCTATTGTGACTTTAAAAACAACAATAAGATAAAGAAAATTTCTGAATAAGGGAACTAATTACTGCAATGCCTTATGGTTGCAATGATAATATCAAAGGATTAGGAAATTAGTCAAGTCCAGCATGCAGTCTTGTAAATGTAATGAAATTTTTCATTGCTGTCATCATTTTGGATGAAATGGTCACAATTTACATTCTTTTAAATCTTCAGCATCCGCAAGAACTTAGCTATAAAACCAGGTTCAATTAATAATTTTCTACATAAGGACAAGCCTGAAACAAGTGCAGAATATGACAGTTGATTTCCATTCGTTGGATGTGTTTGGGTTTTTTATTTTGCTATTTGATAAGGGACTTACCGTTTTGAATTTTACAAGGAGATCGGTATTTTTTTTAAAACTTTTTTTTTAACGCTAAATCTTCTTCCTTCAACAGGAAGCATACATGCAAACGGGACTGACACACACGTAAATTCATGAAGATGATATAAAGAAAGTTAAGGATATTTTATTGGTTTATATAACTAGGATTAAAAGTTACAGGACTGTACAAAAATTTGTCTATAATCATTAGCTAAACATAAATACACAAACACATATCTATTATAAACAATATAGATTGCCTAACAATGTTATTTTAACACAATATTTATAAAGCAGAACCCCTGGTCTGTGCAATAAGGGCAGACAAAGACATTGCAGGTATTATGCTGCCCGGGGAAGAAAATGGGGAGCTAATAGAAACCAAATTGAATATGTTTGCTGATGACACGCAATTATTTAATAAAAATGAAAGTTCTGTTAGAAAATCTTTTGAAATATTAAACAAATATGAAAAGGCCTCGGGTTCAAAAATTAATTACGAAAAGACTAAGGGAATAAATATTCGCGCAAATAAACGCAAACGGCCTACTTTTAAAAAGATAAGCTGGACAACAGATAACATAAAAACACTAGGTATTCACCATGGTTATAACATTGATAACGACAAAATATGGAAATCAATATTGGAAAAAGTACAAAATTGTGTACACATCTGGAAAAGTAGAAAATTGACATACTCTGGAAAAGTCCTTATTGTTAAAAATTTAATTATTTCAGTGTGTGGTTATGAATTAGAAATAAGAGGTATACCTGAAAAACATAAAAAAGACTTAAATAAGATAATATGGGATTTTATTTGGGATGGTAAAGTGAATCAAGTAGACCGGAAGGTTTGTTGTTTAGACGGTAAAAAGGGGGGCATGGGGATGGTAAATTTGGATAGTTGGATAGAAAGTAAATATATCAAATCGATATATTCAATATTACATAAGCCATTATCAAGTTGGAATGCGATAGGTAAATTTTGGTTAAAAAAATATGATAAAAAATTTGCAGATAAACTTTTTCTGTGTAGATGTTCAGACCTTTCAGGTCTTGAGATAAAAAAACTACCACATTATTACAAAAACGCTTTACAATCGTGGTCAAAATTGACAAGGATCACACAGGGTATAATAACTAATAAAATTGAAGTAAAAAAACAGCCTTTATTTGGAAACTCAAATATTTTATTTCAAAGAAAATATATATTTTATTCTTCTTTTTCAAAAAGTCTAATAAAAACTATTGGTGATATATGGGATGATAATACCAATGAATTTAAATCGTGCAATGAAATATATCAACAACTTATAGATAAACGCAATTGTATTTCGGAATATTCACGAATTAAAAGTGCCGTACCGCAAACTTTTATACAGGTTTTAAGAAATAACGATGTACAACGCACTTTAAAAAACTACAAAATCGAAATTTCTGAAAACTTTGAATTTATAAATCCAGATAACAAAATCATTAAAATCAAAGATTTGACATTAAAATATCTGCAGTTAAACTTAAACATAACTGAGACCCCTAGATGTCAAACAAAATGGGAAAATTTGTATAACGAGTACATAAATTGGGAAAAAATTTGGCTAAATCTCAGTAAACTGGATATTAATAGAAAAGTTAAAGAGTTTCAATGGAAATGTATACACAGGATTATATATACAGAAAACAGACTGCAAATAATGCGTATGTCAAATGGAAAATGTCACTTATGTGATGAAAACAATAACATTGAAACTCTTGAGCATTTATTTTACCAATGTAACAATGTTAACCCATTGATAGAAATAGTTATCAAAAATTTACAACTGTGTAACTTAATAAATAACGATGCACTCGTTGAAAAAGATATTCTATTAGGAATCTGTTTAGATAATTCGAATAATATAATTGTTAACGCAATAATACTTTATTTTAAATGGGATATTTGGAAAATACGTAATAAATGCAAATTCGAAAAAAATAAACTGAGTATGCAGTCTATACAGGCTTTGTTGAAATTGCATATGAAAAACGAATTAAAACTACTTTTACTACGGTCAGATATAAAATATATATGTAGATTAAAAATTGAACTCTTTATCGGAAATATGTAGGTAAATATTTTTAGTTCAACTGCTCTAAACTAAAGGTGTGTTTGATTCCATATGTAATAATAATACTATATCTTAGGAAGAACGTAGGGAACACTATGTTTGTTTGGTATTGTTTGTTTTTTTTTACAGAAAGAAAGATTTGTACTGTAATTGATATTTGAATCTATGTCTGTGCATATTAATATGTTTATTAGTAAATTACACACATCACGTTTATTATACATCAGTACTCACCACATGTGCTTTATACTTTTATAATCCCTACGTCAGTCATAGAATCATTTCAACTTTTGTTCATTCACATTAATTCAATAATTTCCAATTCTAACTATAACTATTATTATTTTTTCAATCAAATATATAGTTTTCACGTTTAAATCAACACATGTATAATGTAAGTCAGTGAACCGGATATACGTTAATTATTATGAATTACAGTGCCAGTGATGCGTAGCAGGTAAAATCAATTGTATTGGTTATTTTTAAATGTATACTTATGTAAACTATGGGAAGTTTAAACTCACTTGATATTTTCCCTGGTCAAGTGAGGCTGTTAAAAAACAGGGGTCCCTAAGTATGCGACCTGGGCTACTTAGGTATTTATATAGCAGGAAATAATTGAATAAAAATATTTGTTATCGTAAAAAAAAAAAAAAAAAAAAAAAAAAAAAAAAAAACACAATATTTAGTATGTAAATATAAGAATGTTTAAAATATTTACAAAATGATGAAATAAACGCAATATTTCGCTAGACTAACTAGCTTTATCAAGCGTGCAACTATTATAAACAATATAAGTCTAAATTGAAAACTATAGTATGTACTTCATTTTAGAATTAGCCCAACAATGTCAGATCTTCAAATTTGTGGAAGACCAATTTCGTAATAGTAGTTGGGTTATATTTTAGCCGATCATGTAAATTGTCGTGTTATGCCTGTATTACCATGATTACCTGTTACTAATTATATTATGCTAACATCAAATAGACACATATTAAAATATTTCCCTAATATTATAGTTACATAAGCACATTCAAAAAGGTAGAAAAATGTGTAATTCGTAAACTTTCAGATGAATCGTCGAATTGTCAGGTTTATCTACCTTTTCCCAAATCTTCAAAGGAAACAGCTATAGTTTGAGAGTGATTATTACTAACCCAAATGTCAGAAAATATTGTTTGAACATAATTTCGTTTTTGAGAAGATAAAAAGGTGTAACGAGTTGATTGCTTTTTTTATGTGATTTTAAACGTCCTACGGTGAGTAAAATGATACGCTACCCAAAAAACAGCAATGACGTATACCTCCTTTACTGTTGTAGGAACATGGTTAATATGTTTCAACTTTGAATGATATTTAAGGAACACCTAATATTTTTCCGTCTATGAAGAATTCAAAAATGTTGTGCAAATCGCGTAACGTGTTATTCAAAAGTGTGTTCCTTTTTTGTTTTGTTTTATCGAATAGACAGAAAAAAACAGTCATTCTTAATAATTTAATCTTAAATTCCATTTGTAAATCATAAAAAAATGTTGATGACCTCACGGTAACATAACGATTTATGTCTTTGGGCTAATAGACAAAACAGACTTTTAGCCAATCAGAAGACAGGTTACATTTAGAAATAAAATACATCTCTAGTAAACATGTTTTCTGTTGAAAGTTGCTATGCTGCTTATTGTTTAGGAAATACTTAAGTAAGGGATTTAACATGAATCTTTATTACCTGTAGATGTATTATTCAGTGCACATTGGAGATTATATAGATAAATAAATAACTAACGGGGTAGGAATGCATTGATTTCTTTTTATAATACAATATGTTGGAATTGTTTTTCAAACTTAAACGTGTAGTTGAAGAGTGCTGTCATCATTTTGGATGAAATGGTCACAACTTTCCGTTTTTTTGTCTTCAATATCCGTCGACAGTAAACTGCCTTTGCAAAAAAAAAACGCCAATTTTGAGGACGGCAACTCCTCAACTCCAGTACTGTTATTCCTTAATTGGTATTACATGATCATTTTAAAGACATCGGTTTTCCCGTTTGATTAGTTTTACACTAGTAATTTTTGGGGCCCTTTATTGCGTGCTGTTCGATGAGAGCAAAGCTCCGTGTTGAAGGCCGTACATTGACCTATAATGTAAAAAATGAAGATGTGGTATGATGACAATGAGACAAGTCTCCACAAGAAATCAACATGACACAGAAATTAACAAATATAGGTCACTGATGGCCTTCAACAATGAATAAAGCCCATACTGCACAGTCAGCTATAAAAGGCCTCGAAATAACAATATAAAACAATTAAAACGAGAAAACTAACGGCCTTAATTATGTACAAAAATAAACAACAACAAAATGTGTAACACAAAATAGTTAACTATTATAAATTGGTACTTGGATTGAGAGTTGTCTCATTGGCACTCATACCATATCTTCCTATATATATATATATATACACAACTGTAATACATAATGTAAATTGTGTTAATTTAATTGAACATATCACAACGACCTATAGCTATTACGAAACTAATTTGACCAACATGAAACTCAGAAAAATAAAAAATAATCACTGTTACTGTATTATTCGTTAAACTGTCATGCACCCCAAGTTCAATTGATTTACAATTTACAATACAGTTTAGTGAGTAATAACAGATAATGTGCGTTTTTAATAAAGGATGAAGAGACAAGGAAAATTATGTTTTGTGAGGTAAAAATATAGAATTTGATACAGGTGTGGTAGATCTCCCTAATAAAAAAAAATAACACAATCAGTCATTTGGCGAGTTGACAAGTCTCAGCAGACATGTGCATCTTTCCATGGAAATATCTTATAATTTAGTACTGATTATAATTTATTTGCTTTCGCCACTCTTGTTTCTGAAATTCATGTCGCTTTTGTTTCGGAACATAACGATCATATATTTAATATACGATATTGAACAGTCACTTGGGAAGCGTCCTTATTTATAAATCACTTTTCAATGTTCGAGACATCCCCTCGAATACTGTTTTTTTTTTATTGCGTCTCTTCAAGAAACAGTAAAATATATGATCTTTTACAATGTTCGTTCCTCGCTCAGGATGATGTATTCAATTTGAATTAAAGCGATCATGTTATATATAACCAAAGCTATTTCACATTTATTATTTGACATGAATCGTATTTCAGTGTTACGTTCAATGAATCATTAGCGAAAAAATGTTATTAGCGTTTAATTTTTAACATTGCTGTTATCGTAACACCTTAGAGGCAACAAAAGTTATACTCATGATACATTTTGAAATTATGAGTTACCTCCTTTGGAACCTAATTTATCCTGTTTTGAACAAATGAGGAGTGGCAACTAATTAATAGAATGTTTCAGTTGTTCTAAAACATTATCATCAATGAAGCTTGATAAATAAAAATGTACTGAAGAAAAGATCTAGAGTTCCTGAAATACACACAAATTGCTATGATGTCATGCTATTTATCTTATGTTAAAAGTTTAATGAATCAATTTGAACTCCAAACTTAAGATGTTATTTTAATCAAGATAAAAAGCATGGCTACTATCAACGTATGTTTGTCTTATTAATGTCATAATAATACTGCTAAAAGTCATATACACTATTATTTATAAACTATTTATCATATCTGTAACAAATTACAATATATTTTGAACTCCATCAACATGATCAAGTGTAACAACATACCCATCATTAGTAGTAAACTGTAAAAAGTTATTCTTGATAAAGATAACTTTTTTTTTTAAATATATCACAAATCATTATTGTCTACAAGAACTATAATATCTTAATGAATGTGGTGAATATTGTAATTTGATTTAATTAAAATATTGTTGTGACGTCATCTAATTGTTGTTCCCGTTATTTATTTCAGTGATTGGACTATCATTACCTGTTAGAATAGAATGCGTAATCTTTTTACAGGTTTTTTTTACAGCCACGTAAAAATTTAATTTGATGGAGAAATATTAACCGAACAAAACTTATACCTTATTTGTTACAGCTTTTAATAAAGCGGATATTTGCTAAACAGGGATAGTTATCTCTCGTCAACGCCTACTTTTTTACTTGGTAATTTTTCATTCTTAGTCCAATTACAGCAGATTTCAGTCAGTATGTAGCTAATGGTAATATCTTTGGTTAGCTTGCTTGTTAGCTGAACCGTGAAGTCATTATTAGGTTAGGTATACTACCCTCCTTTTAAAGTAGCTTAGTCCTACAGAGAGATAGATTTTTTATCTGTTGGGCTAGTCTACTATTAAAGGAGGGAAGTTTACCTTACCTAACAATGACTTCACGGTTCAGCTAACAAGCAAGCTAACCAAAGATATTACCATTAGCAACATACTGACTGAAATCTGCTGTAAATTTTACCTGTACAATGCTAAATTATAATAACTGATAACATTTATCACCTCTCGTGATAGAAATCAAAGAACATTGTTGATAATTTTCTACGGGTCATATTAAATAAGAACGCAACAAACGCCAAAAAGTTGATAACAAGTCGTCTAATTATACTATTTCCTATTTCAACATTGTCTTCAACTTTTTTCCATGTAATTTTTTGTTTTGATTTTGCGTCGAATAAATATATGCCCAGTTTTCTACGAATGTCATTTCTAATCTCATTTGTTCTTTTGTCACATGAATCATCACATAAATCCTTAAGTTGGTCTACGAAAAAAGTATTGATATGTTCCTCAGCTTTCTGATAATCTTTATGTGTCTGAAGACGATCTACCATCTCTTTCCAGGCTGGTATGATAACTTTTCGGAATTCACACAAGAAGTCTTTCTCGGATGCTAGAATCGTTGAAACAAAACACACAGATTTTTTTCCTTTATCTACAGATTTTTCCATTTCAGTGAGAAGATTTTCTATGTCTTCAAAATTTCGTATTTCAGAAACGCCATTTTTGGACAAAGCTTGTTGTGCTTTGCAACGAATAAATTCAAACTCAATACAATTCCTTCGTGAATGATCATCGATATCATTTAAGAAAATAATTTCATGAAATCGCTTAAATAATTTCAGACAGCAGTCTATTCCTATCTGTTCAAATGATTCATCCGTCTGAATATAGAATTTTATTGTGTTTATAAAACCTGGCATAAATGTTAAGACATCGAAACACGATAATTCTTGCAGCTGTTCGATTTTACCATCTTGACACCACAAAATCTTTCCTGTGTGAAATACTTTTTTGGATTCCTCTAGTCGCTGGCAAGATTTCATGTACTCACTCCTGTTTTTGTCAGACCAAAATACTGCAATCAGAGCTAATTTAACAAAGTCATTGTTGGACTGAAAGGATTTTTCTAGCATATCTTTACAGAGTACAGACATTTCATCATGCATAGTTTTCTGAAGTTTTTGTTGGTCAACACTTAAAAAGATTACCGAAGATATTTCCATCGTTTTGAAGTAATCATTTTCGATCAAGCTTACAAAATCAGTTAGAATTTGAGGCAAACCTTTCAAACCACACGTAAAGGTTTTCTTTTGCCTTAACCGAGATATTGATGAGAAAAAAATATCAATTGTGTTACATGAACTGTCTTTTGATTTCTGTTTCATGGTAATGAAATCATATGGTAGTTGCACAGCTATTTCAGCTAACACAATACACGCAGTTACGTCGGTTAGATTTTCTCCATAATGGCATATAATTCTGCCTATCTCTATAACAGCTTGACTTTCTACCTGATTTCTCCAATATTGATCAACACCTACTTCTATTACAGTTGCATACGCATGTCGGAAATCTTTTTGAATAAACGATTTTATCTTTTCAACGATGTTTTCAGCGCAACATAACAAGGGCTTTTCAAACCATGTTGACAGACACTCATCTGAAGTTAATAATCTTTGTTCAGCCACACTTAATACAATTTTTAGGCGAAATCTGTTTTCAAGGTCTAGTTCATCCGTGAACGAGACTGCCTTTCTCAAGAATTCGTTCCATTTTCCTCCTGTTGTGTATGTCCCAAATTTCGGGTTTCCCGCAATAATACATGTGCACTCTTTCAGCAGGTGCATGATGGTTTCTGCAGAACAGTTTTGTGTAAGATCTTTTTCCTGCATCATATACATGATATGTTCTATTAAAGTATTATCGACTTCCTTAATATTTGACGATTTTCCCCAATTTTTTTCCCATGTTCTTTTTAATAACCCAGCAACTTTTGTACAATCACCGATATCTGATTTATGATTAAGAAGTATATTCCATATTCCGGTTATTTCGCTCCGATGAATGACCGTCCATGTATCTGGATTCTGAATCAGACCCTCTTTCCACTGCCGGAAGTTTTCAGCGTCATACGGACCACCAAATCTTGTACACATGTTTTCTACTGTTAATGTATTGTCATGACTAGAAGTTTCCCTGTGGCTTCTTTGTACATGAGAATTACTATTTTCGCCTTCTCCGACTGCAATTGTCATCATTGCTTCCATAAACAATGCGTGTTCATGACGCAAGGTCTGCAAACATTTGCTATAAGAAGCTTTAGTAGTGTCATTGCAAACTGTATACATTTTGAAAATTCCACCAACATGATGGGTTCCTGTGCTTACATGTGATCCATATTTGATAAGAAAATCATAGCTTTTTTCGTGAACCGATCGATTCTCACTTCCCAGTTCTTTAATTAATTCTACAATGTATTTAATATCTTTTAAAGCTGTTGCATCAATGCGCATGTAATTTTGAAGGAGATGAAAAGATTGGATAGGAACAAATGCGTACTTTGCTATAGCCAAGAAAATTTCCGATTCGATTTTGTCGGTCTCATCATCGTTTTCCTCTTTTGTTGAATTGGACGCATCTAATTTTAAAGGATGGGTTCCGACCGAAGCACTGACATCTACATCTAAGCCGAATAATCGCACTTTATCATCCAATCTTTCCATATCGATTTGTTTTTGAAATTTCTGTTCACATTTCGTGTCTGTGAGAGATGGCTGTTGTAAATTTACAGAAAGGCTATAGTTGACGACTTGGGATTTCAATTTGAACTGATCATCAGACTGAACTAGTACACCTTTTGTTACAACGCAAAGCAGAGATTCCATATGTTCTGTAGAACACTTGCTATTTGGGTTTAAAGCATCTTCTTTTGACTCATATTCCTTCATCACTTCCATCTCTTTAATTTCCTTAATTCTTTTATCATTATCCGGTCTTCCAATTCGACATCTCGGTTCTTTTAACACAAGGCTAGTCTTTTTCGAGTTTTGTTGATCATCCTGCTTCTTTCCTGCTCTTTCGGTATATAATGAGGATTTTAAGGCCTTAGATGTTACTTTAGATTCTGCTGTATTTGCAACATTAGTTGTGCAAGCTGCTTCTTTATGTGATGTTGTATTTGACTCCTTAGGTGTTGCCGCTGCTTTTTTATTTTCTGTTGTGTTTGATCCGTTAGTTGTGTCAGCTACTTTTTCATTACTGTGAGAGTTTGAATAGTAATTCGTGTCAACTGCTACCTTATTTTCTGAAGTGTTTGATCCGTTTGGTGTAGCAGCTGCTTCGTTATTTTTTGTTGTGTTTGAACCATCAGTTCTACCAGTTACTTCCTTATTTGCCGTCGTGTCTGAAGCGTATGTTTTGTCTGCTACAACCTTATTTGCTGATGTGTTTAAATCGTTAGTAGTGTTATCTACTTCTTTATTTGCTGTCGTGTTTGAACCGGTAGGTCGGTCACCTCCATCCGTGTCTGAACCGTTAATTGTGTCAGCTACTTCCTTATTTGCTGTCGTGTTTAAATCATCAGTTGTATCAGCTCCATGCTTAAATTCTTTTGTGTTTGACCAATCACCTGTGGCAGAAACGTGCTCATTTTCGGCTACATTTGAAACATTATCTGTGTAATATTCATGTTGACCTTCTGTTCTATTGCTATTAAGGGTGATGTCAGATAAGTGATTAAGTTTTGTAGTGTTTGAAACCTTACTTGTCGATTCAGTTACTGGGCTTTTTGTTTCTACTTTAGAATCAGACATATTCTACTGTTTATTGTAGTTATAATAGCAACAGTTGTCGTTAACACACTTGATATGTATCAGGTGTTTTTGTTTTTAGTTTTTGTTAGGAGGATATAGTATTCAGCAGTGTTTGATACCTTTCTTGTCTTTCTTTTACCAATTGTTTATATTCTGCTTGAGAAATATTCCAATTTCCGACTTTGCAGATTCATTAAAGTTTTTCAACAGTAAAACAATAAGATGATATTGGAAACTATTTCGGCTGATTTGGGATGAAATTATTTCAGTTCAAATTCTTTAAAATATTCTATACAAATCATTCCAATAAAACTTCAGTGCTTAATACTAGGTTGATCCACGAAGACCTGTTTGAAAAAAAAATCACACAAAATTATTATGATACAGTTTTCATTAAACCAGGTTTAACCCGTCATTTTTTTCGAAAAATGTCCTGTACCAAGTCAGGAATATGGCAGTTGTTATCAAAACGTTTGTTTCTATGTATTTTGGCCTTTGGGTTTTTTGCACTTCAGTGTTCCTGTTGTTCCTTTGTTTTTCTCTTATATTTTACGTGTTTCCCACGGTTTTAGTTTGTAAACTAGATATTATTGGGGTTGATGATGCGGTTAAGGGCTTTCATAAAATAAATACAAAAGAAAGGCATGATACACCATTTTGGAAAACAAATTAAAGATCGAGCAGCATAATCCGTATAAACTAGCAATGCGTTTGTGTCCTCTAAAAGGGTAAACGTTTTTGCCACATTTACACTGAAATGCAGTCAAATTTAGCGTTTGATAGTTCATTGATAACATTCTGGCGTATCACAAACAAACAACTTGTAACGTCTCATTTCATTGGCCGAAAGATTCAAATACAACAACATTTGTAGTTTGCACGTGAATTGATACAGGTGACTGACTATGGAATGTACTATGTTAATTACTACGAATGTAAAAACAAGGATTTGACAATATATAGTTTACAAATCTTTGGTCAAAAGAATTAAATAAATGTTTTGTGTATTTCAAATTGTTGTGTCGAAATATTATACTGCAGCAACATAATTATCGTGTAAATAATGTACCGCATTATGAAACATATTAGGATAAAATAAAATACATGTGCCGCTTTTATACATGATTAAGTAACCACTTTTAATTTCTTTCAATGTCGTAGTTACTTATAATAAGGATCTTATAATGCTGATCTATTATAATAATTACAAAATGTTATGATGGGTTGCATATTCCTCTTTTAGTGTTTTCATGCTATAAAACGATACAGAAAGTTACACAGGAGCTAAGCGTTTGGTTTAAGAATTTACATATCATAAACAGAGCAAACTGTCCCCGAAATATAGAAACAAAGCAAACAATAATCGTAGCATTTGTGCACGTGAATGAAGACGTAGTATGCAATATACTATCATGGTCACCTCGAAATTCAAATGAATTCAGTGAAGGCATTTTGATGTAAAAGGATTGAAATGTTACATCGGCGAAGATTTTTTCTTTTGTATGTGTGGAACTAAAAACAACAAACTTATCGCAGTTTATAAGGAACAATATAAATGTACTGTTTTCGATTTAAATTGGCGAAAAACCTCTCCATTAATTTAATACCGTAAGAAGGTGATATACATAACATTGTTGAAGTATCCGCCAAAGTGACGTGAAGTATGCATGCGTATTTAAAATGAAATACAAAATCATACATGTAAGATAAACTGATAAACGAAATATTAAGAAATTATTAATAAGAATGCATGTACTAGAAGGGGTCAACCTTTTTATCAATACATTTAAAGAATAAACACGCTTTTAAAAACTGATCGAAATAACTATTTAGATATTTACAAATATACAATCTACGTTAGAATTTCAACCGAGAATAGCAAAACAGTTAAGTATAAAATTCATTAAGTATATCGCTGGAGTTTATAAAGTATAATTTTCTCTAAACAAAGTATGGTTGGTTACATGTTCTGAATTTACTTAGAATTTCGGGATTTTTTCTCAAAATTAAGTAAACTGAATTACAAAAAAAATCACATTATTCTTAGTCGAAAACCTAAAACTTGCGAAAGATATAAAAAAGTAGGATGAGCAACTTGGCAAAAAGGCCGAATTACGATTTATGTAAAATTAAAAAAAACGGACAAACTAATAAAAACTAAAACGGCAGGACTAAATAGACTAAAAACAAAAGGACAGGACAGAGAATACAACCTAGAAAAAAGAACTAACTGTTTCATTAAAGTCCACCCTCCCATCAAAATAAAATGATAGATCTCTTAATCCAGAAACAACTGAGATGAGACAGTTGAATTAAATATTTAGATGTGAAACCTTAAGATTTTAAAATTTTACTAGTGCACAAAATTATAAATTCAATGAATTTTACATGCACATACATGTATCATTGAAAAGTTAGAATTGCTATGGGATAATCAAGAACACAATAATGTACGTGAATACTACGATGGAGGTTATAACAACCTTGACCGGCTGTGTGAATACTGATCAGTCCATTCAACTTAAAGTACGCGTGTTCTATTTTCGCAGGTGTGAGGGCGAAGGTTTGAATTGGCTAATGAAAACGATCGTTCCTTTACGAGTTAACCTAATAAAGTTTGTTTGACTGATTGCGTCGCACTACCTTTCGGTAAGCTTGGCCGCATAACAGTGTATGCAACTTCAAAAACATTAAAAATAAATATTTTTCAAATTAACACATATACGGTATATATATATCCATTGTTTAACTAAAAGCCAGGAAAAAGTGGCTACCATCGTGTGACTGCGGTTCCGATTAAAAATCCAAGAAAAGCAAGCAACTGGTTCTAAATAGTTATCGAACGAGATCAGTACGCTGTCATACTTATTATATTTCAACAACTTCAGGACTTTTAATAATTAATTTCATTGGAAGGTTGATTCCAAAAGTATACGTTTTCTGTACTGTCTCGTTTTGTGCTTGATTTTACTTTGCTGCTAGTTTATTTTATGTATGACAAACAGTTTTTGTTAAACCTGTCCTATCAATCTAGATCGCTGCCTCCCCAGATAGACGTTTTTCTCAGAGGGTATGGTTCAGTCATATGTAGTCAGCACTTTTGTGAAGACATGAAATGTGATTTATATGTTCTTTTCCGTCACTTTTCTGTGTATTACATATTGAATATTATGAACACCAATGTTTTTCTTAAGCTATCCATATATATATTATATTTGTATTTTTCTTGGAATTTTCGGTTTTTAAAGGTTTGCAACTTTGAATTTGATTTGCACTTCAAAATCTTATAAATCAAGTGTATCTGATAAGTGCAATGTAGACAAAATGCACTATTATACGCCTGGTATTTTTTTATTCAGCCATGCTGGATCTATGGGAGAACTTTAGATTTGGAGACAAACATTCTAAGTTTCAGACATATCATCAAATTAATTATATGTTTCTATGACTATACACCATTGAACTCATCAACGACCAAATTTTGTTTTGTTTTGTCTTTTAATTAAGAAAGGTTGGGCGAACAACTTCTTTATTTTTAATATACACTTGCATATAGTTCCTTTATATATTAAAGAATTATATTTAATTGCTATTAATCATTTATTTGGGAAAAAGTGATTTATCAAATTGAAGCAGTTGATAAAAAAAATGAAGGTGTACTATTAGTATTTTTTTGTATTTTATGTTAACCATGGATTTTTTTTTTGTCAAGATGTGAGTATTGATATAAGAATTAATTCCAATACTATTTCAATGCTATTATCCATATTCTTGTGCTAGGTAAATGAGGTTATTGTTGATATGATACCAGTATGATGGACAACTGCCACGATTTTCAAATAATTACACTCAAAGATGTAAGTATTTATTGGAATAAACTCTCTTAAATGCGGTCTTTGTGTGTTTTGTTATGTCGTGATGTTATGCTATTTTTTTAGAAAAAGGGAGAAGGTTTGGTACCATTAAAACGTTTAATCCCGCTACAAATGATTGCACCTGTCCTTAGTCAGGAATCTGATGTACAGTAGTTGTCGTTTGTTTATGTAATTTATACGTGTTTTTCGTTTCTCGTTTTTTATATAGATTAGATCGTTGGTTTTCCCGTTTGAATGGTTTCACACTAGTAATTTTGGGGCCATTAATAGCTTGTTGTTCGGTGTGAGCCAATGCTCCGTGTTGAAGGCCGTACATTGACCTATAATGGTTTACTTTTATAAATTGTTATTAATGGAGAGTTGTCTCATTGGCACTCACCTTCCTATATCTATTAATTTACTACAATTATATAATTATGTCATGACATTTGATAATCATACTGGTATTGAGGTCAAGAGCTTGTGTTTCAATTTTGTATACACATCGCACTGAATACTTAAAATCTTGACCTCAATGGTTGTACAATAAGTGTCAAAGTATATTCAGTGATTTGGATGAAACAATTAACACAATTTCGTGTTTCTAACCTGCAATATTTAAACAGAAATTGGAAATATCGGAGCGTTAGGTATTTGTACATGTTTATTTGAATGCAGGAAATGTATTTATTTCTTCAATGATAAATGAACACATTTGAGATAAATGTAAGTTATTGGGCTTGTTATTGTTGGGAAAGTGCATTGTTAATGCTTCTTTCTGGAAAAAATTAAGCAAATTAGTATATACTGCATATAAAAAACGGGTACTCATTTAAAGATTTTCCTTAACATTCTTCACAAAATCTTGAAATTTACATGTTTCAAAAAATGTAGTCAAATCTAACATTGTCTTTAATTGAAATTTTAAATTAATTTGCATACATATTGGAAATTTTTTCAGCTTCTGGCGATTGCAATTTTATAGTGAGATTATTGAATGAAGATAACAAAGTAATGAATGCAAGTATGGTAAATATGAATGCCAAACTAGTAGTTGAGTCACCATGCCAACACTTTTTTAACTTTAATGGACCACCCTATAGCTACCTGCAGGCTAAATTAAGACTTTTGGGAAAGAGAAATGTTTATTCTTTAATTTTTGCATGGTCGTAGAATTGAGATATGATGCAATTTTATTTTTAATAAGGTCAAAGGTTAGTGATTGATTTTTTCACTATTGTCAATTTATTTCACAAGTTTCCAAAAAAAATATCTGAATTTTTACTAAACAAGAAATTCATGATGAAATAAACTGTGATACTTCATTTTCAACTTAATTTGAAAATAATGAAACCGCATTTTGAAGGGAATACAGACTAACAACAAAATAGAAGATAGAACAACCGAGTCTCAATTCTTTTTTTTTTGTACATAGCATTTACTTCTAAAGATATATTTCTGAATTTTACGGCTTTTTTTTTACAATATTTTACAAGGCAATTAAATCAAATGAGTTTAATGATAGAATAAAGTTTAAGAGTATATTCTAGCTCTATGAACTGTGTATGTTTTTGTGTCTTTGCCTTACAAAAGCACACATGGACCCATTAGAAAGAGGGGTTGTTTGGGGTATTTTAACAAACAAAGGGCATGACAACTTTCGAAAAACTGACATCGGTCATCGTTTTCATCGTCGTTTTCTTCCAATATTGCTCATTGAGTTAAATCATTTCTACAACCATCAGACCCTTCACATGAACAAAAATTGGTATACGTGGATTTCTGTTGGTTTCATGCACAGTTGTTATTGCAAACTGTTTTCCCTTGTCCGTATACGTACATACAATATCTTGAAGGAAATCTACTGACATAGGTTCCTCAAAGAAAAACCGAGAGCACACCGTTTTTACCCTCTTTCCAACCAGAGGAAAGTATGATAACTGATTTAGCAATATGAGAGTTTATCCAAACTTGCGTTTGAAGCATTACACGTGGGAAGTGCTGTTAAACGTGTTTTCACATGGTGGAATTTTCACAAGACTGACATCCTTTGTGATGGCAAACTTCACCCTTAGCTAGTTTAGATCAGCATGAAGATACCTGAACTTTCCCTTTGGATCATACATGATGACATGAGGCGACAAATGCACTTCAAAGGCAATATTATTAATGTTGTATTTAGAAGAAAATTTTGTTGAAATTTTGTATTTTTTTATCCATATTTTACTTATGAATGGACTTATTAGTTTTCATGTTAACATTACATATGAGATTCATAAACAATCCTGCATTTGTACCAAACTTGGACAGAAGCTTCTTTCATTCAAAAGATAGTATCGAAAGGAATATTTTGATTTTTTAACTCATTTTTGTTGAGTTTGTGATTACTGGATTAACAGCAAAAAAAAGGTGAGTCTATGGGTTCCTAAGAACCCTTACAATTTTTTCTTTAGAGGAGCAGCGTTGGACCACCATTATTGGTAATCATTCGTTTAGCAATAGTTTTTAATCAGTCATTTCATTCATATTTCAAATTCAAATTTCAAAAATTGAGGCATTAAAGTTAAAAGTGTGTAGAATTTGTTTTGTACCTTCGGTAATAGTTCATTCACAATTTGACAATCAATCGGATGGTTGGATTATGCATTCCAAAACGCAAAAGAAGAAACTTTGAAAAGATAATGGGTTAAAACTGGGATTTCCGATGTTTGTGTGCATAAACAAACTATGACATTTGAAACATTATTCATGTTATTATCAGTCAATACTTAATTGTGTTAAAAAAAAGTTTTGTATTTGTAAATATGTTTATTAAATATTTAAATTTTCATTAATAAAGTCTTAATTTGTGAAACAAAATATAAACTTATGAAAAAAGGTCAGTGTAATTATACTTGCAAAATAAAAAAGAACTACTACTAGAGATTATTCTTCGATTAAATTGTAGTTACACAATAAAACTGTCAGATCGGCTTGGGTTATTATTTGTTACCTGTTGTCCTTAATTGATTTTTTGTATGAACCACTCGTGTTTTGTTTTAATAGTTTCACATTTCAAAAACACGGTGAACGTTTTAAATTCCCGAGAAGATTATAGGTTTTGAAGGTTTTTCATTAATTAAGCTGCATTTATTTTCGCGGAAAAATATCTACCAAGAATTTCGTGAAAATAAGTACACCGTGAAAAAAGTACATATAGTATTTGCTTGTTATGTTGAATGAACTTTCATAGTTATAACAAAATTTCCTTATTCAGATGGTAATACCGCATTCTATTTAATCAATATTTATTCTATAAAATTATTGAAAACGTAACTTGTCATCTATTATGCCTTCATAGTTGTGTTCACACGTACTGTGGAAAGAATGTATTGATTGACTTGGGCGTATAAACATTTTTAGAAAGTATAGTCAGTTTCAAACAACGGTCACAAGGGAACAGCTGATTTTGACAGTAAAGTGCTAATTGTTATTGATGTATTTTGCTCAAGAGTGCAAGTTCTGCAACACGCATAGTAGTTCATACTGTTATTGCCTAAAAGGAAAACAGCACGTTATAAAATGCAGGAGTCAAAATTGCACTTTTTGATAAACTTCACCAGGATCGCTAAAAAACAAATATTTAAAAGCTAAGGATGCACAAAACCTAAACAAGTTTGGACTTTCAAACAGTTAAAATAATATTTCATAAAATCATACTATTGGATGGACCAAGAACGATTCGACAAATATAATAGATATTTACCAAAATATATCCCAGTATGTGATATGATTCAATATCAGTTATTCATTTACACCAATAAACATTCAAAGATCGAATTGAATACGATGTTTTCCAAGTGGGACCTCTACATCTATGAGTAAATATACGTGCATATTACTATAATAATATCCCCTGTCTGTATAGGCTGTTGTTATATTTATATCATTCATTTGAAAACAATACAATTCTCGATACAATCGAAATACGATTTCATATATTTATCTACTATAAACATCCATGTTATTATAACTGTTTATTGATATTTTTCAAACTTACCTTTTAAGAAATTGAATAAAGACCGCAAACCCTAATATCATTATCATCTAAACTGTTCCCTCAAATATCAACAGGACATAAAACTCATATTATTAATTTTGTACTAAAATTAGAACCATGTAATTTAAAAAAACCAGTTTCCGTTCGTTTAAACAACACCCACTTATTTCATTTGAGGCCATAGCGCAGGGAATATATGATTTTGTAGGTAGCTTACGTAATACTTTTACACAAGGATATATTTATATCTGAGTGTATCTCTACTTGTTATACCAAAGCTGACACACGCATCAAGATATGTCATCAATCTCAACCACACTTTGAAAATTAATCGATTTTTTTCATATAGAGATTTGATTGGAAAAAGCATTGAATAGTAATTAAATAATTAACAATAGGGAGAGTTGTAATATTCAAAACTTGACTATCTTTTCAAAACAGTTGATGTAACAACAATACACTGTAACAAAGATTTGTCAAATTTTGTGACGAAACATTTTTCCAGTGCTCTTAAGTGTGATACACTTGATTGACTTCACCAAGAGTAGTGTGTACAATGGATACGAGCTATATGGATAAACATACATAATCTCATCTATATTTGAATTGGCATTTAGGAGATAACTGTAATGTATGTTAAGCTTCGACAGCATCAATTTGTGATTTGATGGTCGCGAATTAGGTTTACTGGCGACGCGTTAGCGGAGCTAGTAAACGGGTATTTCAATCGATTGATGAATTTCGAATACTTATATATATATTGACAATGGAATTCCTTTATCAATTCTGGTCTCTATGATGAGTGTATTTGCAACCATGAAATCATTAATTGATGCTGTCGGAGCTTAAAATACAAAATTGTTATATCCATCCTAAAACAAAACTGACAGAAAACAACGTTAAAACATAAATTTAAATCTGGCATACGTCGTATGCGCTGCACGCACGTTTTCATACAATTAATTGTGAATTGATGTCATGATGAATTAGTGACGTTACCCAATCAAAATGAACATTACAAACGCTTTAACATTAGAATAAGAATTCAACTATCATATGCAGCTTCATAGAACACCGTAATCAGAGATCTCCCAAACAATTTCAAGTCCTCCATATTCAGTAAACATATCAATATGGTTAAATTAGTTACCTTTTAAATCTGTACATACTCGATATCCTATTGATCAACCATGTAAAATTATCATTATGCTGGTCCATTTAGTCCTTAGAAGACAATCGTGTTATTTTTTATGGACAATGTAAGGCTGGTAACAAGAAGTGAAAAAAAAGCTTTTATTATACAAGATTTCAATCCTGGAATTTATGATGTGTTCAATTAAAAGTCGACGGTCCGATGGGCTAAGAGTTACATGTATCATGGTTATAGCTGTCAATTATCCTAAAAACTTACCAATTAATGAATAGTAAGAGCTTTAATCGCAAAATGTTAAAATGAGAACGGAAATGTTGAACACCCCGACCATAGAGCAGACAACAGATGAAGGTCACACATTTTGCAATCATTTCTTACTAAGTTTTTCCAAGGACATATTTTTAGTACTTCAATGAAGTGCCGTTTAGAGTCGGAGGAACGTTTTATTACCCGAAAAGGAGCAATATGGTTAAATTAATTATCGAAAAACTTCAATTGCTATATTTTTGCTTTGTCGAAAGCAAATCAAAATATGTGTTTATAAGTTGAGTGAGTTAATTGTTTTAGTCGAGAAAAAAAAAAGAAAAAGTGAGAGGAAAGTAAAAATAATGAAACTAGTATCTCAATTGTTTGTAAAACAATTGAAAGGTCTTTCTTGTAAAAGTGATGTTTTTGTAATGTACTTTGTATGACCTTTCGTTTGATATACGACAAGCATACCGTCTGAAACTTTTCGCTTTTTACACGTAATGACCTCATCCGCCTACATTTTCGAGATCGGAATGTATGTAACATAGACTTGATGATCTTTCATTTGATATGCGACAACGCCATGTTCTAGAAAGTTTGATTTTTGCACTTAATAACCCCATCCAACTAATTTTTTGAGGTCAGGAATTTGATATTTCAAATGTACACATCATGACCTTTCATTTGATATACAACAACCCTATCTTAAAAGAAATTTAATTTATTTTTTTGCACTCAATGACCCCATCCAACACCATTTTTGGGAGACGTCAATTTGAAATTTGAAATGTACGCTTTATGTTTCCTTTTTTTTTTTTGCCTTTTGAACTTTTTTGGATTCGAGCGTCCTTTAGTAGACGAAACGAGCGTCTGGTGTACATACAAAATTTAGTCCTGGTATCTATGATGAGTTTATTAACAACCACTGGGTCGATACCACTGCTGGTGGAGATTTATTTCCCCGAGGGTATCACCAGCCCAGTAGTCAGCACTTTTTGTGCTGACATGAATTATCATTGATATGGTTATATTTATAAATTAACTGTTTACAAAATTTATAGAATTTTTGAAATACTAAGGCTTTTCTACCTCAGGCATATTTTCCCTTAGCTGGATTTGGCAAAACTTTTAGGAATTTTGGTCCTCATGGCTCAACTTCGTACTTTTTCTTGCCTTTTTAACTTTTTTTGATTCGAGCGTCATGCACTGATAGGTCTTTTGTAGACGAAACGCGCGTCTGGCGTATATACAAAATTTAGTCCTGATTTCTATGATGAGTTAATTTACAACCACTGGGTCGATGCCACTGCTGGTGGAGATTTATTTTCCCGGGTGTATCACCAGCCAAGTAGTCAGCACTTTTTGTGCTGACATGAATTATCATTGATATGGTTATATTTATAAATTAACTGTTTACAAAATTTATAGAATTTTTGAAATACTAAGGCTTTTCTACCTCAGGCATATTTTCCCTTAGCTGGATTTGGCAAAACTTTTAGGAATTGTGGTCCTCAATGCTCAACTTCGTACTTTTTCTTGCCTTTTTAACTTTTGTGGATTCGAGCGTCACTGATGAGTCTTTTGTAGACGATACGCGCGTCTGGCGTATATACCAAATTTAGTTCTGGTATCTATGATGAGTTTATTTATGTTCTTTCATTTGATATGCGACAACCATACCATCAGAGAAATTTTAATGTTTGCACTAAATGACCCCAACCTTCCCCCTGGGATGAAAAAGAGGTTTAAAATTTTCATTTTAAAGTAGAGTTTATTGAGGCCTATAATTTGATATATCAGATGACCTCATTTGACAAAGTGCCAAAAATGATGCAATATCAACTATATAAATAGAAGTTATGAAACTTACAAAGTCAATGCAAAACATGAAAATTTCAAATTGATATTTTGGTGGTTTTTTCCATGGAATGTTTTTGGTATTTGGTAAAACATATAACAATGTTATTTAACCTTTTCAATTTCTTAAACATTTTAAGTGGTAAGCTGTTGTTGATTCAGAAATACATGCCGCCGCTCGCATTTTCTCTAAAACGACAATAGATATCTCAAATCTGTTGAATGATAAATGATCTACAGTTGAAGGACAACATTATAGAAAAGAATTGGGACAATTTGAAAGATCATCAAGGTCTTAATTAATCATCAAATAGATGATGCAAAATCAAACTTGAGAACCGGAAGTCGTAGAGACATGGGACTATCACCATTCAACTCAAGACCACTTGACCTTTCAAATATCACAAGGTCAAGGTCATAGTATACTGTGAAGGTCAAGGTAAAATTTCATCATGACATGACATTGAATCTCAAATTGAACAAACTGTAACGTGAATAACAAACAAAAAGTTTTGGAAAATTACAAAATCAAGACAAAAGTTCAATAAATCTAAAAAATGTAAAACATCTGTCATATTCCTGAGTTGGTACATGCATTTCATTCTGTAGAAACAGGTTCATTCACCCTGGTTTGATAGCTTTTTAAACTTCTCACCTGTGTGACATATAATTCTATTATATTGACAATAACGTGTGATCCAAACATAGACATAATAGGGAAACATGTAAAAAAAATTGAGGTACAGCCATGGTTCTCGCAAAGAAATTTGATTGCGAGTCAAACAGTACGAGTAAGATATTTTATTGCAATGTTATTTATAATTTTAATCTCCATGAACTTACGAGTAATGAAATGACAGTAAATTCATATTTCTTTTGAATTTTGCTGTAAAATAATGATGTTTGTTCAGTTTATACAAAACATTTCAATCTTGATGCATCTTTTGACTGATCAGTTTTACAAACATCGATCCAGACAGATGTTCATGAGTCCAGAACTCATGACATCGCCGTAGAAAGAACTGTATACATAAGGTAAGAAAGCCGAATTTAGGAAACATATTAGTTTAAGTGAATATAACTTTTTAGTTTCTATCATGAGCTAATAAAGACCACACAGACTCGTTGACTTATATTTGGCAACCTATATTTGTAGATATTTCAATAGAAAACGACTACTTTTTCATATATTTACATGTCTCAAGAATCCTGTAATTCATTGGTTGTAGTTTGTTACTGTATATCAGTTTTGTTTTTCGTTCATTATTTGCACATAATTTACCTCGTTCATTAGTTTTCTATTTTGAATCGGTTTACGTTTGTCATTTTTCTTTTATAGCTGTCTTTGCGGTACGGGTTTTGCTCATTTTTGAAGTTCGTAAGGTGAAATATCGGTTGATTGTTAATCTATATGTCATTCGTTCTCTAGAAGAGTTGTCTCATACCACATCTTCTTATTTCTATTTGTATGTTTGATTATTACAACTTGATATGCTTTATGGTGAAGAAGAGAGACTATAACTCTAATTTGTCTATAATTGACATATAAAACAAAGACATCAAGATAGGAAGCTTTAAATTCAAGTAAAATACACGATATACTTTTATCTATATTTGATACTCTGCACTCTAACTTTTAAACTTGATAAAATCAACATAATTCATGAAACTATATCATCTTTATCTGAAAGCAATGTAATCATACTTAATACTCATATGCTAAAGTGTATAGACAGGTAAGTTAAGTTAAAATGAAATACAAATTTAATAGCACCCTAATCATGCTAATTAAATATTGCTTTTATAAATACTCGTGAGATGAGCGTTCATGTTGAAATTGCACAAAATACGCGAAAGTATTATTCTGATTAACTATAAAAGATATTCATTAAACTTTATGATACAATAAGCACATATTGCGCAGGATTAAGGAATAAATGCATTTTTGATATTTTTTTTACATTGATATTTGTGTAAAGGTGTTGACGATGCGGATGTGATTATTTGAAAATATGTTTTAGTGTACGATTTTGCATTTTATAAACAGAATGCACTTATTTTTTTACAATTGCACTATAGTTGTAGTAACATTAGTTCGGGTCCGGTCAGAATATAGGAAAATAATTGATTGAACGTAGTACATATGTAACAAAAACATTAATCCTTCACGCATAGGTATAACTTTCACAATTTCTTTTAAAAATGTATTCATCAGCGCAACACAAGCTAAAGTTACGAATAATGCTTTGAGATAAAGATGATATAGTTTGAAGAATTATGTTTATTTTCATCTAGCAGACAAGTATTCATAATTTTGTATTAAGTTATCAATATCTATTCTAGTACAGTCGTGTTAAATTATATCTAATGGAGAAGAAGTCTCCGATGAGGACAATAACAAAACGTATTCTGAGGAAGATCACAACATCATCCCCCCCCCCCCAAAAAAAAGACGATTAAACAACGATTAACCAATGTCTATATACAAACATTACTGTACCAAGTCATGAATATGACAGTTGGTATCCATTATTTTGATTTCCTTTTTGAATTTTCCTCGGAGTTCAGTGTTTTTGTAATGTTACTTTTGATACAAAAATTGGGACGATTCAAATCAATTTCACTTTATAAGTTTAAAGACACCCACTGCAATCAGTCGTTTTTATAAGTAGGTGGTATTCCAACAGGGTTTTAATACATGGCTAAAGAGTTAAGTGATATATTTGTACCATACTACCTTTGCCATCCTAACTGTTTAGATGTAACAGTAACCAAATGAACAGGGACAAGGGAGTGACATGTGTGTAAGGTTGTACACACAATGCTAGGTCCTCAATACAACGTTGTCTTTTTAACCAATCTAAACACAAATATGCGTTGGTCATCCAATAACAACCTATATCTATATTCAAAAAAGTCACCTTAGATTTACAAAACTACTTTAGGGCGATTACCTTTATTTTAAGTAGTAGCAGTTACAAGATATTGGTATTAATTAAGAAATAATTGATGGCAGCTATACTTTATTGTATTTTTAACATGGGTAGGCATTATATTCGTGATTATTTTTGCCAGAGCGATAGCGAGGGCTAAAATAACACGAATATAATGCCTACCCATGTTAAAAATACAATAAAGTATAGCTGCCATCAATTATTTCGATTCTGATTAGGACATTTACGGTAATTTCTATGTTTGCTGTGTATAAGGTTACGGTATGTGTGTAGGCTCTTCCATCAACCTCCCGTTTTTATTCAACTAGTTCAAACCAGTTTAATTTTGCAAAGTTGTATTAATTTTAAAATTCTAAATTAAAACAGAAATTAACAAATTTATTAACTAAAACAATGTTTGAGTCACAAAATAACAGAAACGTTATAAATCAACGTCTTTTCCTTTGACTTTGATGTCAATAGTTCAGCTGACACGCACATTTCAGGCTGCATTTTTCAGTCAGTTGAATTTGTCAATGGCGGTGGACGTACTAGGCATGTTGCAAGGAGAATCGGGTAAGTCTTTACTAACTAAATTTATCGTAAATGTTCCCCCAGTTATTGTAGCGTTTGTGAAAATACTCATGTCTGACAGAGGATTCCTGGATATTGTACTGACATGATTTGAGACTTGGCAGGAGGGGCCCTTTGACACAGATTCATTACTGTTACTTGCGGTAGCTACACCCTATAGAGTTGATGAGAGGGCACGCCTTTGTGCATCTGACGGTCCAGCAACATAACTTTCTAACGATTTAATGTTTCTATGCCCCGTAACTGACATGATAGTTAAATCATCGACCCCGGCGCGTTTCAGCCCAGTACCAACGGTAGCTTTTATACAATGGTTGGTGTATCTGTAGGAAAGGCCTGCTTCATTTGAAATCCTTGGCATCATTTGACTCAATTTGTTTTTTCCCATGGCTTGATTAGCATACCAGCAATTTGGTTTTGGATAAAGCAATGGCTGTTGAAACAGAGCATTACATTTAGGACTCAATTTAGATACATAAAAATCTAAACTTGCCACTGGACAGTTTTCATCTCCTGATTTTTCATACATACGCACCTCTTGACGGTTTTCATGGGAATCAACGCATTGATTTTTAATGAGTTTTATTTGCCTCATTGTATGTCATTTTATAATATGTATGGTCCCTGTCATCCTTGAACTTACCAAAAGATGACTTTGTCAAACTATTTAACCCTTCCTGGCCTCGTCTTCCAAAATTCAACATTAAGTCCCAGAATACTTTGTTTTGTAGTGTTGCTGGTGAATCTGTGTTGAAAACCCCACTTGAATATAAACGCTGTATGTCTCCTTCAGCTACAGGTTTTTTGTGTACCGTAACATCTTTGCCGGCTCTCTTTAGGGTTTTTATCATTCCTGTTATTACATGATTTGATGTCATGAAGGCATTATCTTTCATTAAATTAACATTACGGTTGTATGGTGAAGATGTGAGATGACGGGATATTGCTGCACGTATTCCAACTAATGCTGATTTAGAGTAATCTGTCCCTTTTTTTGTTTGCAGGCTTGGATAGAAAAAGCATAATCTCTCGTTTAATATGGAGCTTTCAAGTTCCTCAAACTTGTCACTGTATTGGTTTTCTGTCAACCATCCTGAAATTTAAATTTATATTTTATCAAGTTTAAATAATATTCACTTTTTATGATAAATGCAAATTTAGAAGTATATATGTCCAAATATGATGTTTTAAGGCCTTTATTTTTTATTTTATTGGTTGAATGATTTGTAAATAGTCTTGTTGCGACTCACAGTTCATCATACATGTACATCATACGAAATGCATACATTTTTTGCTGATAAATTTTGTTTTTCTAATGATGATTAAAATTCAAACTGAGTGACAATCTTGTTGCATTTGTAAATGGATTGGAAACCTTGGTGGTATATTGGTAATTACGTCTATTTTTTTATAGGAGAATGGGGTTCGATTCCCTGCTAGGGTCAATCCATTTAATCATAAATATGAAACAATTTTGTCATTTCAGTACGACAGTAATAATCATAACCTATAATTTATTTTATATTTTATCGTTAGATTATATGTTTCAATGAAATTATTATATATATATATGCCTTTGCAACAGGAAAAGTGAGGACACAATGTAGTCATAATAGCAGGAAAAATCATAATAATAATTACATGTATATACAATGATAGTTAATTGTTGTGATGTGAGTCAGTTTATTTACCTCTGAAAAGGCACACTCCCCAATCAGTTTGTTGCTTAGTTGTCTCTTCTACTCTGGCCTGAGCCAACATATCTATGTGCTCTCTGCTTGGCATTTCTTTGAACCTCGGTTTCTTTAGGGGTGGTTCTGGTTCTAAAGCTAGTTCTGGTTCTAAAGCTTGTTCTGGTTCTAAAGCTTGTTCTGTTTCTAAAGCTTGTTCTGGTTCTAAAGCTTGTTCTGGTTCTAACCTTGGTTGTGGTTCTTCTACAGGTTCAGAAACTCCTTCAGCAAAATTTGAAAGCTCATCATCTGATTGCGAGCTCTCTTGCTCGAACTGGTATATTGTGGCATCAATTAGTCTGGCAAACATTGACGTAACTGATGCATCACATATTTCATGTCTGAATACACGTTTTGTTTGACCTGATGAAATATTCCTTATAATATATTGCAGAACAGATTGTTTCTGGTTGAAATGGTCAATTATTATGTAGTTATGTCCTTTATGTTCTACTTTAAGTCCAATTTTTAACGGGATTGTTCTCGCATATTCCATTTTGTTTTGTAAACAAGCAGACGATGAAACGTGTTTTTCAGAGGGAGGGGTTTTCAAGTTGGAACAGCCAACATGGACGTTGCGGAATCTAGGTAAAATAGTTCAATTTCGAATTGTAACACATTGTTGTCATTGTGAAAGTATTAGTAACACAATGTGTATCATTTTAGAGTTTGAAAGTGTTTTAAGTTAATGGAATACATTAAATGCATACCAATTTGATAAAATTCATTTTTCTGCCGTAGTCAATATACGCATGTGCAAACTAATATTATTGGATAATAAAGTATGGTTTCTTTACAAAGCTAAAGAAGCACGTCATATTAGAATACGCAACAATATTGTGTTATATCGCACACTTTAAATTTTACACAGCATGTGAAAGATTTCACTGTTCGTATGAAGCTTTTTTAATAAGACAATCTTGTTATGTTCTTTTTTACCACTCCAGGTTTTGGCTTTCTTGACAACGGTGGATCACCAAAAAATCTACATCGGTAAGGAAGCTATGTTTGAAAGTTGGATCTTCAAAAGAATAAACGACAGTACCATACATGTGATTGTACCTCCTCTTAAGGGCGCATTTGCCCTACGTACGAATATTGAACTTTCCAAACTTTTACTTTGCTGATCCTATGTGTGCGAATCTGAGCAGATGACATTGTTTGTTGATGGAATGAGTTTTAGTTATAATGGTAATGCTGATAAAAAAATATTTTCATTTCACTATGATATGCATATATGGCGTAATAGATTTCAAACATTTATACTCCAAAATAACTTAAAACTGATTACATTTGATGGGAACCTTTACAGGTTTTGATAAAAACATTAATTTCCATGTATATTATCAAAAAGACGATATAACAATTAAATCATTTGTTCTGGGGTACGATTCGGATGCTAGAAGTTTTTTTACTTAATTAGTACTGTATTGAACAAGTATATACTTTATGGTAAGTTCTTCAAAAACTTTTTTATATGCGTCTATGTCAATTTAACATCAACTACAAACACTCTTGTGTTGCCGTCTTTGGCAAATTTACTTGGCGTCTTTGTAAAAATTCACTATCAACTACATCATATTTTGAGTTGAGGTTTACTGACTACTTTGTTCGATTTACATGTTCGTTTGTTTAAATGTTTTGTCAGTGGCGTTGTCTTTGGTAAATTTTAGCAAATTTTTGGCTGCTGGATTACATTCATTTTCATATTATCATTGTCTGTTTGGATTGCTTTCCCATTTATTTTATATAGCCAAACTATCAAAAATGATCTAACAAGAGGGATGGTAAGATATCTTTAAAGAATAAAGGCAGTTACACCTCCAATTCTAATAAGAAAACGCTAACTATATCAAGTTATGAATGACAGTTTGTTTGTTTAACTTGTCCGTTGTTTGATAACGTTTGATGTCAGTTTTCAACTTCCCTATTTTCGCATTTACCTTTAAGTTCGGTATTTTTGTTATTCCTTTTTTTTTTATATTATATGCAAATTGTACTAGATTGTCTACATGTAAAAAATAAAAAAGCTAGATGACCAAAATGCATAAATTTATCGAATCTACCTGTTATATTTAACAACGTCATATTTTCCAGTCGAACTAGATTAGGGTTAAGGTTGGTTTTATTTGTACTGACAAAGATTGTACATTTTACACAAATAATGATTACATTAATATTTTTTGAAATTGAAACAGAAATTTATCTTTTAATCAACGACACACCGCCCTTCCGCCTTTTCTTATTATTTGGAACAAGGTAGAATACGATTCATATATATATTATTATATCTTTAGTTATACATATATGCTATTCAAAAAAAGAAACGCATTGCTTGAAAAAAAAATAATTATAAAGCAAAATATATGTTTTCGAAGGTATAGTGGGAGATATTATGGACATAATTGTGCAAATCGTGATACAAGCATGAAATTTGGTATGAAGGTTGACTAAATGATACTTATAAAAGAATCCGCTGCTGCCCAGAAAAAAAAATCATTTTTTCAAGATGGCCACCACACATTTTGGAAATGGCGTCATCATAAATTGTCAATAATTCATTTATAATCCTTTGAAAGGTGTGTTATATTTAAAATCCAATGTTAGATTTGATAAAAAGTATATGACAGGCCTAAATTACGACTAGACAATACATTATTGAAACTAAAGGTGACTTCCGGTTTCAAAATGCCGGCAAAAAAGTCAAAAATTTCTTATACTTTCAAGCAACTTCACAAGGGATTTAAATCCTGAAAAGATGTGTTATAGGTATAATCCAATGTAAGTTATGATAAAACGTTTAATACAGTTCCTTAGTATGACAAAACAACACATTAATGAAGAAAACTTGTGATTTCCGGTTCAAAAATGGAGGCAAATACGTAGAAAATATTTTTATAATTTCCATCAACTTAACAATTGATAGCACTCTTTGTAAAGTTTAAATGCCAAGTTTGGTTAGAAAAACAGATTGCTTATCTTATAATTATCTGACAGTTGCCTATACAACAACCCGTACAAGGAAGGCTTGAGCAATAGCATTTACAGTTACCAACACAGCTGCATTTTTGCCTCCGCATTTCAAAATTTCCTGAAACGAGGATGCAACGGCAGTCACAGAAGTCCATTTCGGTTTCCAACTGTCATTGATTCTTAATTTCATCCAACCCCAGTGTTCATGACTCGGTACATGTACCTGTCGAATATATGAATCAGGCTGAGCCCAAACAACTCCTCCTTGATTTACTTCTCTTTTGATGTGCTCTGGAAAAGAACCTCTTGTAGGCAGAATTGCTTCACAATGCCGCTGCTTCCTGGCAAACAATTCACATTTTGCCTCGCTTCATACTTAAGCCGAAAAAAACGTCCTTTACATCTGAAAAACCTTCCATTGTTAGCCAAGCTGACCTCTTCCCTTTCCCACGACAATTCGACAAAGTGTCACATCCACTGAATGTATGGTCGAAAGGAAGAGCAGCTACACAAGGACCAAACGCATTTGATATGTCACGTACTGGAAGCCATCAAAAGTCTTTATTCCTTGCATTACCTATCCACAATGTGTTCTACCTAGTTTTGCGATTGCTGTAATTCTTGATACTATTACATCTGTGTCAGTACTACCTAATATTACATTTTACAACACTTCTCATAATCATGCCGAACATGGACAAACATTCGTGTATCTGCATATACATGATTACAAGGGGTCGATAGGAAGTATCCTTATTGGAATTGCAAAAATCTTTTCACCATGAGTAACATACACATTTTTATTAGTCTCAAGAAGCAATTTTGACAGCAAGAAACTTGAACAAATTCGTTTCGTTGTCATCTTCACAGAGAAAACTACTCAAAACCCTTGGTGTTCTGCCAACACCTTTCCATCTGGCACAAAAACCTTGCCTTTGTCTTGCCACAGCTTTTAAATTATTCATTTAGTAAACATCAAATACAATATCTACTCTTGAACACTTATCGATGCATGATTTTTTGTAAGGCAGTATGACACTATTTGCATAATCATTTAATATTTTTTTCCAACTTTGTGACCTGGAATTAACTATTGCTGCCCCACCGACGACAAATGCGTCCGAATTTGGATCAGAAAATCGTAGAATGTTTCAAGTAAACCCATTTGCAGCGATTTAATACCACTATTTCAACAATATTCAAGAAACACCCCGAGATAAAACAGAGAAGTTTTTTAAGGATAAAGAAATATTCCAAGTAAAACTGTCTACTGTAACAAAAAAATGAAAAGTCTAGAAAAGATATCAAAATCACTTTTAAGGTTCTCTAGCTTTGTGTTTGACAAAGACGTTTCCAGTTTCATTTTGCGGCCAAAATAAGAAGTTGTTATTTTCTATTTGGTTATAAAAAGCAGGTTCTCCTTTGTTTTGCATCTGCTTCAAAATATCTTCGTATTGTTTGGACCAATATCTTGGAATTATTTACATAGCTTACCTGTTCAACAATTTCCTAAATGGATCATTTTTTTACAAATCTGACGACTCCTCTAGAAATGAATTTCCAAACTCGTCCATCACTTTACAAAGTCTTTAAAGCTGTTTAAAGACATCTTTTTGTGTTTTCGTAGAGTCTTCATTAGGTCGTTCATCTGTTATCGAATGACACGAACCACAAGATCTTTCAAATTCATCTTCTAGTATACTGACTCCTGGTCCTGCTATCATCCATTTGTCTAAATTGGATCTTCGGTTAATCCTATGGCACCAACATCACCCTTCACAATTGCATTATTCTGTTTTTGTGCCTGATGAATAGTGTTATTACGTAAAGTGAAATTATCATTTTCAAATTCCAATGCCACCTGTGGATGATGTTCGGGAAGGGAAGTCATATCTTGGAGATTGGTCTGTAACGATAGAGCATAATTTACACGACCAAGACCTAAAACAATACGCTATCATGCTCTATATGGACTCTTTTGTAAAGTAAGAAATCTCACTCTTGAAATGAGCATAATACCAAAATCAGAAGAAGTTCTTAATTTATAATTGAACGCCAGGAATGAAACTGTGGTTGAGATGACTCTATACACCAGTCTTTTAAATCATAGAATGTCACAGAGTAATGACATAATTATACATTCTGAGTTTAGCTTTCATAATCCGAAATTAACAGATCAAGCAAAATACATGCAATTGTCTGATGCGCCTGTCTAGTCCTAGGTACATTTGAACATACACAAAAAGAATCTGCCGTTCTTGGTGTTGCAATATTGGCTTCAGTAGGACAACATTTCCATCCCCTATCACGCAATATATCACCCAGAGTTTTATAACACCAAGCATGACGATAAACTTATCTTTTCCGTAAAATTCAGGCCAAGTGAATTTTAGGCATTTCCAAAAGTGGCTGATCTGCAGTTACAATTGATGTTTCTCCAGGATTCACCACATTTTCGTCTTATCCATCGAATACCTGGGAATTGCCTGGTAGTGTATATGAATCGCTCTTGATGTCTATAAATAGTTTGCAGATACGCAAAAGTGTTAAACACCTGTGTATCATAACCTTGAAAACTGTTATTAAACCAATCCATAATATCATTAGAAATCCAAAAACACTACATAAATATTAAATAGTTCAAATGTTTTTGAAAGAATTTTGTAACATTTTCGCGCATGCGCAAATACTGGATATTCATTCTTAATAAATATGTGATGTAAGGAAGGTAGCCGCCAAACCTGATAATTGCTTTTTACTAAAAGAAGTTCAAAGAAAAGTTTTCAAGAAAAATCAGTATGTTCAAACTGAGGAAAAGAGCCATTTTAAAAATGGCCGTGGCCATCTTGAAATTTTATTTTTTTTTAATGGCCAGCAGTTATTTCTTAAAAAGTATATAATAATGATGCTTTGTGGTAATTTTCATGCTTGTATCATCATTTGCACAATTCCCTCGATTTTGCTTGCTAACATCTTCCACTAATAGTCATTTTTTGTGGAAATTGCAAAGTCAAAAGTCATCATGTTAAAAAATAAAATGTGTTACAGTCATTAACACATTTTGTTTTAAGGATCCTTCATTTTTCAAGAATTGCTTTCTTCTTTTTTTTTCTTTTCAGTTATTTTGACTGGTAAACATTGAGTGACATTTTGTCAATCATTAAAGTTGTTTACAATAACAAACATCAGGTATCATTTTAAACCAAAATAAATAAATAATCTAGTTCAAAATAAGGAAACTTAAATTTTGTTATACAATAATTTCATCCAATTTGAGTAAATGATTTAGTAACTTATTTGGCCAATGAAGGCCCAATTATGCAGTGTGAGATTTATAAATATGCATCAATGACTTAGATAGAAATGTGTTTTGAAAGTGTGCCAGCCTTTTCTGGGTTTAGAAGAGCCTTGCCACAACTGTTACAGAAGGGATTCTTTTTTGGTGTGAATGAGGTAGTTAAGTTTGGCTTTGAATGAGGAATAACCAGTGTTCTTCAAAATTGGATGTTTACTATAAAAAAATTTAACTCATATGGTATTATCAAAAAGGTTAAGAAAGTTAAAAAAAAACTAGAGGCTCTAAAGAGCCTGTGTTGCTCACCTTGTCTATGTGAATATTAAACAAAGGAAGCAGATGGATTCATGACAAAATTGTGTTTTGGTGATGGTGATATTTTTGTACATCTTACTTTACTGAACATTCTTGCATAAATTATAGGTATATTGATCCAATATCCACCCGTTTATAGTATGGATCACATTTCCGACCTTACATTGATTACGTGCTACGTGTACAATGTTTCGAGTTCTTTCGGAATTATATTCCAGGTAACTCTCTTCAGAGGTCGTCCGTTTATGTTTTTTATTTTTTAATCTCTAAATGTTTATTAGTTTATTATTTTGTACATTTCATTTATTATTATGCCTTTTATTTATTATTGTTCGTTTTATCAACGTATGGATCACTGGTTTTGGTTATTAGATTTAGTTTAAGATACGTTTCAATATGCATTTTTCATTGTCAGCGCACCTTCCTTTGGTTTTAGTGTAACTGTCTAATTAATTTCTATTGGGAGACATTGATTTATTTCAAGTGTTTCTTAATGCCCGCGTCACACTGTCCCGATTTTTACGCCGATGGCAACACGATTATGGAAATTTTCAAAATCGGGACTCATCGTATCCAGATCGGGCTATTCGTAGTGCCATCTTTAATCATCGTAGAACCATCGGCCACTTTTTCTAGCCTTCGGGGACAACTTCGGGAAGGTTTCTAAATTTTTTAACATGTTAAAAAATCCCCGAAGGTGCGTCCGATGTTGAGGGTTCGTATTGAGTTCGTATCACCATCCTCACCATCGTAATGTCACCGGGAATGCATCTTTCAACATCGTATTGCATTCGTGTTTCTATCGTTGCCATCGGGCAGTTTTGACATTACGATGTCTACACGAATAAATCACGAAGCTACCCGAAGGTCTTACGATGACAACACGACTTCGTGAAGACCTCATAATCCCGTCGTGTTGCCATCGAATAAAAGTACGAAGGCGACAAGATGGAACTACGACGGCAATATTTCCAGCTAAATGTAAGTTAATTTTCGCGCTAAAATACATTTAAAGTGCCATGCGCGATATGCACTGGTCAGTCTAATACGACAGTTTAGAAAGACGTTCACAAAACATGGAGCTCATATCATATGATTCTATGAGAACAAGAAAGGCGACAGCGGTGTTTCTATTAATTCAAATGGAACAAGAAGAACAGCAATTACAGGCTCAGGATTTACTTTTACAAGTAAAATATTATTTTTTATCAATTTTTCATATCAAGTAACATAATGAAAATCATAAACGCGCCTCGTACACCAACACTGCAGGTACACGTATATAGGGAAACCATCTTTTTCTTCATTATTCTGATTTTTTATGTATCGTCTAAGTTGTTGTCACACGAATGTTTACTCCATAACCATTTTGTTTTCTATATGTCATATTTTGCCGCATTTGTTGCTTTCCCCACATCCTTCCTTTTGAATAAAAGGCATCAACGAACACCCATTACCTTACCTTTAAGATAGATCAGTAAACATGGGATGATGGGCTTAATTATGGGTGATTATTCAGACTAGTACACACATTTTACAGTTCAAACAAGGCAATGCCGAGCGTGGCATCCCCTCGTATGTAACACATTGGGGACAAATATGGACACTATATTTGTATATGACACATGCAGAAAATGGTAAATTGAATATGCATATTTGATACATAAACTATTTTTTTAGAAATCAACCAAAACATTCAGCAACTGGAAATACCTTTAATATTGTCTTTAGAACCAACATCTTTTAGACATCGTATGGCCATCGCGCCATCATCGTAATCCATCGTGTAGCCTTCGTAATCCATCGTGTAGCCTTCGTGATCCATCGTGTAGGCTTCGGCTGAGATATGAAGCTTAAATACCCGTCTTCGGTTAACCTTCGTATTTCCATCTTTTGCTATCGTATATAATTTCGGCACCATCGTATAAACTTCGTTATTCATCGTACTTGCTTCGATCACTTTTTGGTATTTTAACTTGATCGGGACCAACTTCGTACAAACTTACAATTTTCGCATTCGGGTGTCCATCGTATATAAAAATCGGGACAGTGTGACGCGGGCATAACGATTTCCCCAATGTTCCTGTTTCTTTTGAATGCTATTGTAGGTTTTTTTATCAAAGAGATTTTTGAACTGTGGGTTGTCTTGAATTAAATGCCAATGTTTTCTTATAATGGTTTGTAAATTTTCCGCATTAGCATGGTATTGTGTTATGAAAGATATATTATAGTTATCTGTGGTTTTGTTTATGCTTGTTTCTTTGTTTGTTAATTTGTTTAATCTTTCTGTATGGGAAATATTTCTTAATATTTTATTTACAAAAGCGATTTTGTAACCTCTTTGTATTAATTATAGGTATATTGATCCAATATCCACCCGTTTATAGTATGGATCACATTTCCGACCTTACATTGATTACTGCTACGTGTACAATAAATAATAATTTATACGTTGATAAAACGAACAATAATAAATAAAAGGCATAATAATAAATGAAATGTACAAAATAATAAACTAATAAACATTTAGAGATTAAAAAATAAAAAACATAAACGGACGACCTCTGAAGAGAGTTACCTGGAATATAATTCCGAAAGAACTCGAAACATTGTACACGTAGCACGTAATCAATGTAAGGTCGGAAATGTGATCCATACTATAAACGGGTGGATATTGGATCAATATACCTATAATTTATGCAGATGTTTTCATTCTTGATCTCATTCTTGAATCTGATTACATGTAATCATGATCCTCGCTTGTAGCTATGTCAATCATATTTCTGATCAATGAAACGTGCTACAAACTAAACCTTTTACCTCAAACCAACCAATTAAAACGAAGACTTTAAAAATAGTCTTTTACGAATTTGCATGTAAATGAAAAATAACCCAACATGGCCTAAACATGCAAAACGTGAGCAATATCATAAGAAAAACACACCCACCAAATATCGGTACTCCTTATATCAAGGAAGCATACTAAAAAATCTCATACAACTTTAAAACGCAAATAGACAAACGAATACCTATACAACTACCTCAAAATGGCAGAAAACGTAGACTTCAATATTGTCATTGACAATGATGAAAATACAGATACAAACGAGGAAGACAACTCGGAAGTAAATGATATTCCAAGTGGACAAAAACCAAGGAATGAACTACAAATAGCGGAAGATGCAATTAATGATATAAACAAGCTCAACAAACAGAGATATCCACTGCTCACACTTGTGTCCCTCATGAAATATCAGAAGAAATCTAACACAAGAAATGGAGCACTGAATGTGTCGTTTAAAGGAAGTGTTGGTGCGAAAGAAAATAGTGACATTACTAGCAGCATAAACAATACCATTCAGACATCTAAGGATACATTGTATGCATCAATACTAGAAACACTTACCAACAAAATAAGTGATATTGGTCGCCAGCTAAACCAGACATATTCTGAAAATATGGAAATCATTGGTACCCAAACAGAACAGAGTGGTGAAGCTAGAACTGGACTGAGTTCTAAAAGCAAAGACATAAATGAACATTTCACACATAAACTGAAAGTTTACACAGCTTCTCTTAAACCAAGAACAGACAACCAGCCATACCAAAAGAAAACAGAAAACCACAGTTATCAAAAGAAAACGTGGACAACGTCAAAACCAAAAGCTGACAAACATGTTCTAAGAGAACTACAAGATCTTGTGGCAAAACTGAACAATTGAATATTTACGCCACTATAGACATTTAAACAAATGGAACTTACTTTTGTGAAAAACGCCAGTGAGTTAAGGATTTACAAACAATTCAATCACTTGGATACTAATAACATATTCATTTGTAAGTTTCATACTTTTTTTATTATACTGTCATATATAAAGTCTTGGCAGACTTGAATAAGAATAAAAATAAATATGTATATGTAATTTATATTTTTAGTTATATTTAAAAAATTTCTGACTATATCTAAAAACTGTTACTTTAATTTAGCATACAATCTAAGTCAGAATATATAATAAAAACAAAAAACTAAACTGCTCAATATACAGAGTCAAATAAAGAAATTGTGATGTTTGTATCTTTGGTGATTTACACGGCAAATCAATAAAATTGCAAATCCTGAATTGGTAATTTTATTGATTTTCCATTGGACGTCAACGAATCAAACTACACAATTATCTTTTCACAATCTTTCTAACAGACGTATTATAGAAGAAACGCAACACACTTAGCTAATAAAACTATTGATAGAATTAAATTCATAATTGATAGAGGAAAACAAGATAATGATCCCTGACTAATCAGGACACCTAGAGATATCGTTACATGATACACTGTATGCCATTCAAACATTATCACGCCTTCTCATTTGTGAGGAATAGACTGACCAATCAGATAATCGCTATACAATTATCTAATTAAACTTATGTTATCTCTACAGATGTAAATTAATACCACCAAGCATCTACGATACCACACAGTCTAACTGTGAAACATGTCTAAACACAGACGATTCAGGCGAAAAAGCAAAAAAGCAAAAAATGCTTATAAATTCATTAACAAAAAACAGCAATTAAATATTGCCAAACAAAATAGCAACCAAAAAACTGCCAAACAATTTGTTTTAAACCTCTCAAATAGAAAATTAACAAATACAGAAATTATGGCGTTGGGAAAAGGCTTAAACTTCATACCTACGGACAAAATCTCTAGGACAAATATCCTCAAAGATTTCAAAAAATTCGAAAGAAAACTAAGATTAAAGCATTTCTTTCATGAATACAAACCTATTCCGAAAACAAATCATCCATTTAAAAAAAAGTCTAAATTTAGTGTTCCTATTATAGGCGACAATCCTATAGAACAGTACATATTCCACACAAAAATGGAACTTTCAAATTATAAACCAAATAAAACCAAAAACATGACGAAAGAAGAAACCCAATGTCTACGTACTTTACGACACATTGAAACAATTACTATCCATAAAGCGGATAAAAACAACATAACAGTAGTTCAAAATAAAACCGACTACGCCGATGAGGGTGAACGTCAATTAAACGACGGAATACACTATGTTGAAATACCAGAAATCAACATAAAAAATACCATGAACAAAATTAATGAAATTGTGTACAACATGAACAAAGACAATTACTTAGACAAAATAACATTTAAATACATCAAATACGAAAACCAATATATAACAACACCCTTTGCCTACTTTCTGCCTAAAATCCATAAACTGGATAACGAAATACTGAAAGATATTTATAAACAACAAACTGAAATTAAAATACAAGTACCAGCAAGGCCAATCATTTCACAATGCAATGGTCCTTTAGAAAGAATCGGGCGGTATTTTGATTTCTTCCTATTACCAATAGTTAAAACACAAACTACGTACATATCTGATACAGGTAGCTTCATACGTCTACTCGAAAAATCAAAGATAGAAACTGATACTTTACTGGTGAGTTATGATATCACATCCCTTTACACAAATCTAAGATTTAGCGAAATTATTGACGCTTTAAACAGTGTTACGGGGATATATGAAAACCTAGAATATAACATAATAAAACCCAGTTTTGACTATTTACTACAAATAACAAACTTAATTCTCCTTAATAATGAATTTACCTTCAACAAAAAATGTTAAAGGCAAATTATAGGAGCTAGCCAAGGACATGTAGCAAGTCCTCAAATCTCAGATATAGCTATATACCAACATATAAATAAAATTCTAAATATCTTTCCCACACAAAACAAAATATTATTTCATAAACGTATGAAAGATGATGGATATATTTTATTTCAAGGTACTACGGAAGAAGTTAAACTTCTTTTCAATATAGCAAACACAAACCACAACCTACTGCAATTTACTTATGAAATTGACAGACAAAGTTTAAAATTTCTAGACTTAGAAACGTATAAAGGACAGAGATTTCAAAAAGAAAATATCTTAGATATTACAGTGACTTGACTGTTAGTGTTGCTATCCACCAATTGCAACTCATTCAAAATTTTGACCAAATTGCAATTTGTTTTATAAAATCAAATTGTTCAACTGGTCAGAATATTGAACAAATTGTTCAGTCAAAATGTGAAAGTGCAAGGTGATAAAATAAAATATACTTACAATCCTATAAGACTTTAACTCCACTTTATTGATGGTATTACTAAATCAGTCTATCAATCTGTATAGTTATATTATAGCCATTACCATACTAAAGGTGAACTGTTTTATTTTTAATTGCTATAAAAATGTCCAAACTAAGCTTCTATATAGTTTTTCTTTCGAAAAGTATTCTATATTCATAAGAATCACACATTATGTGAATAAAAACATTTCATATTCAGTAAAATATTTATGAAATTGCAATATGTTTGTAGGAAGGGGAGATAATCTTTTTTGGTTTCAAAAAATCTTTATTCAAAAGAATAGTATTTTAGGTTATCTCCACAAGGAAACTTATCAGTAGCATATTGTTATTTCACACATATTTTACTGAATATATGATGTATTATTTTAAATGATCCTTTTTATTTTTAATTGCTATAAAAATGTCCAAACTAAGCTTTTATATAGTTTTTCTTTTGAAAAGGATTTTATATTTATAAGAATCATATATCATTTAAAATAATACATCATATATTCAGTAAAATATGTGTGAAATAACAATATGCTATTGATAAGTTTCCTTGTGGAGATAACCTAAAATACTATTCTTTTGAATAAAGATTTTTTGAAACCAAAAAAGATTATCTCCCTTTCCTACAAACATATTGCAATTTCACAAATATTTTACTGAATATGAAATGTTTTTATTCACATAATGTGTGATTCTTATGAATATAGAATACTTTTCGAAAGAAAAACAATATAAAAGCTTAGTTTGGACATTTTTATAGCAATTAAAAATAAAACAGTTCACCTTTAGTATGGTAATGGCTATAATATAACTATACAGATTGATAGACTGATTTAAAAATACCATCAATAAAGTGGAGTTAAAGTCTTATAGGAATGTAAGTATGTTTTATTTTATCACCTTGCACTTTCACGTCTTGACTGTGGTTTTCTACAGCAGTTGGTTCAAATTTCTGACCAGTTGAACAATTTGGTTTAATAAAACAAATTGCAATTTGGTCAAAATTTTGAATGAATTGCAATTGGTGGATAGCAACACTTACAGTCAAGTCACTGTAAATGTTTCACAAAACCAACTGAAAAATTCCAATATCTACACCAAAATTCTAACCACGCTAAAAGCTGTTTTAAATCCTTTTTTAAAGGTGAAGGAATAAGAATTCTTAGAAATACCTCAGATCCTGACAATTTTAATGAAAGAAAAACTTATTTACAGAAAAATTAATACAAAGAGGTTACAAAATCGATTTGTAAATAAAATATTAAGAAATATTTCCCATACAGAAAGATTAAACAAATTAACAAACAAAGAAACAAGCATAAACAAAACCACAGATAACTATAATATATCTTTCATAACACAATAACACGCTAATGCGGAAAATTTACAAACCATTATAAGAAAACATTGGCATTTAATTCAAGACAACCCACAGTTCAAAAATCTCTTTGATAAAAAACCTACAATAGCATTCAAAAGAAACAGGAACATTGGGGAAATCGTTAAGAAACACTTGAAATAAATCAATGTCTCCCAATAGAAATTAATTAGACAGTTACACTAAAACCAAAGGAAGGTGCGCTGACAATGAAAAATGCATATTGAAACGTATCTTAAACTAAATCTAATAACCAAAACCAGTGATCCATACGTTGATAAAACGAACAATAATAAATAAAAGGCATAATAATAAATGAAATGTACAAAATATCAAACTAATAAACATTTAGAGATTAAAAAATAAAAAACATAAACGGACGACCTCTGAAGAGAGTTACCTGGAATATAATTCCGAAAGAACTCGAAACATTGTACACGTAGCACGTAATCAATATAAGGTCGGAAATGTGATCCATACTATAAACGGGTGGATATTGGATCAATATACCTATAACTCATATGGTATTATCAAAAAGGTTAAGAAAGTTAAAAAAAAACTAGAGGCTCTAATGTTAGTAAAAATTTACAAATTTTATGAAAGTTGTTAAAAAAGGACCATAACTCCTTAGGCGGTCAATTGACCATTTTGGTTATGTTGACTTATTTTTAGGTCTTACTTTGCTGTACATTATTGCTGTTTACAATTTATCTCTATCTATAATATTATTCAAGATAATAACAAAAAACGGCAAAATTTCCTTAAAATTACCAATTCAGGGGCAGCAACCCAACAACCGGTTGTCTGATCATCCAAAAATTTTGGGGGAGATCGATCTTGACCTGATAAACAATTTAACCCTGTCAGATTTGCTCATTATGTTTTGATTTTTGAGTTATAAGCCAAAAACTGCATTTCACCCCTATATTCTATTTTTAACCATGGCGGCCATCTTTGGTTGGATGGCTGGGTCACCGGACACATTTTTTAAACTAGATACCCAAATGATGATTGTGGCCAAGGTTGGATTAATTTGGCTCTGTAGTTTCAGAGGAGAAGATTTTTGTAAAAGATTACTAAGATTTACGAAAAATTGTTAAAGATTGACTATAAAGGGCAATAACTCCTATAGGGGTCAACTAATATTTCGGTCATGTTCACTTATTTGTAAATCTTACTTTGCTGAACATTATTGCAGTTTACAGTTTATCCCTATCTATAATAATATTCAAGATAAGCAAAAGCAGCAAAATTTCTTTAAAATTACCAATTCAGGGGCAGCAACCCAACAACGGGTTGTTCGATTCATCTGAAAATTTCAGGGCAGATAGAGCTTGACCTGATAAACAATTTTACTCCATGTCAGATTTGCTCTAAATGCTATTGTTTTTGAGTTATAAGCCAAAAACTGCATTTTACCCCTATGTTCTATTTTTAGCTGTGGCGGCCATCTTGGTTGGTTGTCTGGGTCACCGGACACATTTTTTGAACTAGATACCCCAATGATGATTGTGGCCAAGTTTGGTTTAATTTGGCCTAAAAGTTTCAGAGGAGAAGATTTTTATAAAAGTTAACAACGACGGACGAAGGACGCAGAGTGATGAGAAAAGCTCAATTGGCCCTTCGGGCCAGGTGAGCTAAAAAGAAAATTACAACTTCTTATTTCAAAACTGCAAATCTGTAGAAGTAGGTAATTTCAAACAAAACGTTTAAAGGATCAGCTCATAGCGCAGTATTTTAATTTACAGGCATGGCAATTTAGGTTCAGAATGATGGAAAATAGGATATTTGTAACATTATTTTCCCAGGTATAAGGTGGTAAAGTGAAAACAAAATTGAGCAAACAATTACAATTTTCACCAGGATCCCAAAAAGATACCTTGAACTATTCTAGGTCTCATTACAACCTAGTTTGTCATGGTGAGGTACAAGTGTGTCCATTTTAAATGACCTCATATTTTATATTTAAGTTTATGTTGGTATAATACAGATCTTTTGGATATCAGAAATCCAACAATTGTGCTGTCAGTCAAATGATGTGTATGTGAACTTGATGGCGGTTAAGTCCTTTCTTTAAAGCTGGCCATAATACCATTTTTGGCTCTCATCACAACCTCTATAAAATGTTCTACTTCATGATCTGGATCTACAAAAATCTCAAATCTGAAAAGAAATCATATTGTTGTGTCAAAGCTTTTAAAAAAAATATGCATGAATTTTATAAACAATCAGACAAAAAAAAATCAAATTAAAAAATATACAATGTAAAATTCGGCAAAGATCCTGATGCAGGTCTCACAACAATAATGTAATGTGTTAATAAAAATTTCATTACTTTACAGTGAAAGTAACAATTTATTTAAAAAAAAAAACAACATTATTTTACTGTAAACAAATGAGTGCAGAAAGTTTCAAATAAAACAATTCATGAACTGTCAGGAGCATTACTTAAACAAGTAACATTTAAAATTACCTATACAAGTAATGTTGAAAACGAGGCTATTTTAAATATTACTTAATATATAAGTAACTTTTCTAAATATTATTTTTATAGGTATCCAACTATACAGGGTTTAATAGCTTTAGCAAATGTTCACGGTCATCTGGTTATTTTTCCCATGAAATATAAAATCTAATCTTTCTGAAACACTAATTGCCTTTCTGACGCACTTATCTTTCATATCAACGCTTTTGTGTCAAAGATTGGTCTCTTGGGACTATTAAAATATCATTTTCTTCAAAAATCTTGAAGGTAGACAGATATAAATAGATAGAAACTTGTGAATTAATTAAGACTTGATGTTATTTATAATTTGTAACCCAAAACAATTACATATGTTCCTTAAATAAGTCTTATTACTAATTCTTTCAAAGATGTATAAAATAACTTATTCAAGTAATATTTTTGTCATTATTTTTAAAGTAACCCTTTATCTCTATACTCCTCCTAGATCTAATAAATTCTTCATTTTATGATATAAAATGCTGTAAAAATTCATGAAAACTACATTTAGTCCACACTTCTATTGAAATTTAAAATAACTCTATTGAGTAATTTTATAATTTTTTAAAACAAAATTATCTAGTATATAAGTAACTAAAAAAAATTACTTGTTAAAGTAATGCCCCTGACTGATGAAGGGGTTGGAGCCTTAACACATGATTGAGTTGCAACCTTCTTTTATGTGTCACTCCCAAGTCAGGAGCCTGTAGTTCAGTGGTTGTCATTGGTTCATGTCTGTCAAATTTGTTGTTTGTAAATTGTTTTGAATAAATTAGGCTGTTAGGTTTCTCAATTGAATAATTGTTTCTTATGTTTCATGTTGCGGCCTTTCATAGCCAACCATACAGTATTGGTTATGACCCATGAACTGTTGAAGGCAGTACTTTTGTCTATTGTTGCTTACACCTCCTTCACTTGAACATTTGTTGATAGAGTCGCAATTGCAATCATACCAGATCTTCTCATTTTTGTATCTATTGATTTTTGTAAAAAAAAAAATAATTTCAAAATACAACTATATTACCTATTGACTAGCCTAGCAATTAGGACCTTTTCTTCATTTTGTGCAAATGCTTGGCCAATACAATTTCTGAAATAAAAAATATTCACATTGCCTGGGTGGAAAATTGAATAAAATCAAAAGCTGCTTTATTGATGTTTTCTTCTTTACATTGCTCTGATTTATTTTAGTATTATCAAGGATTTGTATAGTAAGAAGGATTGGAATCTCGTGGGCTTTTGCATAGACTGTAGTATAATATCTTCTGCGGCCCGAGATTTTGTGAGATTACCCGTGATGCATCTGGAAAATGCTCAATGTGCCTTGATTAATGGACCTGGTGGAAAAATTGGAAACATTAATTGCTGTGCACCGACATGTGCAGACGATGTTGCACTACTTGCCTGTAACCCATTAGATATACAAACAATGGTAGATATAGCCGTGGATTTCAGTAAGCGCGAAGGATACCATCTACAACCTTCAAAAAGCGTAATTTTACCTGTAAAAAGCAAAGCTAAAACTATAGAAACTAATTTAGGATTTTGGAAATTGAACGATACTGTAATGCCAGTGGTAGACAAAGCTTCACATATTGGAATAACGAGATCTCAAAACAATTCTGCACAAACAACTGTTGACGAAAGGGCTATCTACAGTCTAATGGGAACTGGTCTACATGGGGAGAATGGTCTTGATCCTGAAACATCAATTGCAATGTTGAGAACATATATTCTTCCAATACTAACCTATGGGCTTGAAATTGTGATACCAAAAGGCAAAATTCTTGACAATTTACAGATCCAATACAAAAAGTTACTTAAGCAAATTCTTTCACTAAATATTAATGTGGCTGACCCTGCTGTATACTTAATATCTGGTTTACTACCTATAGAAGCAGAAATACACTTAAAAATCCTCTCATTGTTTGGAAATATTGCAAGATCAAATAAAAATTCATCTGAGTGGAAGCTAGCAGAAAGACAACTACAGATTAAGAGCTTTGATAGTAACAGCTGGTTTATAGACATGAAAAAGATATGTATCAAATATAGTCTAGAAAACCCATTATCACTACTTGATATTGAAATGTCAAAAGGAAAATGGAAGAAATTGACTACCACAGCAGTACATAAATATTGGACAACAAGAATTAATGAAGAAATAATGTATTACTCAAGCTTGAAATACATTCCAACATCTTTATTTAAAGTTGGGAAAATTCATCCTTTGGCCTTAGCGAACAGTGCTAATCAAAGAGACATCAATAGAATTCCAATAAGAATAAAAATTGCAACTGGAACCTACATTCTACAAACGAATAGAGCAGCTTACAATCAAAACAACGTTGATCCAACTTGTAAATTATGTGACCAAGCAGAAGAATCACTTTCACATTTCTTGCTGTGTTGTAGAGCACTTGACCAATTTCGTACACCAATTTTGAAAAACATTATATGTAAATGTAGTGAGCTTCCTGCTTTGCAACATTCTAATATTTAGCTAGACATTTTGCAACTAATTATTAATCCATTCCACTATGCTTGCAGTGCTGAGTCAGAAAATGATATAAGCTATAGAATTGAACCTTTGTGTAGACAATTAATTTATAAATTACACAATAAGAGGTACGAAATACTTTCAAAAATGGACTTGATAAGTAGCAGGAGAAAGATGAACTTTAAAGTCAGTTAGATAGGTCAAATAGGGTTTTTGCAGATCGCCTAGGCTTAATATTATTTTTATAAATAGAATTTTAATAGTATAAAGACAATTTTTATCTTTTACATATAAAAGGATAAATAAATAAAAAACTGTGAACTGTGTACATAATCCTCATAGTGTATATATATTGATGGATTGATATTCTATACTGTTGCGGTGGTGGAACTATTTTTATTGTTTTACTCCATATAACGGAGGTGTGCCTATATTGGCAGAAATTCATAGGATACAGATACAGAATGGCGGACATTTGCATCACCTAAACAAATTGACACCCGATATGTAAGTATTACAAATCCATATCTATCAAATTTTATGCTTGAAATAAGAAGTTTAAAAGGGTTCTGGTGTAATTAATAACTTTTACGATCGCAGTAAGAATACACGGCTCCATAGAATTAATTTGCATATTGACCGAAGTGACCTCAACCTATCCCGCCTATTGGGCGGTCCTATCATCATTTTCTATTTTTATACTCCTTCCTCAAAAAACGGAGATGAGTGATAAAATTTATATTTTCTGATAGATATATGATTTCTTCGTGTATTGAGTAAATTTCGTAGTGATTGATGCATTAGTTTTCCTATTTTTTTACGTTTCTTTGAGTTGATTACAACAAAAATGGCGTTCTGGAGCGAAAATGGGGTGGCTTGGGAAAAATGAATAAAGTTCTTCAATTGGCCTAGATTAATGTTCAAACATGTTTACAAACGTAAAACATTGGTGATAAAGTGTATTGAAGAAAGCTCAAACCGCTAAATAAGGGAATTGTGATACTTTTCTGTCTTTAAACATCAATGTGGTTCTCAGATGAATCGCAATTTACCAGGCCTAAATTTGGAGGGGATCCAGTTGTCATAATAATCTGATACTTCCTTCCTGTTTATACCGAAATGAAATCGTTAAACCATATGTTTTGAAATAGTTTTACATCAATTTTAACTAGCCATGTTCCATAGAAAACTCCATAGATTTGCCTTTGCCGATGTGGAAAGGGACATGCAATGCATGGATGGTAATATTTTCAAATGTTCAGCCCAGTGACAGTGTTTACCAGCATCATGGTATTGTGAACGTACATTGTGTACAAATGAATGTACATTTTTACTGACATCAAAATAATGATACACCAACACAGCTCATCTACTTTAATGCCTTTAAGATGTATGGGTAGTGCTGTTTTGGTCTTCATTATAAATCACTGTCCCCCTTTTATTATGCATGTTATATATCTGTTTATACCACATATCAAGTGCATTACAAATTTAAGTCCAATTAATTAGTATGCCTGTTAATTATGGCATTTTGCTAGGCTAAATAATGTTTTCCTGCAACAACTTCAAATCCAACAATGAAAGATGTTTTCCTGCAACGGTGTCAAAGCAAAAATCAAATAGCCTTGCAAGATTTTTTCCTGCAACGGCGTCAAAGCAAATAATTTTTTTAAACCTGTGCATTACAAATGTACCTGAGCTTTATCTTTTCTAGACCGAACTGCTCTAAACTATACTTCAGTCAAGTCCAGGTAGAGTTTTATATATATATAATATATAAAGGATATTCTGTTATCCAAAATATCTAACATTTATTCCTTTTATTGTTATTTTTGATTTTTTGTTTGTTTGCGACATCTTTTGATCCTACAATATTGCAAAATATTTTATTTTAAAACAATAGAAACATTGCTACAAATATAAATTATTCCTGAATTTGCATAAACCCATAGAAATCTAACATAAATTTTGCAAATATAATTGTTTGAGCAGAGATCTTGAGGTAGTATTGCTATTGCTAAGGACATATTTGATATTGGAATTGTTTAAGCCATATGGTATTGTATTATTATTGCCACATGTAAATATATTACACCTTTTTTTCAGTATTTTCCAAAATGCTCAAACTGGTGAATGTTAAGAAGAAAAGTCTAGGCACAAGGATTCAAGTCCCCAAAAAAGTCTAAGCAGTTGTGTGCAAACAGCAGTTGGCCATTCATGCACTAATCATGTGGACTAACATATATACATGATGTATATGGCATGCTTTTAAATAGAAATACTAGTGTACAACTGAATGCCACTTTTGACCAGAACGTTCCTCTGAATATCATTTATGGACAGGAGGATATACCAACAATGTTTCATTGGATCATTAACATTTAATCTCTTCTACCTAAACTTGAAAGCTACGCTTTGTGTGTAGGGAACTTTGATAGTGACTTGATAGATGATCATGTGATACCCGGGTTAAATTGGATTATTTCTATATTTTAATATAAAAATAAATCATTGAACATCTTCTTTTAAATTCCATTACATGCCAGATTCATTTAATACTTCAAATCTGCTTGGTGTTGAGTGTATATTGACGATGTACATGTATGTGTAGTAAAATAAGCAAGGAGACATGGGATATGATTGAAATGAGACAACTATCCATTCAATATCAAATGAAGATTTTAAAAACTAGTAGTCTACATGTACAATGATTGAATCAATGAATGTATGTCAATCACCATCAACAAAACCCATGCAGCATAGCAGGTCGATAAATATTATCACATGAAACCAACAGCCCATACATAATACATGCACAAAAAATTGTTTTTATACCAAATTTGAAGTTAAGAGATGCGGGATGTGGTATGATTGCCAATGGAATGAGACCGCTCAGTTCACCAAAGAAACAAATGATGTTGATGTAAGCAATTATTCAATCTATTGTTATTTCTTATCTTGATAGACAAAAATTGTTTTACATGTATTGTAATTATGAGCTATAAAATCAATACATGTACTAGGCAAAATTGTACAAAAAGTATCTTCTGTTAGACAATAACCATTTTATAGTTTATATCATGTACGTCTTAACAAAGACATTTATTGTAAAAATAGTTTTTATACCAAATTTGAAGTTAAGACCTAAGAGTAAAGAGATGTGGTATGATTGTCAATCGAATGAGACAGCTCAGTTCACCAGAGTTCAAATGATGTTGAAGTACTGGTAAGCAATTATTCAATCTTTCCTTGATAGACAAAAGTCAGTGTTATACATGCATATTAGTAACTGTGCACTATAAAGTCAATACAAGGCAAAATTGTACAAAAAGTATCTTCTGTTAGACAAGAAACATTTTAGTTATGTTTACAAAGACATTTATTGATAAATATCTATATACACTACAGTTTAGACCTACCAAGCATGAAAGTTACAAACAGAAAAGTATTACTTTTGTTTTAATACTTGATGTAAACTGCTGTTGCGTACCTCATATGAAAGTGTACCAATGTACAATCAGAAAAAGATAGTCTTCTTTGATATATGACAAGTCGCTCTTTTCAAGTTAATTTCTGTATTATACGTGAATAATACATAACCAGGAATAATTCCATGACTGACTACTTGAGAGGCCGTTATACATGTATGACATGTATGACAGAGAGCTGACACTATAAAGTTGCCCTATCAAATTCATGCACAAATTGATGAAAGTGCTCTGATAAGAAACAAAAGTGCATTTAAAGATGTAATGTTATTAGTACAATTAAAAATTTTTGCTTGCATTGATAATTTATAACACACTGGCTAACGTTTCTTTTATGCCTATATATGTTTATGATGATTGAAACCTGCTACAGTAACATGCAGAGGCAGTTTTATAGGGTTTACCAGTGGGCTCCCTCTTTTACAGTACTTGTTCCAAACTTATGATAATGACTAGCCACTATGTATATAAAACGCAATGCAGTAATTCGTCCTGAAATGTTTGAATGTTGTCAGTTCTTTTTTGCCACAAAAAAATGTTTTGCACCTGTTTCCCAAGATTGAAAGTTTTTGAAAGAGTTTCCGAAGATGCAAATTCGCATATATTATAATGACATAATTTACAAGAATAAGATTTTTTTTAAATTTCTTTGACAATTGACTGAAAATAAAAAATTACAGAAGTTAATTAACATACAAACACATTGTCAACTGCCGTTATTCACATTGCATTACAATGTCCATCAAATAAAACAGTTAAATTATGCTTTTTCGTCAATTGAAACTAGAGTCAAAATCAATAATTATTACGTTTAAGAATGAATAAAGTCCTTAACCATTACAACATTGTCTATACGTGACAACAATAAGAACACAACTCGATGCATGTGTACAAAAAAAATCACGTTCCGATATCGTAAGTGACGAGTAGTAGTAGTAGTAATAGTGGCGAGTACCTAAGTCTCGCCGCGGAAGAGATTACGATAAACCGCGAGATTCCAATCCTTCTTACTATAAAAATCCTTGGTATTATGAATAAACACTGTAGCAGTTCAGAAATTAGTAAATTGAAATGATATTTGTCTCCTTCAAACTGCTGAAAATTCATAATTATCTTAGTTCACCATGAAGGAATACCTTTTCATGGACTTTTTTTCTTTGTATTAACCCACTAATTTATGATGGATGATTTGTATTTACTATGGTCCAACTGAAAATGAAGTAAACTTATTAGGATCTTCTGCATTATAGGGGAGATAATTCATGTTCATCTCATTCAAACAGAAAGTGGCGTAAAACTATAAGGATCTCCCCAAGAGGTTTGTTTCAATTAGTCTTCCTGCATTATTAGAGCTAATTCATAGTTACCTTGGTCAAGCAGAAAATTGAGTAAAGTTATAAGGATCAACTGAGGAAGTCTTTCGCAATTAAAAGTTGTTGCAGCCAAAGGGGAGATAACTCAAATTTACCTTGGTTAAGCAGAAAATAAAGTACAACTATAATTAGAATCTACCAAGGAAGTCTGTCTCAATTAAATCATGCATATTTGTCTCTCATTAATTGTTTTAAATTTCAGGGAGATCACTCAAATGTATCTTTGTCAAGCAGAAAATAAGAGTACAACTATAAGAACCTACCTAGGAAGTCTGTCTCAATTAAATCATGCAATATTTGTCTCTTGTTAATTGTTTTAAATTTCAGGGGAGATAATTCATTATTTACCTTGGTCCAGCTGAAAATGGAGTAAAACTGTAAGGATCCATATCATGATGTTTGTCTCCCTCAAATCTCTCTGGTTTAAACTCCTAGAATTGAAAACAAATAGTATTTTAACTTTATCAATAGTTGCTTCATAGATAAGAAATGTTTGAAAGGTCTAAAGAATATGAAAAGGTGCTTCATTTAATACAATTTCAAATTATATTCATGGATTGCTTGTTTAATAACTGTAAAAAAAAGAATGACACATAAACATGCTCTTGTCAAATTTTATATCTGATATTAAATAATATGTCATAAAGTTTCTGGATATTTGGTAATGTATAATGTATCTTAGCTAAAAAGTTGTAAAAGAACTTTAACCTTATAGGACTTGTATTCAATCTAATGAAATATATCTTGTTGAATCTCATATTGAATTAACAACAGCTGATTTGTCATATTAAACACATCATCATTTCAAACCTGTCCCTTAAACTGTGGATTCATTTATTTTTCATTTGTACCCATTTTCTTTGATAAAGGAAAACTGACATGCTCATGGATATTTAATGTCTTGTTTTGCCGAAGTCTGCATAATAAAAATATTAAAATCTTGTTATTCGTTGAACATTTAATTTCATGGTTCATCTGAACCCATGAAATCCACAAACATTGGTATCCAACAAATAATAATAAATCAACAGTAATATTATATATTTCTAAAGTCTTTGAGTTTGGATTCAATTAACAGGTGATAAATAGAGAATATCATATGGCTTTTTCAATATCGCATCCGTATCAACCCGAGACACCAATATAATCCAAAGAGCTCTGCTCGAGGGATTATATTGGTTGAGGGTTGATATTGTGTGTGATATTGAAAAAGCCATATCATATACACTTTATTATATACATATACCTCAAGTAGATGTTTTTTATGTAACATGACGTCATACAGATTATAGGTTTGACATGACGTCATACAGATTAGGGATTTGAAAGAATTTTCAAATTTTAAACGAGAGGCTCACCGAGCATTTTAAATATTTAAAATTTAACTGTCGAGAGTGGATAAATATTGTATCTCTAATGATTTTCAAACAATATGCAGGCAAACTTAATCCTTCTTTTTAAATGATCTGAAAAAAGATGTGTACTTTCTATGTGACGTCATCAGGCATGGTCGCCTTTTTTCATGCCGTCACAATAGGAAATTCAGAGGAAAGCAAGAAAATTCGACATCGTAATCAAATTTTAACCAATGAAGAACTGAGATCAAACAAACCACACGTTGATTAAACTTTTTTTTACAATGGGTGCAGACAGGGATTAATTGACAAGGAATTAGAGAATATCATTTTTCACTACCGACGTGTTTTCTCTGTTGAATTATATATAAGTGTGTTCTGTTGAATATTTTTAGGTATCTTGATTTTTTTGTCAAGGCTTACTACAATTTTTTATTGTTTCCGATTATTTTGCGATTTTCGTATTTCAAAATATGGTGTCATATGTTTTCGTATGAAGTAAAAACTTGATCAGTACACTGACAGGAAATGACTATAATATCCGAAAATGAGTATTTTCTAAAGTCATGGTTCTGGTGATTGCTTAAATCATAAAAAGTTATTTAATTCTTTTCAGTACTAAAACTAACTAGTAAATAATTTTTGGTTGATGTTCCTTGTGCTGAAATTGTAACATTATGATTTTTTTCCAGATTGGCACTAGTTTTCTACAAAACACATATTTTTTTTGAATTTAAAATGCAGATTTCAAAATTTGTGATTAAATGTAAAAAGCTAAGACTGTTTTCATCTTTATGTATTAAGGATGAATAAAAAGAATTTTTAATAGAATATTGAATGAATGGAGTTTGCACAACCATTTTATATAAGAACCCTGTTAATTTAACTCTCTGGTTTGTAATAATCAAAGCCTTAAAGGCTGTAAAAGCAATTGCTGCCATGTTAATGTTTGGGGACTTTTATTTTTCATCCACATATATACAAGAATTAAACCTGACATGAGTGTTGTCTAGTTAAAAGTAAGAAGGTTTTAACTTTATGTAAATAAAAGACTTTAGCAGAAAGTCATTTTTAATATGTTTTATATTTCACAAGGAGACAACACGTTTACCAGGCTAAAGTTGGGGTCAAATATACATGTGCTGAAACATATAACTCAAAAAGAAATCATCATGGATTATCCCCTGGTAGTGTTTGTAACTTCCTTGGCAATAATTTCCTTTATTGATTTAATTTTAACAATTTTCATTATTAACTTATATTTAACCATTAACACAAATGATTAAGTTAAAACATTTCAACTTTCCAGACGCAAATGTTGGGAAAGAAATAAAATATCTTACAAGACATAAACATGTAAAGAATAAATGTATATTTCAGCTTAATAAAAATATTTTCATAATGTTACTTTGTCATCATTTTTAAAACTAAGTTCCAAACATTATTGCTCAGTTGATATGTGTCCTTCTGATGCGATACGAGCACAGGCACTTGTTTCTATCCATAGGAAGGTCGATTATCCATATAAATAGTTTTATATGGATAGTCGACCTTCCTATGGATAGAAACAAGTGCATGTGGGTACGAGATAACTACAATTCTCATGCAATCCCGAAAAGGGGGGTCATCACAGACAAACATGACATTAAATCGTTATCACTGAACTAGTCTATATATTGTACTATAGGGGCCAGCTGAAGGACGCCTCCGGGTGCGGGAATTTTTCGCTGCATTGAAGACCTGTTGGTGACCTTAATTCTGCTGTTGTATGTTTTTCTATGGTCGGGTTGTTGTCTCTTTGACAAATTCCGCATTTCCATTCTCAATTTTATTATACGAACAAGAACAAACAGCTCTACGTTGCTTTGATATTTATCAATTTTCAGGAAACATTGCGAAAAATGATCTTCAATATTTCGAAAACATGTGAAATAAAATTGCTAACACGGTGGACCGTCGAGTGTCAACAAACGTAGTAGACTTGTTCACTGAAAAGACGAGGATAATGGTTTCATCTGACATTTGTTATGCAAACCCAGTTTTGATCATGATATTTAAAAAGACGTACTTTTTTTCAATCTATGTATTAATAAACTAGAAAATTCCAAATTGTAAATATCTCTTCATCTGGACCGACTTGGCATCTACTACGTTTGGACGGGTCCATTTCATTAGTAAGGTGATCGATAAATATTACAGAGTTTTGACAGAAAAGGAAAACGAACTTATTGTTATGTGTTTTCAACAAGGGTTTCGTTCCGCTAAATTATTTGCTCAAATAAAGTTTGTCTATTTTTAGATTACAGGTAATAATTTGACACTACGCATTAACCTGTGTAGTGATTTTGATTTTACGATAAATGTATGAATGAACGATAATTTTATGAATGAACAAGAGCACCTGACCTCTTAAAGAAACACAAATTAAACATAAAAAACCGTATTTATTAGGGGGATAATTCAGTTAAATTTTCAATACTAAATCAACAACTGAAATGAATCCATATTTTGTTGAAACATCGTACGAACGGCGGAAAACGGAATCGCATTTATAAAAATGTACTTTTTTTCACTCGGACTTCTATGTTATTTGATAGTCAAACGGTTGACCCTTTAAATACAAAAATACATCTACAAGAACATATTCTGAAACTTCTTAAATCCACTAACTTTTTTTTAAAGTTTCAAGCTATGTATTGCATAAGAAAACATACATAGGTGTTAAAGAATGACTGACCAGGAGCCTGTTTAACAAAATACTATGGCTTGATCTGGGCAGAGTCTCTGATCTGGGTCACAAAGATGGCCATACGCGACGGCATAAAAGCAATTGCTTTAAAAACGACCAAAGGAACACATGACAGTCATATGTCTTAACGATCTGATGTCGGACAGGCAAATGACATAGTTGTACTTCATGTAAACCATCTTAGTTTTTCTCAACAACTATTCAAGTGATACATATTTTTGACATTAAATGAAAATGGCTAAACAGGTCAGTTTTATTAAATTTGTTCTAACAATCTTTTAAAGCGACAAGGGACTTTGAATATGTTTTAAAATTGTCAAGTTGTAGTGTTGTTGTTTTTTCAAAAATAGAAACCGAAAGACATGTCACAATATCAAAACTGATGAAATATGAATGATATGAAAACATATGACATACGAAAACATATGACATACGAAAACATATGACATACGAAAACATATGACATGACGATATGTCTACCCTATCAATTCATCATTTTCTCTCCTTTTAGAGGTCATTCTAAAATTTATGTTTTTGACCTTGATTTGACATAGGGAAACAACTTTTGCATCTAATTTGTATAATTACCCATGGGTCCTCCCATACATCTGGATGATGATGAGCATGATAGATAGCCATATCTATAAAACTTCCTTTAGGTATCTCTACACCTTCAATAACACATGGTTCATCTAGCATCCTACTGATAACTGGTACTGGAGTGTGGTGTCTCATTACCTCCTTCAGAAAACAGCTCAAATATTTCATTTTCTGTATGTCTTCACTGAAATAAAATATTTGAAAGATTAAAAAATAACAACATGAACATGATAAATATAAGATGAAAAAAAAACAGACATTTTTTGTTGAATGATATGTACACAATCAACTTTCATTATATTGAAACTGATGGGATACGATAACATTTTTAATTATATGAAATTTCACCTAAAAGGAGCTTACCTACAAACAATCAAGTGGAGAAAACAAGATTTTGCAGATAATTAAACCAGTATTGCTCATTATGATGTATTGTAATGGACAACGATCAAATTCATATCCTTTTTTAGCAGATGTTATTATTTTTAGTAGTTGTATAAATATTGTATGATTTCTTTTAAGTTTGGCTTCAAAAGAAATCTACAATGAATCATTTTTAGACTCGGGCAAATATTAAGTCAACTGAGATAGAGGCAAAGAACTAGACTGTTTAGTTTATATCCACATTTCTTAACCTTGCCTACGCATCTAATTATCTTACTCTGTTTAAAAAGTTCATTCTATTCTCTCAGGGCTTTTCTTTTCTTTTGGTTTGTATATATTTAAATAGATAAATAAGTTTCTGATAAAAGAAAACTACATCCTCTTATTTTCTAAATTAACATTTGTAAACACTTCATAGGTTATACTTCAATTTGCCTTGAGTGCAGGTGAGTGCAGGAGGTCATGGGTTCAAATCCTGGCCGGGTCAAACCAAAGATTTTAAAATTGGTTTTTGTTGCTTCTCTCATTATCATGTGGCATTAAGGATAAAGAGCATCAGAGTCGAAATATTGTGTTCTGGTAAGGTGACAAGACATACAATAAAAATGTAGTCTTCCTACAGACTGTTACATTGTGAACTAGCATGTTGGTCTAGTTAAAAAATATGGTTAATATTTATATTACATTAACATGTTCTTGTCCTGAATATGCATATCAATTTGCCACTGGATGTTAAGCAAACATTCATCATCATTATCAATTAATTAAGCCTTTTACTTACCAATCAACATACTGTTTATCCCCAATGACCCCTCTGACCTCTTCATAAACTTTGTCCTGTATATCTTTGTGTTTGCCTAAACTGTATATACTCCAGCTTAACACACTGGATGTTGTGTCGTGACCTATATTTCATGCGGAGACACATTATCCTTATGATCATCATTTCATGAGTGTAAAAATTAGATGTTAACAAATAGACGGAGCTGTTCAAAAATAACCATCAAGAGCTGAGCACATAGATGAATTATGGAAGAATCTGACTTAATAGGTTTAAAACTGTAGATATTATTCATTAATCTGATTTTGTTTCATCAACTTTTATTATCATTTTAACTTTATAAACAGTATTAACATACAATATCTTTCTCAAAATAACTTAAAATACTAAAAAAGGTTTACATATAAGTTCATTGAATTTTGATACATAGATAAAATGCATACAGCAGAGGTTCAAAATTAATCTTAAATCAAAAAGGTTCAGGACTTATGGAACTAACAACTCAAAGGTCGTGCTGTGAAAATCAAAGGTTAGAACTCAGGTGTTTAAAAGAACTATTTTCAGGGGTCATTTAGGATCAGGACTCTTGATTTCTTTACATTTAAGTTTGTAGACTTAGGACATACAGAATTCAGAACATCTGATACACGATTGGAATACATCGACTAACATATAAAATGCTGGATATTCAATCAAGTAAATGTATAGCTTGCTGTTCTGTGTGAACCAAGGCTCTGTGTTGAAAACCGTACTTTAACCTATAACGGTTTACTTTTACAAATTGCAAATTTGATTGAGAGTTGTCTTATTGACACTCATACCTATCTATATATAAGCCTTAATTCTAAACATAATACTTTACCAGCAAACATAAATGTATCCACCTCAGATCTGATCTCTTCATTAGTCAATCCTTTACCAGATTCATCTCTCGCTGTTAACAAAATGTCCAGAAAATCCAACTGTCTTTTCTTCTTTGTTTCGGAACCGTCCTTCTATAAAAGTATTAAGTTATAATAAGGTGAAATAATTAAAGAAAAAAAAAAATGAAATACTCAACCAATGGGATTTTCATTTCAGGTATTAGCTTTGTTTTTATTTTTTTTGTTTGTTTAATTCTGATTTATAAATCAAAGAGCTGAAGAGCTCTGAGGGAAAAGACGGCCATTGTTTCAATTTTTAGGGGGTATTTTTTGATAGTCTACATACAAAGAATGAGCAAAATAACAGCTAGAACATATAGAAAGGCTAACAATAATGAAACAAATTGTTGTTTATTGTTATTTCATTTCCTTAGTCAAGAATTCATCATAGAGACAATTTGGACCAATGAGATCTGCACCTTCTAAATCAAAACATTTGATTAAAGTTCGGAGTTAATTATCTGAAATTCAATTGAATTTAACAACTACTGCAATATATTTTAGAATTTTAATTATGTACAACTGAACGGCAGGCTAAGACCATTCTCATTTTTTTGTGACATTATTCTCAAGAAAGTGAGGACTGAAAAATCTATTCAGTTTTAATTTTCCATTGATAAAGTTCCCAGTTAGTTACAACTCTCATCACAGGGATACATGTACTTATAAAATCAAATATGATTGATATATATATATATAAGCTGTGTGAAGTTTGTTTCCAGATCCCAAATTTTGATATATCTGTAAAATTCATGAATAAATAGCTTTTAACTACAAAAAGCAATATTTAAAAAAAAAATGAAAAAAATAATGACCACTACAATAATTATGTTGGTACGCAAAATTATTTTTTAATTGATGACTACTTATCATATATATACTTAATGTGACATTTTTAGTGTTCAGATACATTAACTTTCATTTTAGTGGGTAATTACTAATCAATTGGGGTGCTCCTTAATTGGAGAAAGATTCTAAAAACATAACTTTACAGAAAGAATGAAAACTGCAGTTTATACTCTCCCCAACCTCAATAGGTATAAACTACAAAAACCAATATTTAATTATTTTTTTTTTTTTTTTACCATTTCAATAATTATGTTGGTACACAAATTTTTTTTTTATATAGAAGACTACTTATCATATACTAAAGGTCACATTTTAAGTGTTCAGAAACATTCGCTTTGATTTCAGTGTATAATTACTCATCAATGGAGGTGCTCCTGAATTGGAGGAAGATTCTAAAAACAGAACTTTACAGAAACAATGAAAACTGTAGTTTCTCTCCCCAATCTCATGTATCCCCATTGACATTGTATACCGCTAAAGTTGACCTACAAATTATCTGATTATAGCCTCAGATTAAAGCATTGCATGTTGGTGTGTGAATGATCTACACTACAGCAAACATGATTAGGTTTACATTTAACAAATACGGATTTTAAATTAGTATAGATAAGATAAGATAATTTTATTAGCACTAACACATTGACATTAAATGGTTATGGCAACAAATTAAACACTAACTACAATAACATATATATACAATGAAGGAGTGACAGTGGATAATTATGAGAGAAATATATAAAAAATAAATGAGAAGCATATACATTATTACAACCAGGTGCTCCGCAGGGCGCAGCTTTATACGACCGCAGAGGTCGAACCCTGAACAGTTGGGGCAAGTATGGACAAAACATTCAAGCGTGATACAGCTCTGAATTTGGATTGTGATCAAATTTTTGACATTACATGGTTTTTTTTTACACTAAACAAATGTCAAGATTTTACAAATCAATTAAAGATTTCTTCTTCAAACTTTTTAAATCTAAAATTAAATAGTTGACACAGCATAGGTTTCTGACACAGAATGAATGTGGTCTAATGAACTTAAAAGTTTTTTTTTGCCTTTGAGCAATTCACTATGCTGTTGAATATTAATCCTCTCAAAAAAATGTTTGAAGAAATTTTCTTTTTATTTATGAAATCTGAAATGAGAAAAATTTAACCCCCCCCCCCCCCTTTTTTTCACATCCCTGTTTCCCTTTTTCCAAAACTGATATCAATTCAAATTTCTAATGGAGTTTGCAACAATAGCTACTCTTTTAAATACATCATAAAATATTAAAATGTAAAATAAAGTGCTTGTTATCACTGAATGGTAAAGATTGGTTGGTAGTAAAAGTGAATATACATTGTTTATTGTATAAAACAATAAAAAAAATTCATCAACAACATTTTATATTGGCAAATTTCCAATGAAGTTATTTACATAAAGTTATTGGCAAATAAAAATAGAAAATGACATCATAGTCATGTCTGGCAAATGTCCAACATACATTTAATATCTAAAACATTTTAGATAAGATAAGAAAAAAAAGCTTCATCAGCAACATTTTATATTGGCAAATTTCCAATGAAGTTATTTACATAAAGTTATTGGTAAATAAAAATAGAAAATGACATCATAGTCGTGTCTGGCAAATTTCCAACATATATTATCAACTACTATTCTATACAAAGAAAGATAACTCCAATTGAAAATTAATTGCTATTGCACAATATTGTGCAATTAGATATTTCTTGCTATTGTGCAATACTGTGCAATTGAAAATTTCTTGCTATTGCACAATACTTGATATGGAATCCTGATTTGGACCAACTTGAAAACTGGGCCCATAATCAAAATCAAAGTACATATTTAGATAAAGCATATCAAATAAGCCCAAGAATTTAATTTTTGTTAAAATCAAACTTAGTTTAATTTTGGACCCTTTGGACCTTAATGTAGACCAATTTGAAAACTGGACCAAAAATTAAGAATCTACATACACAGTTAGATTTGGCATATCAAAGAACCCATTTATTCAATTTTTGATGAAATCAAACAAAGTTTAATTTTGGACCCCCATTTGGACCAACTTGAAAACTAGGCCAATAATTAAAAATCTAAGTACATTTTTAAATTCAGCATATCAAAGAACCCCAAGGATTCAATTTTTGTTAAAATCAAACTAAGTTTAATTTTGGACCCTTTGGACCTTAATGTAGACCAATTTGAAAACGGGACCAAAAATTAAGAATCTACATACATAGTTAGATTCGGCATATCAAAGAACCCCAATTATTCAATTTTTGATGAAATCACACAAAGTTCAATTTTGGACCCTTTGGGCCCCTTATTCCTAAACTGTATCAGGACCAAAACTCCCAAAATCAAACCCAACCTTCCTTTTATGGTCATAAACCTTGTGTTTAAATTTCATAGATTTCTATTTACTTATACTAAAGTTATGGTGCAAAAACCAAAAATAATGCTTATTAGGGCCCCTTTTTGGCCCCTAATTCATAAACTGTTGTGACCTCAACTCCAAAAATCAATCCCAACCTTCCTTTTGTGGTCATAAACCTTGTGTTAAAATTTCATTGATTTCTATTTACTTATACTAAAGTAATTGTGCGAAAACCAAGAATTATGCTTATTTGGGCCCTTTTTTATACCCTTAATTCCTAAACTGTTGGAACCAAAACTCCCAAAATCAATCCCAACCTTCCTTTTGTGGTCATAAACCTTGTGTCAAAATTTCATAGATTTCTATTAACTTAAACTAAAGTTATAGTGGAAAACCAAGAAAATGCTTATTTGGGCCCTTTTTGGCCCCTAATTCCTAAAATGTTGGGACCAAAACTCCCAAAATCAATACCAACCTTCCTTTTGTGGTCATAAACCTTGTGTTAAAATTTCATAGATTTCCATTCACTTTTACTAAAGTTAGAGTGCGAAAACTAAAAGTATTCGGACGACGACGAGGCCAACGTGATAGCAATATACGACGAAAATTTTTTCAAATTTTGCGGTCGTATAAAAATCAAGTACCTTTTAATAATGAGTTTCTCACCAACAAGCATTCATTCAAATAGTTGACAACAATTTTTAATATTGTTTGGGAATTACTATTTAGAATTGATATAAGTAAGTTATATGATAAGGAAGAAAATTTGTTGTTCAATAGAACATTATTTAATTTTTTAATAAGGTTATCTCTCACATATTTATAGGAGGAACATTTTAAAAGAAAGTGAAGTTCATCTTCAATGTCTCCATTGTTACAGCAAAGACATACCCTATTCTGCTTTGGTATTTTTAGATATCGCCCTCTTTCAATAGATAAAGTATGAGCACTTAACCTCAATTTACATAATGTTGATCTATCACTTTTGGATTTGCATTGATCAACATACGAGGGTCTTTTACTTGGTTTATAAAGTATATTAAAAAAGTTCATTTTTTTATTTTGATTGATGTCAGTCTCTTGCTTTTGGAAGGCTATATCATTGATTCTCTCTTGAATGTGTTTTAAATACATCTTAATATCAATAGGATTTAGATTAATAAAATGAAAACCAAGTCTTGAAATGAATACTGTGAATACTGTGAATGATTTTTATAATGAATAAAGGATATCCCTGTGTGGCATTCAAACAATGACGTCACTAGGTTAGATATATTTAGAATATTTCGTAATACCGATTTTTCCGGACTGTAAAAGAAACGTATATAGTGTAAGGGAAAGCTCAATATACGATAATTTCACGAGAAACAGAAGGGAAAGTGTAAAAAATCTATTTAAAGTCAATCTGTTCTCCTTGTCATCAATTTCAGTATGACATTTTGATGGGGGTTCCTAAACTATCAAAACAAAATGATTGACGTGAGGGAATGATACTCTGGCCAACCCCAACCGTCTTTCCCCGAAAACATGACAAAATGTAGCACAAATTGATTTACCCATATTAACTGTCACATACAAGAACAGATAAAAATACTATGAATATTCTCCATTTTACAAAACAAAATTTGATCTGCAGATTGTCTGAAATCAGTATATTTATAAATGGGAACCTTATGAATGACATAGTATCATGTATTGTTCACTATATCATATATGTTGTATATCGATTTAAAAGGCATGATCATTCCATTTTACAAATAGGGCTTAGATACAGAATATGTGATGAATGTGTGCAATCTTGGATATGCAAATAAGGTTTCAAAGTATCATCTATATTTGATTTTCAAAACAATATTGGAAATTAGTATGGCGTTCATTATCACTGGACTAGTATATATTTGTTTAGGGGCCAGCTGAAGGACGCCTCCGGGTGCGGGAATTTCTCGCTACATTGAAGACCTGTTGGTGACCCTCTGCTGTTGTTTTTTATTTGGTCGGGTTGTTGTCTCTTTGACACATTCCCCATTTCCATTCTCAATTTTATCAACATCTTAAAACTGTTTTAATAAAGGATATAAAGGTATTATTTCACACCATTTGAATAAAATTCTAGTGAAAACGGTTTATAATTGATATAATATATCATACCAAATCATCTTTTCTCTTCAAAATAATATCTTCTGAAAACTCATGAACATAATCACAGAGCTTGAAAAATTCTTTACCACTAGGTGATAGCTTGAATAGAAATTCTGGATACAAGTTAATGTTTCTACAAAATAAAGGCATTACTTGTCAGTTACATATAAAAGTTTGAAATCAATATATCAAAGCCAAAATAATTCAAATTAAGTATGTGTTATGTTGTAAGATACTGCATGAATGGCTATAATATTGTATTGAAACCATGTAACATCCATTCTAATGATTAATTTCAGTACATGTATGAACAAACAAAGTAAATTTTGGTGCCAATATAGTGCAATGAATTATTCCAAATGAAAGTTGTTACTTTTTGGGCACCCAATTATTAACTTTCCCTTCTCACCCAACAAATATGAATGATTTTGTTTCAAGTGAGCCAAATCATGATCCTTACGTTTAACCTTTAACATTTATTTGCACAAATGAGTTTCATATTCAATTTGCAATTGGTACTTAGCGTACTGAATGTGTTGAAGCGACTGAACATCGTCTTCATATTTTGTCTTCAGGAATTCTCAAAAGCAGCAAATGAGGAATCAAACACAAACTGCACATACATGTTCTTACACCAAGAAAGAAAAGTATGCAAGCACGAATCAAAAATTATTTTATTCAAATAACAATTTTTAAAAGGCTTCAAGCTATTTCGAATAACTTTGGTTCAGAATAGTTTTCATAACTTACAGACATCTATGTAGCATAAGCTCAATCATTCTTTTTACTGCTTTAACATATGGATGGCTCTCACTGTAAAGATTAAATGTACTTTTTAACAAAGTATACAAAATGTATGTACAAATAGGAATCATTAGTACCTGTATATCACATATTTGTTTTTTTTTTTAATCTAATAATACATCACTTCCTATAAATGCTTTCAAATTAAAGATGAATCTTACTAATTTCTTTAAAATAATTTCTTACCCTACATCTTGTATATTTCCTTTGTATGACAGAGCACACTGTAACAAGATATCTAATGTAGCCAGTCCTGAATATTGAAACACTTCCACATATTTTCCATTCTTACTTCCCTCTGCAAACTTCTCCTGTTAAAGAAAATGTAATATTAGACCTTACATATTTGATTATTTTACCTTTTGAGGTTTATTTAAAGACAATTATGTACATATTATTGTTTTCAAAAATAAATATTTTCATGATATAAAACCCTAGTCTCCTTTTTAAATTATAAGTTGAATTTGAGGCAGATGTGTTTTTTACTGAGAAAATTTGTGTTCAAAGGTCAATTTCAAATATTTGTCGTGTTCATTTGCTGCCCTAGCTAATGAAAGTAAACTTTTTAGCTATCAGATTTAGAAACTCAAAACAATGTTTTTTTATGTTGACTTACAAATTTAACATAATAAGGTTATATGAAATATTACTTACTAATAATGTATCTGTCACATCATTGTAGATTTTGAAGTACCCATTCAAAATGGAGAAATGAAAAGCTGGTGTTAACAATCTTCTATTTCTTTCCCACTTTGGTCCATCTGCTACCAGTAAACTTTCACCTGTCCATAAATATAAGGATACCATATATTTTTTAAATTTTCAACTTTTGGTTACAGTAGATTATTGTGTGCATTTATTATTGCCATTTTGTCATTTTAGACTTTTAAAAAAATTTGATTTTAATATGAACAATTTTGAGAAAAATCCTGTTTAATTCATATAAAATATTTCAAAATGAGAGTTTATATTATTGCGTTTACAACTCTGTCGCATTTTTCGCAATAATAAAAACCTTGCATTAATTTCTGAATTTACAATTGTTTACAGTATGTAAAATTTTGTATCAAAAGACATTCAAATGAGTGATGTTCATTTCAGTTTGAAAATTTAACAGATAAGAGTTGAGATGTCTTGTAGCCTATATAATGGTTAAATCTTTTTCTACTATTTAATTTTACAGAGTTGCTTACATAATGCATTAAATGCAAACATATTATAGGGATCAACAGTTTATCAATATCATCACTGGTATGGTTGCCTTTTTTCCAACTGAATTTATCAATCCATGACACAGTGTAAGAGAACTTTGTTTTGTGAATCTTGTCCAGTTATTACAAAGTTATTGCAAATGCAACAATGGTACTGCAGATTTATGCATTATTATTCGTTGGATACCAAATTGTTGTCAGTTTCATGGGTACATGTTTAGGTGAACAACAAAATTCAAATGTTCAACAAATTACAATTTTCTATAGGTTTTGTACATGTTGTATGCAGAGATTGGCAAAACCAAAAACCATGAAATCAAATATCCATGAAAATATAAGTTTTCCTCAATACACAAAAATTTATACCAACAAAAATAAATGACTTCACAGTATACACATACACAAATTATTTGCCCCTTGTATGAACTCATTTGCATAACTCACCAATCCATGGTAACATAAAGGCAATTCCTGCCCCTTTTCTAGACTTTGGTGCAGTTGACTTCATTACAACTTTTATAGTGTCTGGATGGGTCAAGGTCAGTAAAGGTCTTACAACAAATAACCAGTAGACGAAAGCTTTACATCTTTTATCTTCTACATATTCCTTATACATCTGTTTGAAAAATCCATCAAAGGATTCAATCTACAAATAATGAATGTTAGGTGTGATAAGGTGAATGACATAGGGTGCTCATTATCAAATCTGGGTTTTTTTTTGTCATTTTTTCGTATGTATATATTCTTTTTTCCTTTTTTTGCCCAGATGCCACCTTTTCCCCCACTTTATCCCATATCCCTACTTTTTTAATCCTTACATCCCAGAAACCAAAAGCCTTTCATTCCCCTTTCTATGATGGTTTGAAAAAATAAAGATAATGTCCAAGAGAATAAGTCTATACAGGCCTTAATAGAAAATGAAAACTACAGAAATTTTGAATTACCTTTTTCTCAATTCTTCAACACAGGACAAATTAATGTACCAGCAAAAAAATGTTATACTATGTCTTTGATAGTTTTTGTTAAATTTCTTTTGATTTGTATTTTATTTTTGTACCATTGGATTGCCATCTTCATTGGCATGACATTATACCCACATCTTTAAATGTTTAACCCTGCTTCATTATTTAATGTCCCTGTCTGGACATTTGTTGTATTGGTGACTTTAAATTTATAGCTTATCAAAGATATGGAATTCCTCATTGTTACAGACTGTACAGTGATATATATAGTTCTTAACATCCTTGTCCAACTGACAACTTACAAGTTCGATGCATTTCCGTCAAAAACTTTGGTGTCAGTGAACATTATTCGTGCATTTAGGGGCATTGTCACTTCAGTTCCCATGTTGAGCTAGTGGTTAGAAAACTATAATGCTATAGTGCACAAATTATTCTGCAAATTGAATTCTTCTAATTGTTAATCAGAATAGATGTCATTAGGGAATTGTGATTAAGTACCTACAGAACAAACATTGTTTCTAGTTTTATCCTACACAATGACAATCAATAAGGTGCTTGATGAATGTTAAATGTAATAGTGCAGGGATACAGGCGATCCGCTCTTTCTGGAAAATGAGGCCATAAAGGCGAGCATAATTGGCGAGTTTTTTCTTGTGAAGGACAAACTCAAGAGCAGTCTATTAATTTTTATAGAATAGTTGTATCAATGGCAATCATGCCCTATCTCCAAATTTTATTCTTGTGTATTTAAATTCTTAAAATTAGAATAAATTATTGTCAGTTAATATCTTTTTAAGCTTAAATACCTGGAGTGCATTTCCAAACAACCAATGTGCTTTAGGTCCTGGGAAATGAGACAGTGTCCTGACCATGTGACCATGCCATTTTAAGAATTTGATCAGGTTTATAATGATAACTGTGAGAATCAACACACCTACACCAATCGCTATCGTCATCAACACAGCTGCCATGGTAACACTGGTTATTTACTGTATGTATCTGAAATTTTGACAGTATAAACTTATCTCTATTTTCAATGCTATATCATACAAGTTTTTGCCTTGACATTATTTAATCATCTGATCCAGAGAGATAAGACGAGGCAGATGTACTGTGATCTACATTGTATGCACTTCCAACTACTGCAGACATGACAGAACTATTTGCCTTCTGGATTTCAAAAGCCTGTGGTCCACTGAATGATTGTCTTTCATGTCTTTGGTAGCTTTCTGCAATAATGGTTCTAGCTGTTTATGTTGTTTAATGTTATATTAGCTTAAAGTTAAACCATGCTGTTTCCTGAATTTGTTAAATTCCAGCATCCTTTTAAATATTGGTTTTGCTCATTTTTGAAGGATGTATGGTATGAATGACTTATTACAGTAGAAGTTAGCAATCATCCTTGAACTTATAGATCTCCAGGTGGTGGATTAATAATATAAGTTGTCTCATCAGCATTACCTCATTTTTGATATCTTAATCATGTTAATGATCAGTTTTAAACGTGAGGGTGAATGACAAACTTCAAAAACATAAAGACTCCTGGCAATGGTCCTGCATTCTCTTATGCATTGATAGTGGCCCGGGTCTTCCCATGGATAGAAACAAGTGCCTGTGTTTGAACCACTGCTTTGAACATGTTGAAATTATATCTGTTCATTATCTGTATGATAGTGTACGTTCTACATGAGGATCGTAATTGGGTTACCCTCATGACGAATAACGGTAAAAATTCTTGCCAAATGACGTTAACGGTAATTTTTGGTGCATGACGATAAAATGTACACTTTATTTAATTCTTATAGACGATAAAAAATCGACTGATTTTGACGAATCACATTAATTTTTTTTTTAAATAAAGGTAACCATAATTATTTGAGACCTCTGATGAATCACAATAAGCTACTAGGATATTTTGACAAGTCACTGTAAAAATTTAACCAATTTGTCGCTAACGGTAGCCTAAAATGACCGTTTGACACCTGACGGTAAAGTCATTCCTACCCTCCTACATGTCCAGTTTTAATATAATCAGAGAGCATAAATACATGAAATACCTCAGTCTCATAAATCGGAAAAAAATATAAGCAAGTCTATACTTAATTTCAATTAAAGCAAAACAGAAGTTTGAAGAAGAGTGAGGTTAAAGGATCTGTTAGTTACATACGGTCACCAACATTACAAACTTGTTTCATAAATAAATTCTCAGTTCGGGATGTAGTGCATAGGGGAGGGAAACGAGCATTGAATTTCGATTTGCGAAAAATGTCAACAAAATGAATGTTATATCGAAAGGATTTATAAAATAGCAAAAATCTATATTTGCTTGTTAGATTTTGTGAATTTGTTCGTTCAGGTAAGCTAGTTGTAACTAAATATTTTACATCATGGTAAGTTATGATTTATTTCGGGATCTACGTTTGAAGATGGGGTATAATTCTAAAAAAAGGGGGAGGGCAAAATGACATGATCAAATCCCTATTGTGATTCGTAGTTTTTAGATCATATTTGGCTCTGTTGTTATGAGATTGGCATGAAGATAGACACGAAGACATGACTTTTGAATAACCCTGATGGTCTTGGGCTATTTTCCGCTGCTCTTTGCATGGTCAGGTTGTTCGTCTCCTTTGACACACTCCCCATTTCCATTCTCAATTTTTTTAGCTGGGAATAGTATTGTCAACATATTATGTCCCAGGTTTTAAAAGCATGGATGTTTTAGAGCTATATGAGTGATATAATTTATTAAGTTGCCTCGGCATGAAAAATGTACAAGAAACAGCTGACAACCTGATTAGTGAGGGTGGTAAAGGGGGTGCTTGCACGAAAAAAACGTGAAATAAGACATAATTTCACGTTGAACGTGAAATAATTTCTGTAATGAACGTTGCACGAAAAATAAATACTTTTATTTGAATCTTTTGTGACTGAGTCACTGTCTTCTTGTATACATATTAACTCTTTGTTTTATTTGATATTCCTGATTTAGTATACACATTTATGATATAATTGGTTTACCATGTTTACGGCTTTTAAAAAAGTATTTCTTGACGATCCCTGTCAAGTGTTTGAATTTTATTTGAAAAATACCGAGCACGCAAAATAAGACTTTGAAAATCACGATGCACATAAAATTAAATATATAAGCAGAACAGGTTGAACGAGGCACCTGTCTTACACGACTGAACGTCAAATAAAAAACGGCGATCACGTTGCACGAAAATAACCCTTTACCACCCTCATTAGTGTATAATGAAAAACAAATAAGATAACGGCAACCACTGACTCACTCATCAGATTTATTGATTGATTGGTGTTATAACACTGCTTTCATCCCTAATGTGCTATTTCTTGATGGTCATTTTTAATTTTTTAGTAGTGGAGCAATCAATAGTGCCCAGAGATAACCACCAAGTTCGACTACTCTGATAGACCACCCGCCACCTGCCAAGGCCCCATTGACTCATCAGACCAACACAATTCACACTAAAAATCAACTATAGCAAAAAGATTTAATAAGATATAACTATTCAAAGTAACATTCTTCTTGAAAGTACAAAAATATATATCATTGTGAACATTACATATATCTGTTTAATTACACAGAATACTAATAGAATAATTAAAACCTTAAATGTAAATCAATACCATTATTTTCCTGGACTATAGCATTTATTAATCTCCACTGAAATTAGTTTATTTTAATAGAGCAACTGTGCACAACTATTTATGTTAAATGATTGCTTTGTTTTTCAAATCTCTTTTAAAATAAAAAAGAACACAAAAAAAATCAGATGAATATTAACCATGAATTATAGGTAAATTTCAAAATTACACTATCTGTTACATACCCTACAATACTGATCAGCTAGTTGAATTCAAGTGAAATTAATAATCTTAATGATATATGCTTGATATGGTGTGATGATCATCATCATCATCATCAACAGTTAGGGTAAAATGTGTTAAAATCTTGGCCGTCAAGTCCATGCAAATTATAACATGTATTCCTGATTCCATTCAACACTTGCACTCAGGGTGAGTATTTTATTAGTTCCAGGGAGCTTATTGAAGATTAAAGTGACAATCACAGGAGTCTGAAATAAAATTTGATCAATATGTATATGTTCATCAATTGATGTAAAGAATGAAGTACAAAATTAGATGAAATTGATTTGGTTTTATCTATATACTATTGTGATTACAAGTATATTTTTTATGGCAGCCTCGGACAAAACAACATATTTTATTCAGTATCCAGAATTCAGTTTTCTATTTTACTATAAGATCTCTGTATTTGTCAATGTCAAAACATAAATATATATAAATATAAATATATATACAAAGATAGATGTGACAGTTTTTATTTATGTAAATACATATATATTATATATTATCAGATTATCATGATTATCAAATATATATATATGTTTTTTTTTTCCTTTCATCATTTTATTCATAAAATGTAACCTCAAAAATCATTGTAATCATAAAAGATTACAATAAAGATAATTCTGTCTGCCATTGCATCTGTAATGAGTATCTTTGATTGACAATGAATTATTGAACTTGAACTTGAACTGTATTATCTAAATATATAATTATATATAATATATATATATGTAATAGTAATGTTGACAATGTATACTTGTAATTTAAGGAATGATTTAAGGTACATATTTTTATTTACAGAATATAATTATCAGAAGTGTTTTAATAATGTTAATGATATATACATGTATCTAATTATATCATGCTTTTTAATATATATTCAAATCTACATTACCCATTTATAGATTCAGCCAAATATGGTTTAACAGATCCTCTAGATTTAAGATTTAAAGCTCGTACATTTACCAGTACAGGTAAACTCAGTTTGGGTGCATTCAACTTCCACTTATGTTGATTAAACATTGTGTGGTACATGTTTATATATATATAAATAACTAGGACATACAAATTTAAACTACATACTGTTTTGGGAAAACACTTGGGATATTACACCTTATTTCAGGTAAAACTATGAACTAAGTTGTTGGATTGTTGTTTCTTTGACATATTCCTCATTTCCATTCTCAATTTTATAGCTTAAAATCACTGGTCAGTACATTCATCATTAAACATATTAAACTTCACATTAACTAAGCATTGATTATATTATATCCCTTTAGTTAAAAGGTTATGGAGTAATATAACTGGACCTTTTAAAACTTTTTTTACATGTAGTTTTTAATGAATAAAATCCAATCCTGTAAAATGTTGCATTAATTATAAAAAGAAGATGTGTTATGATTGCCAATAAGACAATTCTCCACAAAATACCAAATGACACACAAATTAACAACTGTACAGCCTTCTATAGTTTTACTCACATTAATTGTATGAATTCAGACTGCATGAACTTTTCAATCGACTGACATTATAACAGATATGGTAGAAAATAGATAAGTTGTTTCCTCTCACCTTTACATACATGTACATGTATTGATTGTATGCATAAACAGTTTTGGAACATATCAAACATATAAAATCAAGTATGTATAATTGTTTTATGTAATAATGTGCTAACTGCAGATATCAAGGATTTTTATAGTGAGACATATTCTTGGTGATATTTAAAAAAATATTAAATGGCTCAGTCTCTGAACAGTTAAACAGAAATGACTTTGTAAAAAGTCAACAGTTTATACCAATATAAACATCATAAACATTGTCTTAATTGGGTGTTTTTAATGACTACAAACTGTTCTTTAATTTACTAAGCTATTTATAAAATTTTACTGAAATTGTTCATTGACTTGAAACTTTTGCATAGTTTACATTTCGTTGAAGTTTTAATGTTTAGGTGAATTGAAAGGGAACCAATTTTGATAAGTCAGTGGTATCTGCAGTGGATTTTGGTTGTTAGTTGAAATGCCTTAGGTCACATTTTTGTCAGCTAAATAATATGTGAATATGAGATTATATCAAAAACGTATGATATGACCCAAAAGTTCCCATTTCTTGTTATATAAAAAAAAACGGCATTTTTTTTTTCACAGCTGAAAGTCTGCATGACTGTGTTTCTATCCATAAATAGTCCCATTTCGACACTTTGGTAGTCATTTCTTTAACACATCATATATATCGATCAGATGAAACCAAATCAAAATGTAAAAAGGTTACACTTTCACATACGCAAATGTCTAATGTTATACATTTTAAAAATCTTGATTATACGAAAAGGGTAGCGTACATGAACCCCAGCGGCATCCCTTATCAATTGAGTATTGAAGTGCACCCAACCCCCTTTCTGGCCAGACGATGTCTTTGCAAACACTAAATGAATGGGTAAAATTTTATATCAAGATGTCTTCATAGTATGAAATATTATCTTCATAACAAAGTGAAATGACAGAATAATATGAAAAGCTAACTCCATGTTGTATCAAAGTGTCTTTATGGTATATAAATATAATAAGTGATATAGCAAATTGACAGAATTATAGTCAAATGCCGTTATCATTTATAAATTGATCTTAGTGATATATAGCAAATTGACAGAGTATTATAGTCAAATGTCGTTATCTATAATACTAAAATTACGAGGTCCAATTTGTCAGCCGTCATCACGTAAAAACGATGAATCAAAGAATTCAACTTTATATATAACTAATATAGTACAAAGGTGTAGATTAAAAATTACACCACTCCAGGCCCTTTTGTTTTTCCACGTAATTAATATTGCCAATAATTAAGAAGTTCCGGGTAGAGTCCGATACCGATACCAATAGTATATTCACCTGTTACCTATTACCTTATTTGTACGTTCCGCATCTGACAGGCGCACCATCAAACGGTGTATTCAGGATTAATATGCTATATACACGGGTCATATTCACAGGGTTGACACTACTAGATTGTCAAATTGTTACCTATTGTATCATTTTAATCAGTAAAACTTTCTAAGATAACAATACGAATACTAAAAATCTGGACTAAAATAAGGCGTATAGATACAGTTTTCAATTTGTTAGCGGGCATGACGTAAAACAGCGAATCAAAGAATTCAACTTTATAACTAATATAGGACAATGCTGTTGATTAAAAAATATTCCATTCCAGGACCTTTTGTTTTCCAAGTAATTAATACTACCAATAATTGATAAGTTCCAGTTCGAAGGCTTCAAACAGAAAGATTTGAAAGCAGAGAAAACTGCGTATCTTATAATCGGCATGACTTTATCTTATTCAGATGACAATACTAATATCAAAATAAGGCTTGCGCATAGTTATATACTTTAATTCAGTCACGGACCGCGATATCACGGGTGTGTTCTAGTAGTATATAAATTGATCTTAGTGATATAGCGAATCGACAGAGTATTATAGTCAAATGCCGTTATAGTATGTAAATTGATCTTAGTGATATAGCAAATTGACAGAGTATTATAGTCAAATGCCGTTATAGTATATAAATTGATCTTAGTGATATAGCAAATTGACAGAGTATTATAGTCAAATGCCGTTATAGTATAGAGCATTATTTTTCTTCATGATATATCTCTACCCTTTATAATGATATGGTTATTGTTATCATAAGGCAGCTGAGGCGTTCCATATAAACGCCATTTTGATTTTATAAATTGCATTATACTATCAAAATTACATAAATAAAATTGAGAATAGAAACAGGGAATCAGTGTACATGTCAAAGAGAGAGCAACCCGACCAAAGAGAAGAAAATAGCTAAAGGTCACCAATGGGTTTTCAACACAGCGAGAAAATCCTGCACCTAGAGATAGGCTTCAGTTGGCCCCTAAACAAAAATGTGTACTAGTTCAGCGAAAATGGACGTCACACTAAACTCTGAAACTCATAAATGATTTTTTTTTAAAACTATTACAAGACTAATAAAGGCCAGAGGCTCCCAACTTGGGACAGGTGCAAAAATGTGGCACATTAAACATGCTTTGCAAGATCTCAACCCTCCCCCTATTCCTCTAGCCAATTTAGAATAAACAAACACACAGAATATGAGTCAGATGTTAGAATAGGTAACATAAAGGTTACTGTTAGACATATCTTTGTGTTACCAGTTTATATTATAATCTTATGTAGATTTTTATCAAAAGTAGTAAAAATAAGTGAGCCTAACATTAAAAGTATCTTTTTTTTTTTTATTTTAGGAATACTATAATGGGAAACAGTAGCAGCAGATAAGAATTATGGGTACATTAACATGGACATTTGTAGTCGGTGCTGTGACCTTGGTGTTGACCTATGCTGCTATTAGAATATTTAAATATTTGAAATGGCTGAGACTTGTGATAACGTCTGTTTCAAAATTACCAGGTCCAAAGCCACATTGGTTCTTTGGAAATATTTTTCAGGTAATAATTATTTCATGTTGGATTGATATAACTTTTTATCATGTTTATGTAAATCTTCCTTTATTTAGGGATAATTGTTATAAGCCTTATTTTCACCAAACTTACATAAAATAAACATAAGCCAGCAACCATTTGATTTTCTGGGGGGGGGTCTTTGGTTTTTTTTTCTGTACAAACTTTTTTTTTTGCCTGTGGCAAAGTCGAAAACAATTTTTTTCTTTCAATTTTAGCATTTCATATAGTGGCAGCTGAGGGTTGAAACAAACATTTTTTTTTCTCTGAGAATCAAAACAAATTTTTTTTTTTCTCCAAAAACTGGAAACAAACTTTTTTTCCAAAAAAAAACATAGGGTCCACTGAACATAGAAAATGATAGTGTGAGTGGGGCATCCGTGTTCTATGGACACATTCATGGTTTTTTTTTTACTGCAGAGTCTTCAGTGATGTATGATAGTTGTGTATGATACACATCCCCTCTACCAACCCATGATGTCTTGGATAAAAAATTATGTATAATACACACCTAAATGTGGTTGATAATTTAAGACAGTCAATTCAGAAATTTAAAGGTGCCTCACTCTGATTCAGACAGACACTCACTGTTAATCACAAGCTTTAAGCAGCTGCATGTAGCAGCTAGATGTGTTATAGACATTAGTTATAATTGATGAGGGCTTGGGGAAGATTAGTAAAAACTAACCATGTAACTTTCTAAAATAAAGTGGTGTTGCTGTTGCTGTCCTTGTCGTTATAATATGCATAAATGTGTTTTCAGATAAAAGATTTCAGTGACCTGATGTTTAGGATGCACGAGGAGTGTATAGGGAAGGGAGATAAACTATATGTGTTTTGGTTGTTTCGATTCCAACCAATTATTATACTGGCACATCCAGACACCATTAAAGTTGTAATGAGATCTAATGCTCCAAAGACAACAATAGGTCCAGGATATCCTTTTCTTGTTCCATGGCTAGGTAAGTTGTGATTAGATAAACTTATAACATCAGTTGCAATGAAATACATTGATTTTCAGGTCAACAATATCATGAAAAAAAGGTGTGGACTGTGAGTTTTTCTATAAATACTGTAAATTCGAAAACAATTGTGAGGTTTTATTCATGCTTATTATGGGACTGAGTGAGTATCGCAATAGTGAAAACTCACATTCTGACATCTGATACTTATATCTTACTGTATGCAAAGTTTCCTGAAATTGCAATGATTAATCTCTCATTTTTGTCCATTCTACGAAATCGCAATAATAAATGCATGCAATCATTTCTGAATTAACAGTAAATTTATAATGTTTGATTTTAAATTGACATCATCTTTAAGCATAATCAGACTTGTAGTTAACTGTCAATTTACAACATGATACAGTTAATAGACATTATAGGTCTTAAAAATTCCCAGTGCCTATATATTCATGCTAAGTCATCTCTTTGTAAAATCTCATATTGAAGAATTATTTATGGGCATGCATGCAGGTTATGAATCCTTTTTTGTCTCACATTCACAAGAGATTTTTATCAAAATGATATGAAGAACAGCACAGATATTAATTATTGAATTAATTGTTATCATTTTTAAGGTCAAAGCTTGTTAATAGCTAATGGACCAAAATGGGAGAGAAATCGCCGATTGTTGACGCCAGCTTTCCACTTTAATATACTGACAGGGTATTTTAAGCTCTACAATGAAGTGGCTGATGTATTATTGGTAAGTGATGGTAACATCTAGTTTCCACTATAGTATATTCACACTGTGATTCTGTGAAAAAGTCTTGCTAGTTTTGAGTGATACAGGGTGCATGTTGCCAGATGGCTAGTGCTATTTTGAAGGTGTTGTTATCTTAAATATTGTTATATCTATTATCTTGGTGAAAGACAACTGTGAATAGGTTAAGGTATCCACCTGCATTTTACCCTTCCACACAATCACTTCAGGTGTTGGTTTACCATATATAATTTTATTTGTAAGTATGTTAAACCACAAGCTGAAATAACACTAAAGATAACTGATTTGTCAAAAAGTCTTTACATACTTTTTATCCCACCTGATTGTCACATCAGCTTCTCATTATCCATAGATGATGATATGAAGATACTCTTAAAGTGCAGTTTTGGTCATTTTTAACAATCATATAATATAGTTATAAAGAGATTGTTAAAGGAAATATATAATCATCTTAACAAATAAATTAGTTTAAGACCGACATGCACCAGTTGAACATACTATATTCTTAAGAACCTACATATTTGTTAGTTTTAGTTAGGTATCATTTTTAGTCTGGATCAATGAATATGGTTACAAGACTAAAAGATATAAAACTTCGTGTACATTGACATTAGTTAATGTTAAAAATTTAGTGAAAGATTTATTGAAAATGATATATTGCCAATAGTGATTAAATTTTCCATTTATATTGATACATACTAGTATGTAATTAAGATAATTATGTAATATGAAATAAATGAAGATTTTGATTGATAGTTTTTTTTATTGGATTTTTCAACAGGATAAGCTAGCCAGTGGAAGTAAAGATGGAAAATATTTAGATATATTTAAGCCTGCTAGTATGGCTACTCTAGATACCTTGTTACAATGTTCACTTGGTTACAAAGGAAATGTTCAACTTGTGGGGTAGGTGGTACTTTTAAATATTTAAGAAAAGTAAAAGGTTCAATTTGGGCCAAATTTTTAAATTTTATATGAAACTATGTATAAGTTATAATATTTTCTTTTTTGTTTGAAAAAGAGAGAGAAGATACATGTACCAAAGCCCAAAGGGAGGTAAGTAATCAAATTGCCTAAAAACAAACATGACTTACAAAACATTAAACACTCAGATAACTTAAGATTTAGTAAAAGCAACCTCACCAAAAAAAACTTCATTAATGTTCTAGATATACAAATGTGAAATGACAGTAAACCCCAAAAAATTCTTCCAAGATGTACAATGTGCTATGAGAGAGCATGTTAACAATTCTGAAATAGATTGATAAACAGAAAACTTTGTTATATGATTTAAATCGTTCATTCAGGTACAGGACACAACTAATTTGTAAATGTTCAGTCTTAGTAGGAAACGTACAATCAATTCTGTATTGATGATATTATTTATAGTTATATATTATTACAATTCACTGTACAGAATCTGAATGGACTATGGGTAGTTGCAATGTTTGTACACCAAAATGAAACATGACACCATTGGTTGAATCTCTATTGAATAGGACTTTTTAACCAATGACTACATTTTAATGAACACTTTTAAACATTTTCCCTGAATGCTTTTGAATCTGAAACAGTGAATTCACAGGATCCAAATATGTAATGTTGACTCTTTAAACATTAATCTCCTACTAATTGTTTATAATTTTGTAATTTTCAGAGACAGCCATCCCTATGTGACAGCAGTAAATCGTCTGGGACATCTGATTGATAAAAGAAGTTTGTAAGTTTATCAGAAGCTTGATACTTTTACTTCATGGTACATGTATATAGTATAAGTAGCTTGATACATTTACTTCATGGTACATGTATATAGTATAAGTAGCTTGATACATTTACTTCATGGTACATGTATATAGTATAAGTAGCTTGATACATTTACTTCATGGTACATGTATATAGTATAAGTAGCTTGATACTTTTACTTCATGGTACATGTATATAGTATAAGTAGCTTGATACTTTTACTTCATGGTACATGTATATAGTATAAGTAGCTTTGTTTAAGTCATTTGCATTACGGTACATGTGTACTATGATAAATATGAATATTTGGGTTAATGTCACCGAGACAGTATCACAACAATACAATCAAACTAACAAAAAAGACATATAGGGGAACAGCAATTCAGGAACACCCCTTAGTTTTGTTCAAAATTATTTAGAGACTTTGTATATTAAAAGTAATTCTAAATGTTAGGGATAGACACACCTCCCTTAATGTCAATCTCTTAGTCATGAAATATTATACATGATGAAGTATGTTTCTTGTTTGGAATAGATTTTTATATCAGATTTGTCACATAACTTTAAATATAAATCAGGTTATTTGTTTTCTTGTTAGCTATATTTCTCATTCAGTCATGTCTGAGCCTTTTATAGCAGAGTTCCTGAAAAGTGGTGATACGAAGGTTTTGACCAGCAAAATTTTTCATAGGACCAACACAATTTTGGTATATTGCAATAATAGTGAGGACCGTCCAGCATATATTCTTTCAAGGACCGCCAGGGGTAACAGATTTCTAGAACTCTGGTATAGCTGTCAGACTATACAGAATGGGTTTGCTCATTATTGAAGGTCATACACTGACCTATAGTTGTTTACATCTACACTTTTAACTATGGTTGATAGTTGTCTTATGACCAATCATACAACATCTCCTTGCTTTTTATATACCTTTAACCCTCTAACAGTGCTTACACTTTGAGATAAAAATACAGGTATATGGTGATAAAATATACCCCCCCCCCCCCCCATAGTACCATAAAGCCTGAAAGAGAAGCACATTAAAGGCATTGTGAACAAGAATGCTTAAAAATAAGAAGATGTGGTGTGATTGCCAATGAGATAACTCTCTACTATAGACCAATAGAGCTGAATTAATCTATGTTATACATTACTGTATAATCTGCAATAATGAGCAAAACCCATACCACATAATGTGTCTATCTATGGTATTCCTATGTTCTTTTGTTCTCTGGGGAGGCTATACAGCCCTTTGCACGGTCGGCTGTTGCTGCATTGTCTGCCATAAATGAATAATTTAGAATGTAACATGTCTTCTGATTGGCTTACGTTATTTTGTTATCATTCCATAGACATAATTTAGTCATGTGACCGTGACATCATTTATTTGTTATCTGGTCTTGCAATGTCCATAGAATTTAAGTAAGTCATAGACTCTGTATATATAAAGGTTGTATTAGAAGGATTTCCCAGAATAATGTCATATTCGTTATCTATGGAGAACTTATATTGTTACTTTTCAGGTATAAATTATCAAAATTTTAGGACAAAGGGCACAAGGCAATGGTAATAGCCCCCTGATCTCCCTATCTGCCTTACATTAAGCAGACATGTAGTCAAAAGGTAGATACAATCGTGACTAAAAGATATTGAGGTATACTTCCTGTCTTTCATGTTTACGGAGCGCCCAAAATGCCAGGTGGATCTTCAAAATATATAGTGAAAACCTACCTGAGACCGCTTAAATGAGGGTGAGAACACCCCCCCCCCCCCCCCCCCCCCCCTTCCCAGTTTTTCAATGTCCATACAATTTAAGTTAGGCAAAGACTCTATATATATAAAGGTTGTATTTGAAGGATTTCCAAGAATAAACATCATTTATGTCATCAACCCTTTTTCATGGTTTTCTACGGTTTAAAATGGAGTTTAGAATTAAATTATAAGAAATGACTGTAATATTTTTTCTGTCTATTCGAAATAACATAAAAAATGTGGTGCACACTGTTAAATAACCCGCTACGCACGTTATTCAGTGTGCACCACATTTTTTATGTTATTTCTTCATAGACAGAAAAAATATTACAGTCATTCCGTAAATATATGATTGTCTCCCTTTAATACTGTCTTGTAATGTAAGATCATTTTACCCATTATGAATAAGCAGGTTCATTTGATTTTTTCTTTGCAGCCATTTTCATCATTATGCAGAGTTCATATACAGATATTTTACTGCTGATGGTAAAGAATTCTTCAAGATTTGTGAATATGTTCATAAATTCTCAAAAGACATAATATCTAAAAGACGAAAAGAGTTGGTATGTTATATCGTGTACTAACTGTGTATAGGAGTATAAAGTTAATTAGTGGTTTTAAGCTTTACATATAAATAGATGGAGAGGCTGGGACATGCCAATGAAATAGAAACTAAAATACATATTAGTAATCAGATTCCTGGCAGTGGTTTTCTTATGTCATATCTTAATATTAAAAAAAAAATCTAGTTATTAATACTACCAGGTAAATGGGTAATTTTGTGTAATGACATATTTTTGATATTTTCCATTTAATTTGTTCACAATTTTTAAACACAGAACACATAATGACATATTATATATACAGTATATAATTCTTAGTTCTATTAGTTGTTATATGTTATATAGTATAGTACCCTTTCAGGGCAAGATTCTGAAAACATTCTCCTTTCATAAATATAAAATTATTGTTGGGTGCTATGTTTTTTAATACATTGATTTTCTATACAAATTCCTCTGTTAAAAGTCACAGAAACTATCTATAGATGAAAGATTAACACATTTCAGAACATCTTTATTTGTGCTCCATAGCAAGCAGAATTTTTGTTTATGATATATAAATTATCGTCATAAGGAATTATCAACCTACAGACCAACACGATGTATATAAACACCCACTCTAAATTATTTTTTTCTATGAATTTCTACATTTCATTACTTTCATAGCATAGGTGTTTTCCAATAAAACATCTATAGAGTAGGATACAGTTTTACATATCAAATATTGTAAAGACTTGTATGCTGACTTCAGGAAAACCAAAAAATGAAATATGTACGAAAGTGTAAATTTTCCTCATTCCACAAAAATCTTTTCCAACATAAATAAATGAATCCACTTTTCTCTGTAATAATTTAATATAAACACAAGTACATAAGTACAAAAAAAAAACTTCATGATATGATTATACTGTGTCAGAGTGTGCTCTGCTTACAAAAAAGCATGCTTTTATTGCTTAACCTGCTGCGAAATAAGAAATAATGCCATTCGTAGACATTATATGCATCTTTTTAGAATGAAAGTACAGAAACAGAGGCAAAGAAACACTTGGACTTCCTGGACATATTAATAACAGCAAAAGATGATAATGGTGTAGGACTGACAGATGATGAAATCAGGGCTGAAGTTGATACCTTCCTTTTTGCTGGTACATGTAGTAGATTTTGCTTACAAAATATTTTAATGTAGTTTGCATAATTATATCAGATTACTAAGATCACACAGGGTTCACTAAAGAAAACACTTAAAATTATATTTTGATTCTATTCTATATAAATTTTTCCTTCTTTGGGCATGCTGACTTCCATGGATAATTTGGCTTCTCTTTAATATATATTAAGGCAATTACCTTGCCTTGATTCTAAGTGTTAATTTTATAGCATTTTGAAAATAACTATAATGCCTTTCAAATATCTTTATTATTATGAATATATGCATAGAAATATTAAGCATAATTTGCATAGAACCATCAAGTTGATCCATTGATAGTGGTACATTTACATCCCAAACGTTTTATTATACCTTAAAACAACACATGTACAGATTGCGGTAGATAATGATGTAGAACTTGTAATACAGGTTCCTATCTACATATATTTTTACAATATACAAAAGTAAAGAGGAAAAGCCTAATATCAATCAATGAAATATATCTAATAATGGTCTTCAAGTTGTTATATCTGTTTTTGGTATTTCAGGCCATGACACAACATCTAGTGTGCTGAGCTGGAGTATGTATTGTTTAGGTAAATACAAAGATATACAGGAAAAAGTTTACAGAGAGGTCAAAGAAGTTACAGGCAGCAAAGGAACTATTGAAAGGTATGCCAGTATGGATTAATAATGTATAATTTACCAAATTAACTTGTACTGATGCAGTGGTATTTTATTTATATTGATACTAGCTTGTAACAGCAATGATTATGAGGCACTGATGCAAAACTGTAAATCAACAGATGCAGTCTAAAAAAGATTTTTTTAATGTTGTCATGGAGAGCACATATCATAGTAATGCATCTTATCGAGACATAAAACATCTCTTTTAAATATTATGGATTGTTGCAAATAGGATAATGGAATTCATATGAAACATATATTTTATAATAAGTATAAAAATGTAAAGGTAGAGATTATTATTATTATTGTTTCCAAAATAAGAAGTTGAATTCTTGCTGCACATACAAATTATATTTTTTATTTTCCATGGATAGTGAAGATCTACCAAAGTTGAAATACCTGACCTGTTTCCTGAAGGAAGTAATGAGATTACATACACCGGTACCAGTCACAAACAGGACATTAGATGAACCCATTGTTTTGGATGGGTATGACATCCCTGCTGGAGTTATGGTAGACTTTGGTATTTATCATTGTCACAACCATCCTGATGTTTGGGAAAATCCAAAAGTAAGTTAAAGTAAATATATTTGATGATTTTCGGTCCGTGCAGAAAAGATAAATGTATTTTTATGTTTAGATATTACACTCTTACTGTCAGGGTTGAAGTTTTTGCACAAAAGGTAGTTTTTGGTGGAAGAAGACTTCAAGTCTTCTGAAGACCTATGGTGCGGACTTAACAACAGTTACAACCTCCGTATGCCGCATCCGTTTCTGTGCATTACAATTTCATAACAACTTCCGATTCTTGACACCGATTTTTACACATGATTAAGCATCTGAATCTTTTTATTTGTAAATTAGGATTCTAATATGACGTGCTTCTTTCGCTTTGTAAACAACACCGTGATAACATTCTCAATATATCTATACTTAGCGCAGACTCCAAGATGTACACAAATGGCTGTTTAAATATGCCTCCCTCGTAAATCCACATGTATCGTAACCTATGTGTAAACGGTTGTGGATTTCGCTGTGTTAACAATTACAATTGAATAAAACCCTACAGAACATTTATTCTGATTCTGATGCATAACAAAAAGAATTAACACATTAGAGAACGGAAAAATGGACAAAAACAAAACAAATTAAAATTCCGCGAAATTCCAGTAATGATTTTTGCGCATTAACGTCATTTCAAAACATGACGTCATACGAATGAAAACGTCAAAGCTGAAGGTTTTTCTATTGCGTTTACCTTCTAAACTCGGATACAATTGCATTAAAATAAAGTATTGAGGTAGGTGTTGCTTGTTTTCTGTTCTATTGCAATATTCGCACATTTACTGATTTCAGCAAGTCAACATGGCGGCTCCTTGGTTACAACATGTCAACAGTGAATTTGACGGTAGCTTACGATAAAAAATGCAAATCTAAAATTGCAAATGTTGGGTTTACTGAGAAGTAAAAAAAGTAATCACATTTTTTTTCTAGCGGTTTATAGTTAAGAAATCATTCATGCAGGTTTATTAGATTTGTTTTACATTTATCGAACAGTGGGTAAAATAGAACAATCACACACACGGTATACCCATCATCGCTTCAGTTTTTTTCATGATCGTATTTGTCCTATTAGAATCGAAATAATTCATCGAAGCCATAGATTTGTTGTAACTTTACACATGGCCTGGGCCGTGATATTCGTTAATTTTATCCCTCGCTAACGCTTAGGATAAAATTCGAATATCACGGCCCAGGCCATGTGTAAATTTCCAACAAATCTATGGCTTTCATGAATTATTTCTTAATTGAAAAACAATCACTATCATAAATATGTACTCTTTTATTTATTTAAATTAGGATTGAAAAACAATCACTATGATCGTAAATATGTACTCTTTTATTTATGTAAATTATTAGATTTCATCTCATCTACATGAACATTGTTTGTTTACTTGTAACCAGATGTTTTTAATGTAGATATTTGTAGGACGCATGCGTGAATTTGGATCGGGTCGACTCACTGTTTACATGTTCGTCCTGAGTTATTTCGACCCTATAGTACGTCCGCCCTGTGTTCATTCATTTTATAATACGTCCTTGCATTTATTAAAAAATATTAAAAATCGTTAAAAAAAACTCTCCAACGCATTTTAGTGAAAATCATCTGTTCCTTATTTTGTTCCCAAGGTAAAACAATCGTGTTCAGCCAATCAAATTCTGTGTTTCTCATGATCAAATTAATAAGCCAATCAAAAACATTTTCTCTGAAGATTATTCTAACATGCTAGATTTTGAACTTTGTTGTTTTCATCTTGTAAAATCGTGAACATGGAGGGGGGATAGGTCCTTTATCGGGACTCCGGGATCGGGTGTTTTTAAGCTCGGGATTTCGGGATTGACCCTTTCGGGATCCGGGAATCCTTTTTTTCGGATTTCGGGATGTCGGGATTTGCTTTATTTAAATTCGGGACCTCAGGATTTCGTTTTTTCATGTCCGGGATATCAAGACCCCTCCTATCCCCCCTCAACATGGCACTGCCACAGGTGAATTTTCATCTGCAAAGAGAGTTTTTACACAGCTTTAGGATAAAAGCATGGCTGATTGACAAAATTCAATGATGCAGTACTACCATAAAGATAATACTGAATAGTAGTTTTTTCACTAATTTATTGACATAATACGTTATTTTACCTAATTTTCACAGTCCACTGAACATAGAAAATGATTGTATGGATGGGAAAGCCATGTACTTATGACACATTCTTGTTTGAAGACAAAAAATATGTCATAACTATAATGGAACAAAGCAGGCTAGGTAAGTGCATACCCCTAGCCAGGGGGGGTTTGGACGAACCCCCCCGCCCCCCCCTTGAAAACAAATAATGACTGTTAAAGTCAACGTTCTGTTCGAGTTGTGACTGTTGAAGTCGAGTTTTTGAGGCCAACGAACCCCCCTTTGGAAATTCCTGGCTACGGGCCTGTAGTGGGGCTGCTTTTATGGTAATTCAAGTTACCTTTTATTCACCTTCTTCCACCTCAGAGCTATCAGCTCTTTGATTCCTTATTTCTGATGAAGCTCAAACTAGATGTAAAATATCTGAAATAATATGTCCATTTTTGTTAAGCATCCTCAAACTAATTATTTCTTTTCATGTAATTTTCAAAATATTCAAGGGAAACATAATGTAACTGATGAAACTTGTTTTATTATTTTAAAAGCTTTTTTTTTAAATTATAAATGCAAATTGTAAAGTTTCACACTTGTGCACCTACACTAACTTTTTTTTTTAAATATGTCAATGCTTATAGTTTCTTCAAAACCTTTCTAATACGATAAGTTTGAATAATGTTCTGGCAAAATGAATTAGTTGTTGCTAAAGTTATTCATTTGCAGACTATTTAAAAAGGACTTTAAAAAATACTGATCAAAGTCCAGTACAATAGTTTCCTGTCTAGATGGACAAATATTTTAAAGAAACAGCCAAGTACAGACACTATGATCGACTGCTATGGTCATCCTGAACCATTGATTGTGAACAATTTTTCCTAATTGAGTCAGGGCCATGGAAATGAACCACATTAGTTTCTAGTTTCTACAAAAGTTGTATATTTGATTTTCAGGAATTTAAACCAGAGAGATTTGAGGGAGACAAACATCATGAGATGGATCCTTACAGCTTTACTCCATTTTCAGCTGGACCAAGGTAAATGTGAAGTATCTACCTTGTTTAGCAGAAAGATTTAAAGGAGACACATATTTATGAGATGAATCCTTCTAGTTTTACTCTATTTTCTGTTGGACCAAGGAAAATATGTATTATCCCCCCTTTGCTGCAGAGAGATTTGAGGGAGACATTTTTTAACTTCATGAGATGGATCCTTTTAGTTTAACTTTATGTTCTCCTGGACCAAGTTAAATATGAATTATCTCCCCTATATTACAGGGAATAGATCACCTTGAAACAGATTCATAGTTCTACTTCATTTTTATGGAACCAGTTATCTCCCTTATAATGCAGGGAGATGAACATCGTTAGACAAACCCTAATACAGAGAGAAACACATTTAGTTTTATACCTTTTTTCGCAGACAGACATACATGGTCTTTCCTTATAAAATGGTTTCTCAAGCATCGATCTCTACAAATTACTCACTATTCTGCTGAAATGAGGATATTAAACCGGATTCATATTAATTTTAGAACTGGCTTGCTCTTATCAGAACATATTTGAAATGTACATCAAGGCAACATAAGCTATTGTAAAGTTTTTTATAGAAAGAAAGACATTTTTAGAAATTTCGTTGTGATTGTATCTGTATATAATATTAGCTTATATACATATTTTTTTTTTACAGAAATTGTATTGGATTAAATTTTGCACAGAATGAAGAGAAAGTGTTGATAGCAAGAATTGTAGAAAGGTATGCCATTTAAGTTGTATTTACAGATTCTTGTGAATATATACCCTTCATTTTTTGCTAACAGATTCTCCAATTAACTATTTCACCAATTTCATGTTCAATGATACATGCATAACTCATAAAACTAAAGATTTTTTATTTTATGCCCCACCTACGATAGTAGAGGGGCATTATGTTTTCTGGTCTGTGCGTCCGTTCGTTCGTTCGTCCGTTCGTTCGTTCGTCCGTTCGTTCGTTCGTTCGTTCGTCCGTTCGTCCGTTTGTTCGTTCGTCCGTCTGTCCCGCTTCAGGTTAAAGTTTTTGGTCAAGGTAGTTTTTGATGAAGTTGAAGTCCAATCAACTTCAAACTTGGTACACATGTTCCCTATGATATGATCTTTCTAATTTTAATGCCAAATTAGAGATTTTACCCCAATTTCACGGTCCACTGAACATAGAAAATGATAGTGCGAGTGGGGCATTCGTGTACTGAGGATACATTCTTGTTTCATTGAATTTCAAAATGAATGAAAATCAATGTTGGATAAGAATCAATTATCAGTAAGACAGCAACCCAACATCACAAATTAAACTTAAAACATTTAATCAGTGATAAAAAAAAAAAAAGCAGAAACCTCTTTTCAAATTACTAAGTTTCATGCACTTAATACTGTAAATTCAGGAATTGTTGCGATGTTTTTATTATTGCGAAAAATGTGAAAGGGTTATAACCACAATAATTAAAACTCACATTTTGAAATGTTTTATTTGAATTAAACTGGAATTTTCTCAATATTACAAAAATTAAAATCACATTTTAGTCTAAAATGATGAAATGACAATAACAAATGCACACAATAATTTCTCATTTTACAGTCAACATTCTGGTTTGATTGTTAGTGAGACCATAGAAAAGGAAAACATTTTAACAATTTATGATCAAAATAGTTGATGTATTTTCTTTATTCATCAATCTGAATTATGTTATTGATTCACATCACTAAATCTTGGTATAATTTTATTCTTTTTAAAGATTTGAAATCTCCTTGGATCCAGACCATACAGTGATACCATTTCTTGAGGTTGTAATGAGAGCCAAAACTGGTATCATGGTCAATTTTAAAGAAAGAAGCTCCTAAGTTACCAAGAAGATGTGAAAAGTGAAATTTAAAACAGAGGCTTCTCATAATTCATTTCATTGATTTTAATGAAAGAAATGAAGAAGCATTCAGCCATTGATTTTTTGTGTTTCTAAGAATTTATGTTAGCAGACAGGACAATATTGCACATGTTTTATAATCTTGTTTATTTGATTAACTTAAGGTATTACCCAACACTTTCACTTAAATTAATTTGGCTCGTTTCATTTTCATAGATTTTTGACAAAGTATTTACTTTTACCAATTGACACAAATATAAAAAATTTAAGAAATTTGAACCAACCAATTAAAAATTACACTGGTTATATAGCAGTTTGACAAACACTAATTTTGATCATTGAGAAGCTTAAGATTCCCTTTAAAACACAACATAATTAAAACGTTAAGCTGATTTTACAGAGTTATTTCCCTGTAGTGTTAGGTACCACCTTAAACAGTCATGTCCAACTTTTTATACATTTATTCAATGAATTGGGTAATTGGCAGATGGATAATATACAATTACTGTCTTTTGATGAGGCAAATGTGTGGTTTTATTGACTTTTGAAAAACTGATATTCACTGAGGCCAACGGCCATATTCCAAGAGAAATGTTTGTAATGCTAATTATTTACCAAAACCAATTGTATATCACATGTTTTTTTTTACCAAAATTATACATGTAAAAGCAAGCAATATTTTGTGCGGTGAATATGCTTATTTATTCCAAATCCAATTCATATAAAAAAAACTAAAGTTTTAGCAATATGGAATAATAATAATTATCTCCCCTATTTATTTTTAGATTTTTTCTATTAGATGAAGGTTTTGCACAACTTTCTACCTATCCTTTTTTTTTTTTTTTTTTTTGCAACCACTGGTGCATTAGTAAAATTGAATTATCTCCGCTGTTGTAATGTTGGATTGAAATTTTGTTATGTATTTAATACAAATGTTTTTGGTAGATTATCCATCAAGTATTATTTTTAATTTATCTAGTTACAGAGGGTTTTTTTCTCCATTGGGTACCACCATTTAAATTGTGAAAAGTTTTAAAGATATGTTTTAGTATGTGTTTATAAACCCAGTCCATATTTTGGTAGAATCAATATTGAAAAGAAGATATATATTGTTGTTAATCAGTTATCGCATATAAGGCCAAATAAAAATATATGTGTGGTTTATGTGTGGTTCCAGTTACATACTTTTAAAAAATAGGGTCGGTAGGTCTGCATTTTTTTTTTTTTTTTTTTTTTTTTTTGAATGTCAAAATCCGGAAAAAAATCGTGTGTTTACCGAAATTTTTTACGGTGTTATACACACCCCAACCGGAAGTTTGCCATTTTTACATGTGTTTGGTTGTAAAATAAACAGTCATGATACGTTTTTAGTTAATTTTGTTGCATTCTGTTATGAATTGTTGCATTTTAGCCATAACAGATACTTGTGATGGAAATTCAGATGACAGAAATCTATGAATTTAATTATTTTAATTCACATTCCTCAAAATTTGATCGTTTGAAAATTTATTTTTCAGAAATGAAAAAAAAAGTTCTAGGGTGGGGGGTTTTAACTAGGGTCGGTCGGGTTACTGGAACCACACATATATTTTTATTTGGCCTTAAAAAATTCTTGGTAAAAAAAAAATAAGTTGAATGGATTATCAACAATCAATAAAAGATGATTTCAAGATTTGAACAACAGAAAATATATCTACTACTTGGTAAAAATTGATAATTGGTAATTTTAATATGAGAGAGTAGGCATTTTTAATATTGATTTGTCCTATTTTAAATGGTCTTATTATTTAGATTAGACACACAAAGTGCTACCCTTTATAGTACTATATAGATGGAATTTGAAATAAACCTGGTTACAGCTTACTATACAGTATTAGTTTTGCTCAATGTTTAAGACTTATGGTAATCTGTTATTTGTTCACTTCTTTGTCTTCTGGTCTTTATGGATTGTTTTCTCGATGGAAACTATACCACATCTTCTGGTTTGTTGTTCCATAGTTATTGTTAGATATGGTTGTACATAAAGTAGTATATTATTTTATATTATATACATTTTATAATCATTTTATAATCAAAGCAATACAGTATTATCAATTCAATTTGTTATGTGTCTGTTATACTGCATTATTTATAACTCTTATATTAATTAAACATATAATGGAAGAGATTGTGCTTTATTTTTTACAATGCCGCATTTGTTACAGAATTTTATATAAGACATCAGCCAGAGTCTTGTATCTGCAATTTCAACTTTTAATTGCCTAAATGACAGACATTTTTGTTTTCAAAATTTACTGTCAGAAAAATGTTGTAGAATCTTTTTGTAAATTTTGTTGTTGTTTTTTATTAATGTTGATGACACACTATTTTAAATCAGTAAGAAAATTTACATTATTATTAGATCAAGTACTTCTGATTTGTAACAATTCGATTAATTAGATACAGATTAAATGAATTATAAGCCGTACATACTTTCTGACAAACCTGGATGCAAATACCCTTTTTAAGGATGTTTGCTACTCTATTTTTTTAATTTTTGCCAGATTTTCAGAATCCTCTGGTTTTATCCATGTATTAACATTAAAAAAAAAAATCACACTAACTCCTACTTTTCTTTTCATATTTTTATTACATATTATTTTAAAAGCCATATTTCAAAATCTGATGAAATCCTTGTTATTTTTTCATAGTTTTTTTAAACAAAAAAGGTGCCAATGTTAAGTTAAAGAAAAATCTAGAGAGAATTATTTCCTGACAAATTTTTAACGGCTTATATCTCGAAAACAAGCACACGGACCCTCCATTTTTTCTTCTTTTTTAGTTTCTTTATTCATATACTTTCAATTTATAACAGTCTTGTTATTTTTAAACAGAGGAGCAAACCTCCTTAAGGCAGAAATAATCATACAGCGCAAAAAGTATTATTTGTGTCAATCTGAATAGTTTCGATAGAGTCAATGAAGTGGATACCTTAGTATGCTAAGTTGTCAAATGACTATTCGGCATGGGCTTTGCTCATTGTTGGAGGCCGTACGGTGACCTATAGTTGTTAATATCTGTGTCATTTTGGTCTCTTGTGGACAGTTGTCTCATTGGCAATTGACCACATCTTCTTTTTTTATAAATTATGCAAATAAATGCAACACTCAAATACTAAGCAAAATTGACAACAACACTTAAAATTTCCTGCAAATGACCATCCTTTAAATGTTGAATAATATGAATTATGATTGACAAACACACTTTAACCCATTTGTTTATTAATGTCAACAATCTGTATTTCTCTTCAAATCCATTGTAATCACCTTCTTGTAAATTTTTACTTTTATTTGTATAAAGATCTATAAAGTAGACAGCATACAGGAGTTTCTTAAGCAGCTTAAAATGGTAACATCAATTTCACAGCCTGCTATGAAGATGTCGTATCTTCACAAATACTTACAGAAAACAATTATGCCATCTACACAAACAGGAGGGTGCAATTAGGTGCTACAGAAAAATGTTACAAATCCCTGCTCTGACTATGGAAGTTTATTTTCACATTTCTTGACCGGTGTGAGAAAAATATTAACTAGTCATCTAGTGAAAAATCTGTTCTCGGCAAATGATTAGTCGAAATTTGATTATGATGTCTAAATGTTTTGTTTTCTTCTGAATTTTCCTATTGTGAGGTCATGAAAAAGGCGACCATGCCTGATGACGTCGCATATAAAGAACACAAGTTTCTGAAAATCTTTGAAAAAGAAGGATAAAAATCATTAGAGAAACAGAGTCCTACACTATAACTCGTGTATTACGATATTTCTCCACTCTCGACAGTTAAATTTTAGTTATTTAAAGAGCTCGGCAAGCCTCGCGCTTTAAATAATAAAATTTAACTGTTTCGAGTGGAGAAATATCGTAATACACTTGTTGCAGTGTAGGAATCTATATAACCACCTTGACTGGGTATATTTATTGGCTACTGTGGACGTATTGTTAATCATGGGTAACCAAATATTGTTGATTTCGTGGGTATAGGATAACCTCGAATTTAAATGTTCAAGTAAGAACATATGTTTTCTAGAGGATCGATCATTATTTGTAAAATATAAAATCGTAGTGATCTGTCTCTGTTGTTTTAATCAAAAGCTCTAAAAAGTAAAAAATCAGGAGATTTTGTATGCCTGCCATAAATGAGACAACTATACTAAAGAGACTTAATGATGTACATATAATCAACTATTCATCTCCATTTGGCCTTCAACAATGAGCAAATTTCATACCACATAATAAACTTTGTTTGGTTTCATTTTAATTTATAAGTACTGTCTTTTGGTATGTATTGTGCACATTTGTGTATAATGCACACCCCCTTTATGGCCCAATAAATGAGTGAAAAAGTTTATTTAGAACCAAAGGAAAAGATATTTAATTATCTGTGTTACTGTGGATTTCCCTTAATTTTTTAGATGACAGTAAGATAATAGACATTCAGGAATAATACATTTGTTTAATCAAATTCTTATTCATAAGAACTTCAGGAAAACTGTTCAAGTTTAAAAGGTGGCCAGCTGAGCAGCAATCCTAAAAAACTTCATAAAAAATCAAGTGATTGAGCAACAGTTACCCCACCAAACATTCCAGAGGGAGAACTCAGGTGATCCTTAATGGGAAACAGTTTCAGCTCTATACTGATGCACCTGTCTTTATACTCATCCCAATTAGATATTTGTTAATAATAATTAGTCATATTTGAGATAAGTATAAGACTTGAGATTAATTTAAATTTAACATTGAAAACCCTAATGATTGATGATTCCAAAGCTTCATTTAATGCATCAACCATCAATCAACTAGGAACCCCAAGCCCTCGAATATCAACACACTCATAGCCCGGGGGGTTTGGATGACCCTCTAAAATACTATGACAGATTATTCAAGATAGGATCAGCACAACTTTGAACATCGAAGTCAATTATCTTAAAAAAAATCCACAAAGAATAGTGTTACTAAGAGTTACATATCATTACTCAAATTGTTCAACATAAAAATGGAAAATTCACAAAGGAAAATAATAGCTAAATTTAACCCCATTCTTGTAAAAAAGAATTCTCAACTAACCATCTGTGTCAAGTATGCATGGATAAAAGCAGTGACTGGCCATTTATATGTATTTGCTTTAGCTAAAAACTAATAAGTTGTGAAAACTGTGCAATAAAATAAATCTGGGTTTAAAAAAGTATTTCAAGAAATCTGAAGTAATTTTTGTTTTATTATCATCACTTATATAAACTTATATAATTTGTCTGATATATACATTATCATATAAGCAGAGAATGCATGGAGCCTCTTGTTCTAATAAATTAGGAATACAAAGTTACTTAGAATCATCACCAATTTAAGACAATTTAATCAACACCTACAATATCTGAATTTTTAAACAAACTGTTATTAAGAATTTAGTTCTGGATACTGCTGAAATATTGTACATGATGTAAGTAAACTATAAATAGAATACATGTATTAACAGATGCATTCATGTGTAATATATTTGGGAATATGTTATGGCTTTAAATGTCATTATATAGAACATTGAAGGCAGATCTATGTTTGCTACAGACTTTGACATTAGATTGTGCTGCAGAAGTGTGAAAACAACATGACTATAGCTATAACAGAAGAAAATTGCAGAATTGTGTATTATGATCATTGATTACAGATATATACTTTAAAAGTACCATTAGTTTGCAGGTATGTTACAATTACTGTGTTAATGAAAAACAATTCTACATAATACATCTATTTATATCAGTCTTTGATAGTATTACATGTACAAGTTTCACAACATATTTAACATATACTATTTACACTAAAAGGATAAAGGTTTTTAAAAATGTAATAGGTGTGAAAGCTGTCTATCAGAGAATAGAATGTAGTTGACAGTTCATTTAATATTGTATTTAGTATTTACTCAAATGCATGAGGGTCTAGCTGTTTGGAGGTTATTCCTTTTTTTTGCCATATATTTTCTATATTCTTTCTTTTATCTTTTATAATTATCTTCTATATATTTTTCAAGACATCATTGCAATTATTAACTTGTTATTTTCTCATGATAATTAACATGCTTCATGTGCTTTAATCACTTGTACTTCATAATTCTATTTCAAGAGACAACATTAAGTAAGAGCGATGGGTACTATAACATGGACGTTTGTAGTTGGTGCTGTTACCTTGGTGATGACATACATTGGAATAAGGCTGTACAGATATTTGAAATGGTTGAGATATGTCCATAAAACATTATCCAAATTACCAGGTCCAAAACCACACTGGTTATTTGGAAATATTTTCCAGGTAATTTATAAACAATTCAGCATATATATATATATATATATTATACATTTTGAAATGTCATCTCTTTAATTTGTCTTTTGTTATTAAAAAAAAAGGATAATAGCTATAAGTAGTAGCATGTTGCTTTGTAATCATGTAAAAAAATATACTTTTGTTGGCAGGCAGGAAACCAATATTGTTCATTATAGGGTTCATTATTTTAGGTATATGTCATTTAGGCAGCAAATCAATCAGATAATTTAGGAAAAGGGGGGGGGGGGGGGGGGGGGGGGGGAGGTCATGGGTTTTAACCTTCTTTTAAAAAAATTTGGATGTGCCCCTGCAATTAAACCATAGTTATAATTAGAGTAAAATTTTGTTGGTCTCTTCTTGATTCCTTGCATTTTGTGTTGAGACACAATTCAATTTATAGAGTCAACTTCATGTTTCATTTTTTGTGTTTTGCAGATAGGAAATTTTAGTGAATTCCATTATAAATGTCATGAAGAATTCATTGTGCAGAAAAAAGTGAAGATATATGTGTTTTGGTTGTCAACATTCTTTCCAACTGTGATGCTGGCACATCCAGATACCATCAAAGAAGTCATGAGGTCAAATTCACCAAAGCCTACGATAGGACCAGGGTATCCATTCCTTGTACCATGGCTAGGTATAAAGATATTTCAGATCCTTTCAATAGTATTGTTTTTTCAAGTGTTCTGTACAGGTGGATTCATTATAATTCGTGGGTTACCATTTTTTGTGGATTTTATGGGTTTTGATAAACCACAAATTTACATGTTTTTAACAAATCACGAACTTTCTATAGGTTTAAATCCAGACTTTTACTTACCACTATATCAAATATGATTGTTACTAAAATACATTTTTTTTTTCAATCCAAGAAAATAAGTATCAGCTAAAATAAATAAATCTACAGTACCTTAAGGGGAAAAGGTGGTATGGGGTGACAAACTAATGAGATCGATATGAAAGAGGCTCTGGACAGGGAATTTTGAATATTTTTATTCTTTAATATCTTTACATTTTTTGTTCTACTAAACATTCTTTCAAATATGTTTTGGTCTTTTCAATTGAATATTCTTTATAATTTGGTATCTATTAATTTTTATTCGATATTTTCAGCCAAATTTTTCTCTATATCTTCAATTTTTCACCCATTATTAATGATTCTTAAAACCCGATATAGACCCTCGTCTAACAATACAACATGTACAATTTTATGTAAAAATAATAAAGTTTGGTTATTATGAAATTCGTTTAATGTGTTCAATTCAGGGGGAGATAATTTAAGGAAATATTACAATAATGTAAATCAGTTTTATTTTTTAATAGTATTTTGCAATATATCAAGAAAACAAGAGCTGGTACCTCCATTTTGATTTTATTTTCTAAATAAAATAATATTAATACCTTAGCCATTGTTAGCTATATTAAATACATTTTTGTTTATGATTGTCTTGCATTAAAAACATATTTAATTATCTCCCCCTGAATTAAACATATTAGTTATCTCCCCCTGAATTAAGCATATTAGTTATCTCCCCTTGAATTAAACATATTAATTCTTAGGTTAAATCAAAGATACTTGTGTCTATATAAATAAATCATTGTTCATTCCTTAAGTTTAGCATAGAAATATTGAATTTTTAAGAATATATAATTGAATTCTTTGTAATTTCTCCACATCAAAATTTGACATCCTATGAAATGTAAAAGCTATTGACAAATATACTTCAGATTTATATTATTTTGTAAAATTAAAGAATAGACTGGCATTGCAAATTTCAATAGAAATACTGTAATGTGAAATTTTTACTAATAGTTTTGACATTGCAACAGGGAACAAGGATTGAGTTGAGCAAAGACAATTTATGAAACTATGAGGACTTTCTTTATCTAATGTTCGTTTAACAGAAGACTTAAGATTGGCAGAATTCCTCGAGAATTATTTATATCAGATATGTAAAACTGAAATTGGAAATGGGGAATGTGTCAAAGAGACAACTACTGACCAAAAAGTAGAAAACAGCTCATAGCCATTAATGGATCTACAACAAAGCGAGAAAATCCAGCATGGGGAGGCAAGCTTCAGCTTCAGAAAACATTCTTTTAAGAAAATGCATAAAGTATAAAGATAAATCTATTCTATTATCTTCATTGCTGCATTATTATCAGTGTAAAATGAAAAATTTGTACATTTCTTCTTTCATTTCATCCTACAGATTGTTTTTTTTTTTTTTTTTCATTCCTATTCCTTTTATAGGTCAAAGTCTTCTATTATCAAATGGAGCTAAATGGGAGAGAAATCGTCGATTGTTGACGCCAGCATTCCACTTCAGTATATTGACGGGGTATTTCAAGATTTACAATGAAGTTACAGATGTATTAATGGTGAGTAAAACATTAATGCCTATCTTCAATACTGTGGATTCTTTATTATTTGTTGGATACCAATTTTTCGTGGGTTTCATTGGTACAGGTGAACCTAGAAATCAACTGTTCAATACAACTGTTTTAATAGGCTTTTTTGCGCCTGTCCCAAGTCAGGAGCCTCTGGCCTTTGTTAGTCTTGTATGATTTTAAATTTTAGTTTCTTGTGTATAATTCGGAGTTTAGTATGACGTCCATTATCACTGTACTATTATGCATATTTTAGGGGCCAGCTGAAGGACACCTACGGGTGCGGGAATTCTCGCTACATTGAAGACCCATTGGTTGCCTTCGGCTGTTGTTTGCTCTATGGTCGGGTGGTTGTCGCTTTGACATATTCACCATTTCCTTTCTCAATTTTATTTGTATACAGATATTGTCAAAACCACAAAATCAAGTTTTCAGCAATCCACAAAAATTGATACCCTAGAAAATAAATAAATCCACAGTATTCCATTATTAAATAGATGATTTAACCAATGAAAATAAAAAAGATGTGGTATAATTTTCCACATAGTCATCTATAAAAGGCTCTATTTAATGACCAATGTAAAACAAGTAAGATAGCTAACAGCCTAATTGATTCAAACATAATGTCTAGTAAATGAATGATAAGCTTTTTATTAAAAGTAGTTTCAGTTGAATTTCTGATACTATATGGGAGTTTAAGTAAAGATTAGAGGAATTTTAGAAAATGTTTCTGTTGAGAAATAAACAAAAGGGAGTCTTAGATTGTCCTATCTTGTTTTATAATGTTGATAATGTAGTACATTTGTTAAATATGATATGATTTTCAAGGTACTATGATTATGCTTATTGAAATCAAACATGTTGAGGTATACAATCTAAAAACAAAAAGAAACAAATATAAAATCCTTACTGATTTGATCACATAGCTACCACACAATTCTTGTGAAAACATTTATTTTAGGATAAATTGGCAACTATGTGTGAAAAGAGAAAATACATAGATATATTCAAACCAGCTAGCATGGCTACATTAGACACTCTACTTCAGTGTGCTTTGGGATATAAGGGAGATGTACAACAAGTTGGGTATGTCAAATATTTTGTTAATAATTCTATAAAATTGTACTTTTCATCTTCAATTGATCAAAAATTGATAGAAAAAAAATATTCTTTTACAAAAGGTATAGGAAGATGGGTTATGAGTGCCAATGTGACAACTCTTTATCAAAGTCTAAATTTTAAAAGTAAACTATATAGCTATTATATGTCAAAGTACGGTCCACAACATGGAGCCTTAGGACTCATACTGAACAGCAAGCTATATAGTACCCTAAAAATCATTTTAAGGTGGTACCCAACACTTTCACTAAAATTGATTTGGCCCGTTTAATTTTCATAAAATTTTGTCAAAGTATTTACTTTTACCCTTTAACAAAAATATAAAAATTTCAAAAAGTTTTAACCAACCGTTTTGTCAGAAAAAATACACTGGTTATATAGCAGTTTGACAAACACCTATTTTGATCATTGAGAAGCTTAATATTCCTTTTACAACACAACGTAATTAAAACGTTTAGCTGACTTTACAGAGTTATCTCCCTGTAGTGTTAGGTACCACCTTAAACCATTCAAATGGGAAAACCAACAGTCTAAAAACAAGAAACATGAAACACTTGTGTCTTGAACACACTAACAAACAACAACCACTGAACAACAGGCTTCTGACTTATGACAAGTGCATAAAAAGGTAGCAGGTTTAAGGTAATAGTTGCTTCCTTATTTTCAGAGAACACCATCCATATGTAATAGCAGTGAATCGACTTGGTTTTCACATTCAGGAAAGATGTTTGTGAGTATTATCCATTAATATAACTATACAAAATTCTGTGAAAGATGTTGTCTTTTTTTCTTTCTGAAAAAGACTGTCAGGGGCAATATTTTTCAATTTCATATTTCAATCAAGAAATTAAGAAAGAAACAATGAAAAAAATAGCAATTCAATGGAATCCAATTGTAATGAATATTAGGGTTTGTTTGAAGTCACTTTTTTATTTTGGCTCATAGCACAATTGAAAACAAATATTTCATTGAGTATTTTTAAATTCTTTGATTTAACATTAAAAACCTTGTATTAGACTTTGTGGTTTTGATTAACTGTCATGAGTACAGATTGGGGAGGGGGTTCTTCACTCCTGTACTCCATCAACATACTAAATGATAACAATGAATAAAAGAACTTTCATTGATAGAGACTTTCTTTTAGGGCAAAGATATAATCAGTTTTTATGCCCCATTGATGGGCATTATTATGCCCCATATATGGGCATTATGTTTTCTGGTGTGTGCATCCGTCTGTTTGTTGGTCGTTCGTCCTGCTTCAGGTTTTTGGTCGAGGTAGGTTAAAGTTTTTGGTCAAGGTAGTTTTTGATGAAGTTGAAGTCTAATCAACTTCAAACTTAGTATACATGTTCCCTATGATATGATCTTTCTAATTTTAATGCCAAATTAGAGATTCGGCTACCCCATTTTCAAGGTTCACTGAACATAGAAAATGATAGTGCGGATGTGGCATCCGTGTACTGTACTTAGGACCGATCTTTTTTGCATATTTATTATGTACATGTTTAACTTTATTGAATATTTTGGTTAGATATATTCACCACTACCAGAGTTCATATACAGATACCTTACAGCCAATGGCAGAGAATTCTTCAAACTTTGTGATTATGTTCATAAATTCTCAAAAGATATTATCTCTACAAGAAGAAAAGAAGTGGTAGGTACTCTCATTGGGGTATTTGGAGGATAAAAGCAAATGTTTAACGATGAATATTTTTTTAAGGCTTGTTCATGCAGACTTTGGCAGAACCATGAACACAAATATCAACACTATAAAAAGTTTCCTAAATCAAAGAAAATTGATGAAAATAAATGAATCCACAGTACACATAGTTCAAAAACATTTCTTTTAAATTCAAAATTAGCAAAGCTAGCGTTTATTTGTTTTTTAGAATTTTTACATGATTTTAATAAAGAAAAACATTTGTTTGGCAGGGGAGATAATTGCAACTATTAGATACTAAATAAAAGTATGATGTGATATAATGCAATATTTTCTTTTGTCTTGATTTGACAGAACCTTACCATTGTATGTTCTATCAATTTGCATACAAACTATTTTGACCTATTTTTTACTATGATTATCAACCTATAATGGATTTAAGATGAAAATCTAATAATGTATATTTTATAAATGATCATCCCAGAAAGCATATTTAAAGTATACTCAAACTGAAGATATGAATTCATGCTATTCTACTATTCTTTTTAGAATGAAAGTGAGGAAACAGAGAAGAAGAAACACTTGGATTTCCTGGACATATTAATAACAGCCAAAGATGACAATGGTGTCGGACTGACGGATGATGAAATCAGGTCAGAAGTCGATACCTTCCTTTTTGCTGGTAATTTTTTAACAAAAAAGTTCTACCAAATATTGAATTTAGTATTGCTGGTAGCCACCAATTGTTTACCTATTGTATATATGTAAATTAATATTCCCATATGCTGCCATCTGTCTGATCTACCTAGTTTTAAGTTGAAGAAAACTTAACTTTTGATAGATTTGTGATTGTCATTTCTATTCTTCTCAAAGATTATTTCTGGTTGAATATGATTACAAGTAGCTAAGATATGTCTTCCATTTCATGTTGAGTCATGTGCAAGGAATAGAGTTTGCCAGTATATCTCATGTAATAAAATAAAACAAACAAGTAAAGAGAAACTGTTGACTTTGCCATTAACAAATATGATTTAAAGGAGATGTGGGGTATACATTAATGATACAGAAACCCAACCAAAAAAATAACTAAAAGACATCTGAATGGCAACATACAGTCTTTAACAATAAACAGATGTCTTAACAATATGTCAACCTCAAAATTGTCCAGAGTCTATAAAACTTGTGATTTATTTTTAAGCATTCGATTATTTCTTTGTGTTTGATATCTAGATCCTTATAGAAGTAGAAGTTATAAAACTCAGATCTCAACTATATTTTGCATAGCGCTTTATATTGAAGAGTTTATGTTCTAGGTCATGACACAACATCTTGTGTGCTTAGTTGGAGTATGTATTGTTTGGGTAAATTCAAAGCTATCCAGGACAAAGTTTATCAGGAAATTAAAGATGTCATTGGCAGCAAAAATACTGTTGACAGGTAAAATTGTATTTTATTTTTAGTTCTCTTTCTATAAAGTTGCATAAAAATACCTGTACCTTTGATTACAAAGCAAGTCATTTTGTTCACAATTTGTAGCTTGAAAACAAGTTTTACATGGTGACTGAATTTATTTTTTTTATAATTTATTAGATATAGTATTAGAAAATTATATTTTTGCAAATGAATATAAAATTATGTCATCGTATAGTTATACACCTACTGTGGATTATTTATTTTTGAGCGTACCATTTTTCGTTGATTGAGGAAGACTTGTAATTTTGTGGATATTTGATTTCATGGTTTTACCAAAGTCTGAATATATTCTTATAGAAAAGTCATTTAAGGTACCTTCACTAAAATAAATTTGGCTCCTTTAATTTTCATAAAATTTTAACAAAGTATTTACTTTGACCCTCTAACAAAAATGTAAAAATTTCAAAAAATTTGAACCAACCGTTTTATCAGGAAAATTACACTGGTTATATAGCAGTTTGACCAACCCTTATTTTGATCATTGAGAAGCTTAATATTCCCTAAACAACACAAAGTAATTAAAACATTTAGCTGATTTTACAGAGTTATTTCCCTGTAGTGTTAGGTACCACATTAATTCATCTTACAATGAAATATGGGATTTACAGGTTACCATGAAATCCACTAAAATTGGTATCAAATGAATAATAATGAATCTTCAGTATACAAGTTATCAGTTAAAAAAAAATTTTCATTGGAATTATTTTTGTAATAAAAGCTCTATTATTATAAACATTCTTTCTAAAATATTATTTTTAAGTCTACAGTTCTTTTATTTTATTTAGTGAAGATCTAGCAAATTTGAGATACTTGACGTGTTTCCTAAAGGAAGTAATGAGATTACATTCGCCTGTATCCATAGTCAACAGAATGCTAGATCAACCTGTTGTTACCGATGGTGTAGAGATACCTGCTGGTATATTAATAGATCTTGGTATTTATCATGCTCAAAATCATCCTGATGTCTGGCAAAATCCTACAGTAGGTCTTATTCATGCAATATACAGAACATATTTTTTTTAGCCTGCCCAGGTTTTCTTACTACCATGTAATCTCTCAGTTTGTAAAAACATCTTCCTTTTAATCTTTACATATAGTAGTGTAATTATTACAAATGTGTAAATTATAATTCCATGAGAGCATATTGTGAATTTTATATACATTTTTAAAAGTACATGTAAACTGCTTCATAATTTGAACATGATTTTTAGATGACCAGAAATGATGTTCCTACATAAAGATTAAAAAAAAATGCTGGTGCAAATCTGAGAATAGCTGAGTCTTGTTTCTGTAAGGCTGTTCATTATATTTAATTACACTAATACAATTTGTTTATTTAAATTAGTCGTTTTCTTATTGTTGTTAATGTGTATAAAAATTCAGATAATTTATTATGTGACAGTAATGATATAAAATAATGAAAAACAGAAGGTTATATTGTGATCACAGCTTTGTTTATTTTCATTTCTAGGAGTTTAGACCAGAGAGATTTGAGGGAGACAAACATCATGAAATGGATCCATATAGCTTTACTCCATTTTCAGCTGGACCAAGGTAAATATTTATCTGACCTTGTTGATATGGGAGATAACTCATTACTGGTAATTACTTTATACCTTTTTCTTAAAACTTTTTTCTTTCGGGAACAAGTTAAATAAAAACTGTTTCTGTAATAAACCATGAGATTTGAGGGGAAAAAACACTATTGGAAAGATCTGTATAAGACATGTTTTGAGAAAAGGTGCCAAGTTATAAATGAGTTGTCTCCCATATCAATGAGGATAATCTCCCATATTCACATCAGACCCTTGAACTTATACTTCATTATTTGCTGGCTCCAGTAAGATATGTATCATCTCCAATATATACTGCGTAAACCCCTGATTTAGATTAAGTGAATCTTACCTTGATTTTTATTAATCAGAGAAAAAAGAGCTTAAAACACAAGACTTACTTGCCATGAAATTCTAAGCTAATAAAAAAATATTATAATTCCAATTTTTATCTTCAAAAACCATCATGAAAGTTTTCTAAAACTTCAGTTGATTCAAAATAAACTCATCATAGATACCAGGACTAAATTTAGTATCTTTGCCAGATGCGCGTTTTGTCTACAAAAGACTCATCAGTGACGCTCGAATCCAAAAAATTTAAAAAGGCCAAATAAAGTACGAAGTTGAAGAGCATTGAGGACCAAAATTCCTAAAAGTTTTGCCAACTACATTTAAGGTAATCTATGCCTGAGGTAGAAAAGCCTTAGTATTTCAAAAAAATTCAAAAATTTGTAAACAGTAAATTTATAAATATTACCATATCAATGACAATTCATGTCAGCACAAAAACAAGTGAAATATGAGTTATCTCCCATGTAAAGCAGAGATATTTGTGCAAAATACTCCTTATAGTTGTGCTCCTATTCTATGGTTAAAAGGTAAATATGAGTTAATTATTTAAGAAACCAAAGAGATATGAGGGATGCAGCTTTATGAGATGGATCCATATAGTTTGACCAAATATTTTTATTCAATAATGAGTTATCTCCCATATCAAGTATGGGATATATTGAGTTCTACACCAGGTTTTTTTGTGACCAAGGTCAAATTCAATGCATTGGGATGTTGAGGAGAGAAATTTGAAAGCAATACCATAATGCAAATTTAAGAGCTTAGTCACACAATATAAAAAAAACAATCACACAAACTGTAGTCTGTACTCAAGTGAAATGTTCTTCCATTGGACTGAATATAAATTTCACGTACTATAAATATTACATTTAATTGAGCACACAATTACCAGTACACCCTTATAAAGAATATACATGCAATATTTACCACTAATACTAAGCAAACATCAAATAAGTGATGCATATCTCATCATTTCTTCATGATTAATTTGTAAGAATATAATTATATTTTATATATATGACGATTTAATTAATGTAATTTTACTTTTCAGAAACTGTATTGGGATGAATTTCGCACAGAATGAAGAAAAAGTGATGATTGCAAGAATAATCAAAAAGTATGATTAAATGTAATTTAACAGTTAGGCAAATAAAAACCTACAACTTTCAAAATTCAAGCTTAGTTAAAATAGTTAGAAAACTGTATTTATAGTGGATTCCATTGAGTGCGTAGCAAAAGGTAATATCTTTGGTTAGCTTGCTTGTAAGCTGAACCGTGGAGTCATTATTAGGTCAGATATACTACCCTTCTTTCAAAGTAGCATAGTCCAACAGACAGATAGATTGGTCTTTTGTCGGACTAGTCTATTCTTAAAGTAGGGTGGTTTACCTTACCGCTAACAACGACTTCACAGTACAGCTTACAAGCAAGCTAACCAAAGATATTACCTTTGGCTACACACTCAATTGAATCCGCTGTAAAGTATTTGAATGATTTTTATTTGTTTGTTACTGATATAGATAAGTGCTTAGTTATGCTTTGAGTCAAAATATAATATATACAAATAATTCATCATAGATACAAGGATTAAAGTTTTGTATGCCAATTCAAGTACGAAGTTGAAATAAATGATAGGTTACATTAAATTGTACCTTTTTTACATTACATAAAGTTTAATTGCCCAGAATAACGGATTAAGATAAATTCTGTAATGTGTAATTTTAGATCATGAATTATATAAGTATTTTTGTTTTTAACAGATTTGAAGTATCACTAGATCCAGATCATGTTGTTGAACCTTTCATGGAGGTTGTTTTGAGAGCAAAAACTGGTATCATGGTGAACTTCAAAGAAAGAGACTTGTGAAAGACTTTTCAAGATTTTTATTTCTGTAATGAGGGATTTTTCTAAAACAGAATTTTATACAAAATTTATACAACTTCTTATGAATATTATCATTTTTTGAAGCTATAGAATTACCGTTACCACGACTTGAACATATTAAAGCAAGAATCACATTATCAAGGAGTAAAGACAGATTTTTACCTAAAATTATTTCAAATAATGTTTTTAAAAAATCCGTCAACAAGGGAGATAAGTCATGGTAAAAAGTGTTTTATAATTAATATATCAATTTTAGAACTGAAGATACCATAAAGGAGATTATTCATTCATTTTTAATGATATATACTATTTTTATGCGACCGCAAAAATTGAAACATTTTTGGTCGTATATTGGTATGTCGTTGGTGTCGTCGTCCAAAGACATTTGATTTTCGCACTATAACTTAAGTATAAGTAAATAGAAATCTATGAAATTTAAACACAAGGTTAACGACCATAAAAGGAAGGTTGGGATTGATTTGGGGAGTTTTGGTCGGAACAGTTTAGGAATTAGGGGCCAAAAAGGGCTCAAATAAGTATTTTTCTTGGTTTTCACACAAAAAACTTTAAGTTATTATTTTATGCGACCGCAAAAATTGAAATATAATAGGAATTAGGGGCCAAAAGGGTCCAAACTAAACTTTGTTTGATTTCATCAAACAATGAATCATTGGGGTTCTTTGGTATGCAGAATCTAACTGTGTATTTAGATTCTTAATATTTGGTCCTGTTTTCAAGTTGGTCTACATTAAGGTCCAAAGGGTCCAAAATTAAACTAAGATTGATTTTAACGAAAATTGAATTCTTGGGGTTCTTTGATATGCTGAATCTAAACATGTACTTAGATTTTTGATTATGGGCTCAGTTTTCAAGTTGGTCCAAATCAGGGTCCAAAATTAAAATTTGTTTGATTTCAACAAAAATTGAATTCTTGGGGTTCTTTAATATGCTGAATCTAACCATGTATTTAGATTCTTAATATTTTGGCCCGGTTATCAAATTGGTCCACATTGAGGTCTAAAGGGTCTAAAATTGAACATTATTTGATTTCATCAAAAATTGATTTCTGGGGCCTTCTTTTACTTTAGGGGTCCCAACCCGTATAGAACTATACTAAACTATCCTTAACGCCAAACCTTACCCTAACTGATACCTAAACCTAGCACTAGCTCTAACCCTAAAAACTAACCCTAACCTAACACATCTAACCTAACTATAACCATGAAAGTCACTGAAGTCTATCTCTAAAGTTTAAGGACCCGTAAAAGAGGGCCAATTCTTAAGGTTCTATGATATGCTGAATCTAACCATGTATTTAGATTTTGGATATTGGACCATAATTGGTAAATGTCCAATTTAAAACTTTTAAGTTTTTAAGTTTAAGTTCTTAGACCACATTCATTCTGTGTTAGAAACCTATGTTGTGTCAACTATTTAATCACAATCCAAATTCAGAGCTGTATCAAGCTTAAATGTTGTGTCCATACTTGCCCGAACTGTTCAGGGTTCGACCTCTGCGGTCGTATAAAGCTGCACCCTGCAAAGCATCTGGTTGTTTTTGTTGTGTGTATTCTCCAAATTGTGAAGAAAGTTTCAAAATTGTTTTTATGATAGTTTGTTGCTTATTTCATAAATATCTCAATTTATAGATATGTACAGCAGAATACATGTATATGAAAAATAATGGTTACTTTATCTTAATACCTTCCAACACTTAACATGTTTTATATTACAGCAATAAAAATCAATGTTTTTATTTTTCAATGCAAGTTTCCTGATTATTTTTTTTTTAATTTGTTAATTTTATTAATTCACATTATCTAGTAAATGGACTTTTTATGTCACAGTCAATGCAAGTAATATTTATATCTTATATCAATGCTATTTGAATATTAATGTTTATTGTTTATATTCATGTACTTTTTTTTGTTTTTGAATGTTTTATTTTTATAATTGTTACTGAGACTAGTTGTTGTGGTCTCAGTTTGGTGTAGTGTCTTATAAATTATATATTGTCAGTATGTTTGTCAGATTCTTTGTTGATTTATTCATTCTGGTTAATGTTGTTGTGATACAGTCACATCGACATAATTTAAAGTTGATTTATATTTTTTTAAGGACATTTTTAGTGAAGTTACAGAATCACTCTTAAACTCTTTTTTATTATACATTGAATGTACAAAATGTATGAATCTCAATATCATACTTAAATAAAAAAGATCTGATAAACATACATGTGAAGTTCTTTTCATATGAAAATGCAATGTCATTAAAAAGGATACTTTTTTTACATATTTATTTTATTTATTTCAGGAATGACTGTAATATTTTTTATGTCATTTTGAATAGACTGACAAAATATTACAGTTATTTCTTAATATAATTTAATTCTAAATTCCATTTTAAACAGGCTTAAATCATGAAAAAACGTTGATGACGTCATGGTCACAAACAAAATTGTGTCTATGATATGATAAACAAAACAACGTCAGCCAATCAGAAAATGTGTTACATCCAAAATATTAGTTTATAATGGTCAGAGAAAACTACTATTGTCAAAATTACTGAAATAATAAAATGCATGAAAGTAATACAAGAGTAAAAATTCTTACTTAGTTGTGATTGTTTAAGTGATTAAAATAATACAAGAGTAAAAATTCTTACTTAGTTGTGATTGTTTAAGTGATTAAAATAATACAAGAGTAAAAATTCTTACTTAGTTGTGATTGTTTAAGTGATTAAAATAATAAAAGAGTAAAAATTCTTACTTAGTTGTGATTGTTTAAGTGATTAAAATAATACAAGAGTAAAAATTCTTACTTAGTTGTGATTGTTTAAGTGATTAAAATAATAAAAGAGTAAAAATTCTTACTTAGTTGTGATTGTTTAAGTGATTAAAATAATAAAAGAGTAAAAATTCTTACTTAGTTGTGATTGTTTAAGTGATTAAAATAATACAAGAGTAAAAATTCTTACTTAGTTGTGATTGTTTAAGTGATTAAAATATACAAGAGTAAAAATTCTTACTTAGTTGTGATTGTTTAAGTGATTAAAATAATAAAAGAGTAAAAATTCTTACTTAGTTGTGATTGTTTAAGTGATTAAAATAATACAAGAGTAAAAATTCTTACTTAGTTGTGATTGTTTAAGTGATTAAAATAATAAAAGAGTAAAAATTCTTACTTAGTTGTGATTGTTTAAGTGATTAAAATAATACAAGAGTAAAAATTCTTACTTAGTTGTGATTGTTTAAGTGATTAAAATAATACAAGAGTAAAAATCTTACTTAGTTGTGATTGTTTAAGTGATTAAAATAATACAAGAGTAAAAATTCTTACTTAGTTGTGATTGTTTAAGTGATTAAAATAATAAAAGAGTAAAAATTCTTACTTAGTTGTGATTGTTTAAGTGATTAAAATAATACAAGAGTAAAAATTCTTACTTAGTTGTGATTGTTTAAGTGATTAAAATAATACAAGAGTAAAAATTCTTACTTAGTTGTGATTGTTTAAGTGATTAAAATAATACAAGAGTAAAAATTCTTACTTAGTTGTGATTGTTTAAGTGATTAAAATAATACAAGAGTAAAAATTCTTACTTAGTTGTGATTGTTTAAGTGATTAAAATAATACAAGAGTAAAAATTCTTACTTAGTTGTGATTGTTTAAGTGATTAAAATAATACAAGAGTAAAAATTCTTACTTAGTTGTGATTGTTTAAGTGATTAAAATAATACAAGAGTAAAAATTCTTACTTAGTTGTGATTGTTTAAGTGATTAAAATAATACAAGAGTAAAAATTCTTACTTAGTTGTGATTGTTTAAGTGATTAAAATAATACAAGAGTAAAAATTCTTACTTAGTTGTGATTGTTTAAGTGATTAAAATAATACAAGAGTAAAAATTCTTACTTAGTTGTGATTGTTTAAGTGATTTTTTAAATTTTGTTGAATATTGTAACATTATGTAAGTTTGAGAGAAAATAATAAAATTTGTAAAAAGTTATCACCGTCAATTCTAAACTAATATAATACCCTTAGACATTTAGTTTCTTGTGTCCATGATCATCTAGGAATTTGATGAAAGTCAGATCTCTAGTTCTCCCTGTGCAACTTTTCACAGCTGCATGAATACATATATATAGATATAAGATGTGGTATAAGTGCCAATGAGATGACTCTCTATCTAATTCACAATTTATGAAAGTAAACCATTATAGGTTAAAGTACAGTCTTCAACACAAAGCCTTGGCTAGCACTGAACAGCAAGCTATAAAGGGCCCCAAAAATGACTATTATAAACCATTCAAACTGGAAAACCAACGGTCCAATCTTTATTAAAAAACGAGCAACACTAATGAACCTTATAAAACAAATGACAACTACTGACCATCAGATTCCTGATTGTTTACAAATTTTTGCCATTGAGTTTGTACTAGTTTAATAGGTATGGTTTCCAATTCTGTGTTTATTGCTTCTTCTTGTGTTAATCCTCTTCGAATACAGTGTAATAGAAATAATAGTACTGTTGATCTTTGAAGATTTATCTGGTACCAACATTACAATGTCAATAAGAAATATTAAGAATAAAGTAATGAAGAAGCAAAAGCCCAGAAAATTTAGACCTAAGGGAAAGACTATCACTTTAGTCTCAGTCCTTGACAATGGTTGTTAGTGTCAGAGGATATATTAACTTTTAACCTTGTCTGAAATTTTCATATTTTGAATTTTTTCTTGTGTTTTGATTCTTTCTTTGTACCTGTTAAATGATCAAATGGATTAAAATCAGTTAAAAAGTCAGGAAAAATGTTGTTTTTATGCTGTCTGTGCCAGGATTAGGTTTGTAGCAAACAACAGTTTTCCCTGGGTCATCCCTTTATTCAGAAAGGCCGAAGGAAAACAAGGTTCCAACAGAGCTTCAATAAGTTATAATTTACACCAAAAATCAAAACTAGAAAATCAAAACCAGCAGTTGTATTGTGTTTGATATTTAAAAATTAAAGACTTGCATTTTATCATTTTATATGAAAACATAAACATCAACTCAAAATATCACAAAAGATCACTCAGTCTAAATCACACTGCAATTTTCAACATTAACAATAAATTTAATTGCATTTGCAACATATAAATTAAGTCATGAAGAAAAACTTTTAAAACCTTCGTTTTTTGCTTGATGTAAATGTCATTCTGTTACCACTAGGTGGAGCAGTTACTCTTTCTTCAAGTTCTGATACCTGCTCTCTCAATAGACGAACCTCTCTTTCATACTCGTTTTTCATGTGTTGTAATTTCATTCGGAATATTTCCTGATTTGTTGATGATCCAAGTGCTGTTGTACTTGGTATTTTTTGCCGTAGTTTAGCCAATTTACTTTCATATTCCATTGACACTCTACCGATCTCAGCTTCAGATTCCCTATTTGATGCTTGTAATTTTTCTTTCAGTTCTTCTACCTCTAAATTCTTTTTTCTTAAGGTAATTTCATAACTTTCTTTCTCATTTTCTATTAAAATTTTCATTGAATTTCTAACCTCTTCTTTCTGTTTTTCATTGTCAATCTCTATTTCCTCTAAAATTCTTTTATGTTGTCTTTCTTTCTCATTCATCTTTAAATTTGAATCTTCAATATCAGTTTTTAGCCTTTCTAAATTTGTTTTAATTTCCCTGTTTTCTTCCTCAACGTCACAAATCCTATGTAAACTTTTATGAGTAGAATCCAGAACAGTTTGTAAATGATCAATTTGATTCTCAAGCTCTTCATTTTTTGACGTAAGTTTTTGTTTACCTTGAGAAAGTGTATTGACATCCTCCACTAGTTTTGATTTTTCTTCATCAAACTTTCGGTAAAATTTTGCCAGTGATCAAAAGATTTCTGAAATTCATCTAAATCATTACTACTGGCAATTTTTCTTTTTACTGGCCCTGTCCAAGGTTCAGCTGGTTGTATTTTTTCCATTTTATCTGAAAAAGAAAATTAAATTGAAATTTTAATTGCCAGCTGATAAAAATGAAAGAATGAAGATACAATATAGACATTCTAACTCATCAGTCATAAATATAAATAATTTACTGACTAAATTTATGGCAAAAAAGACCAAAAGACATTTCACAAAAACAACATAGAAATGTTAAGACAGCAACACAAACCCCACCAAACCATATAAACAATGATTATGTTCATGTAAAACTGTTTTCCTCAAATTCTTAACAAATTATCTTTTCCTGACATATTGATTATTTTTATTCAATCAACGATTGATTTGTGTGATCTCAGGACCTGGTCAAAATTTGATTATGACTTCAAATTTGCTACTTTCTCAGTTGCACGGTTAGCCACTATTCAGATGCCCAGACTAGTAAAATTTCATTTGGACTAGTAAGTTTTTGCAAACTTTGTTTGGCCAAATAAGAAAAATGTCAGAATTTGGTCTTCGACTAGAAGTTGAAAAAGTTTTTGGTGCAAACTGTTTTCTCTACTTGCTATTGAGACGTCATGAAAAAGGCGACCATGTCTAATAACTTCACATACAAAATGTAGAAGTAGAAAGACACATATTTTTGCAGATCAATCAAAAAGAAGGACTGAGTTTGTCTAATGTCTGCATATTGTTTAAAATTCATCAGAGAAACAGATTCCACCACCAAAAGTTTGCAATACAATACTAATTAACTCTCAACAGATAAATCTAAATATTTAAAAATGAGTCTAAAAACCTGTGTCGCTCACCTTAATCTTCAACTATGACCACTTTATAGTAAAAGTCATCATTAAATGGCAATAATTCTATCAAGAATTGACTAGCAATTACAGTCATGTTGACATATTTGAAGATCTTATTCGCAAAATATTGGTAAAAATCTCATTAAAGGGCAATAAGAGTCAACAGAAGATTTCAGTTACTTAACTTAAGTATTTGTAGATCTTGTTTTGTTTATCATTTTTGCTATTAAAATTTTTGTCATTAATTGCATGAGTTAGTCCCCTTTCATGACAATGTTAACTATCTATTTTGCAAGTTACCCATTATTCTACAACATATTGGTAAAAAATTACATTTAAGGGCAATAACTCTAATGAGAAGTCAATAAATAGGCGATTTCAGAAGATTTTTCTTCCACTTGACTTCTTTGCAGAACTTGTCTTGCTAAATACCATTTTTGGTATTTAAAGTTTCTGCCTTTTAAATGTATTGTATGAGTAAGACCCCGTACATGACATATTAATGCAAAAAAGGTCAAGAAAATATTTGCAAATAGGTCAGCTTATAAGTTTTTTTTATAGGTAAATTTGTCCTAAAGGAGTGGTTGCCTTAAGGTAGCAAAGGTGTTTCTTTCAATTGATTGTAAATACTGTAAATTCAGAAATTATTGTGATGCTTTTATCATGGGGAAAATGATACAGGGTTATAATTGCAATAATTTATACTCGCATTTTGAAATGTTTTATTTAAATCAGACCAGATTTTTCTCAATATCACAAAAAATAAATTTGTATTAATTATAATTCTAAAATGTCAGCGTCATCAGAAGACAGATGGCTTCCTGATAATAACTTTAGTATAAGTAAATAGAAATCAATAAAACTTTAACACAATGTTTATACTTTATAACCACTAAGAGGAAGGTTGGGATTGATTTTGGGGGTTATGGTCCTAAAGGTTCAGGAATTATAGGCCCAAAGGGACCAAAAACAAGCATTTATCTAGTTTCTGGACAATGAGTTGTGTATAAGTATTTCAATTGCTCTGAAATTGTACCACAATGTTAAATACCATAAGTAGAAGGTTTGGATTTATTTTAAGGGTTATGGGGCAAACAGTCTAGGCAAAAACTTACAAAGGGGCAAAAAACAACCATTATTTTTAATTTCAGGACAATAACTTGTGTGAAACTGTATGGATCTCTATACTAAAGGGAAGGCTGAGATTGATTTTGGGGTTAATTTCCCCAAACATGTAGGAATAAGGGGCCAAAAAGGGCCAAAAAGAAGCATTTTTCTAGTTTACAGACAATAAATTTTATGTTTAAGTGTATGGATATCTCTGAAATTATACTATAAGGTTCTTACTTCAAAAAAAAGGCTGGAATTGAGTTTTGGATTCTTGCTCCAAGAGGGTTTCAATAAGTTTGGGACCAAAAAAGGAGCCCAAATATTGAAATAAGCATTTTTGTAGTTTCCAGTCAATAACTTGTGTTTAAGTTTACAAATCTCTCTGAAATTATACCACAAGTAATAAAGTTTCCATACTACAAAGGGATTTTTATGGGGGTTATGGCTCAAATCATTTAGCAAATAGGGCCAAAAAAGGGGGAAAACAAGGATTTTTCTGGTTATAGGACAATTTAGACAATTTAAAAGCAGTGTATTAAGGGAGGTAATCCAATTTCATTTAAAGAATATATATGTTTGATTACCTCCCTTACACTGATTTAAAATTATGTATGAAGAATTGATGATTGTCTTGAGATTAGGGACGACATCAAAAGATTGATGTAGGATAAAAAACTTAAATCAAATAGTTCGGGGGTGGGGGTCAACATTGCTGTAAGTTTTGTAAATCTAAAATCGATTTTACATATATATATATCCCAATTGGTCAATCAATTTTTTCCAAATTAAGTTAAGAAGGGGGTGTGGGGGTCAGTGAAAAAACTATGTGAATTCAGTTTTTTATCCTACATAATGCTACATTGAACTTTTGATGTCGTCCCTTATTAGCTGTAGAAGTTACTATTAATTAACATAAATTTTTAACCATGACTGCATGACATTTTATATTTTAATATTTAAATAAGTAGTTATTGTTGTAAACTCCATTAGAAATATGAATTGAGATTATTTTTAGAATATGGAAAAGGGGGAGGTAAAAAAAAAAGGGGGGGGGGGGGATTGGGTACAATTTTCAGGGGATTTTAATATTCAGAAGCATAGTGAATTGCTTAAAAAAGCAGAAATAAATTTTTCAGTTCATTAGACCACATTCATTTTGTGTCAAAAACCTCGATCTGTTGTCCTATAAAGCTGTGTCTTGCGGAGCATCAAGTTTCTTATTTTATAAAGATGTACATGATATATGAGCTCTCTATGCTTTAATACTCACAGGGGATTCTAGTCTAAATAATTATGACTCTTGAAAGGCTATTATAATTATTTTCTTTGAAGCCTTACTTCGTCATTATAATAGCCTTTCGAGACGTCATAATTATTTGGACTTAGGGGATTCCAATTGTTTAGTGGGCCGGTATCAGGTCTGTTCACGCCCAATACACTTTCGCACCCTACACGTTCGCACCCAAGGTCTGTTCGTTCCCAATTTTAATTAATTCATATTCCAGTAGCATAATTGGAAAATCATGATTGTTGCTTTAAATTGCTTTAACTAGGCTAACTGAATGGTATTTGGCAATACCCTTTTCATGCTATTAATATAATCAAAACATGATTAACGTAGTCAGAAATTCACTTTATTTTGAAACAAGTCAATAAAACAAAGTCATACGATAGCAATACACTAACCAAAACATGATAAAGAGTTATTCAACACAAAATAAAACGTTGACAGAATCTCACTTTATTTAGAAAGGATTATTGTTTTTTTAACAATACACTATCCAAAATATGATAAAAATTTATTCAACACAAAAAAAATTGCCGTCCCACTTTATTTTGAGACAATGACAACAAATATACTTATATATAAGAATACACTTGCCAAGCTTGATTACAAAGTTATTAAACGCAAAACCGATTAAAATTGGGCGCGAACATGTAGGGTGCGAAAGTGAAAGGGGGCGAACATTAGTGGGTGCGAACGTGAATGGGCGCAAACGGACCCGGATTCTAGTGGGCCAGACTGTCAGTGGCAGTCCCTATCCCATTTTAAAGACCAACTAAACCAGCCCTTGTGATCTGTAGCTAGAAAAACGCCTGGTTACCCATGATTTAATCTTGTTTTTGATAAAGTCATGATATAAAATTCATTTTTGCAAATAATTATAAAATTCTGTGAATTTAAAAATTAAAATCTTGGCCCTCCCCCTTTAATTGATCATAATTGTTTTTTTGTGTTTTTCATCTAAAATTCTTGCATGATCATAAAAAACATGGTAAATGCATTTACCGATCATTAATAAGGGCAACACTTGATAATCTTGGCTCTTTTAGTTCATTGACAGTGCTGTCTTCTTCTAAGATGGGTAAGACATGAATGCAGACGATTTTTCTGAGCAGACATAAAATACAATCTTCAACTTCAAGTGCTATTTTACTATCATTTAAAGCTCTTGGATAACCATGACTCGGGATTTCCCCTGTGTTGTAATTTCTAAAAATAACTACTTGATGCATTGATTGGTCCAATTAAACCACGCCTACACTGCGGTAAAACCGGAAACTTGTGAAAGTAGTGTTAACTGGACTGGTCAGAACAAAGTCAAGAAAGTTCAACCTTAACAAGGTAAACAGTTTAGTAAACGTTTGAAGTATTTATAACCATTGTCTTGAATGTCTGACATGATGTCATAGCATGATACCCTGTCACAGCAAAATGAAACCGAAAGTAACAGGGCACTTGCTCAAGTTGTAGGTTTTTCTAAAACTTTGTGTCGCAGTATCATTTTTCATGCAATTTTACTGTATACATTTATGGTCTGATAAAATGCTTTCGTACTATATGCATGCTTTTTTCAATGGAAATAAATAGATATAGGAAGATGTGATGTGAGTGCAAATGAGACAACTCTCCATCCAACAGATTGGGAACAATTAAACCCTCTATATGGTGATTATACCTGTATATATATAGAGAGAGAGAGGGATAATCCTTCTTTAGAATTATCCCTCTATAGAGGAGTATTAAATCCAGATTAAACATAAATACTCTTCTATAGAGGGATAGTTTTATCCATCTAAAGAAGGATTATCTCTCTATACAGGTATAATCACCATACAGGGGGTTTGTTCCTAACCTGTCCAAATAACAATTTATAAAAGTAAACCATTATAGGTCACAGAGCCTTGGCTCACATCGAAAAACAGACCAAATTTGAGTTTGTCCTTCACAGGAAAAAACTTGTCAATGTGCGCCTTTGTGACTTCATTTACCAGATAGATTGGATCGACTGTATCCCTGTATAATCCCTGCACTATAAATGGTCATCAAATCGGTAAAACAATCAGTGTGCAATAACTTTTTAATTGTTTGTTCATTGTGAAATGGCAATTTTATTTTACGTTCTTCCATGCAGATACACCCCCCCCCTTTTACAACCCTCTTTATTCTGTATGTACTCAATCACAAGGACAGCTGTGCTGAAAGACAATTATGAGAATTCGATTTCCTGAACAATTCGTATAATATGGCTTTATAGTTTTCCAACCACCTGCTCCACATTGGAACGGAAGTGACAACACTCCTAAACGCAACAATGATGTTCACTAAAACAAGAATTTTTGTCAGAAACGCATCGTACTCGAAAGTTGTCTATTGTGACGTCACAATGCATTCTTAAATTAGTTTGAAAAATGAGAGGAGGATATATATGTGAACTCAAGATAAAAGTTATTGTCGACTGTAATTTTATCATTTCTAATTAGACATGTCTGAAGCAGTATAATTATGTTTCTTTTTGTTTATATTCTGTCCCTATAGGTGTAATACCACCATTGATTTTCCCCTATTAGTCTTTGTTAAATTTGCACTTTTCAAAAAATTGTGCAGAATTTATCTTTGTTTCAAATAAAGAAATACTTGGCATGAGTAAAGTTTTATCCTGTCCAGTTCTATAGAAAAAGTTTCACATAACATTTCATTGCATATAAGAAAATAACCATCATTGTAAGTTAACCAATCAAATTTCTCCCCTTATTCTATCTGTGTACAAGGTTTAGTCACCATGTAACCTCAAGATTACAAAATTTTCTATAGAAATCACAAATAAAAAATAATGGTGTTTTGAAATACCCAAGACATATGTTTATGACACAGAAATAGTTTTACTGCAATAAAATGTAGGATTAATTACCTACAATGGTCAAATTCAAGGGAATATTTTTTTAGACCTACTTTCGTATGCAACCGGATGTGACGCACCATGATTTGGTGGTATTACACCTAAAGAAGACCTTTTTGTTCAATAAACTGAATGTGACTTTTTCCCTTTGTAATACTGGTTATTTCAAGCATTTCTGTCAAGTTTTGTCATAATCAGTTCAATAGTTTGAGAAAAATCTAGTATATTGAAAGACGACATCTACAGCGATTTGAGCAAAATTTCTTCGACAAATCCAAACCAAGCCGCATCAAGATAGAATAGAGTGTGGACCAATAAATGATCAAATATCTATCTTATCTGCCTACAAACAGTTGAAAATGAAACACAAGATGATTTTAGGAACATAAAATACCACTAATAAACCTCTTTGTCTTCTTTATAAGGTCTCTTTGGGTCAATTTATACCTCTCATTTCCTCAAAATTTCAACTTTTAAGGCCAATAAATAAAAATATTGGGGTAACTTTCAATCATTTATGGTGGAAATGTTATGAGAAATGAGTAATTGAAGCATTTTAGCAGAATGAACAATCCATATAAAAGTTTACTGTCTCCATGAAGGTTTCAATAAGTCCTTACGTAAAAATTAAATTTACGACGCGTTCCAAAGAGGGACATAAAAGGCTTCTCTTTTAGTGAATAACTTGTCGTTACAACATTAAAAATAATTTCATCTACTTATAACTATATATTTATTTAAGTATTACCTAGGAAAATGTTATATCATAGCAAAATATAAGAAATAAGGAGAAAAAGCCCACCCCCCCTCCAAAAAAATAAATATGCACTTAGTATGGCTTGTTCTGTCAACTGAATATTCATGGTACAGTCCTATTTCAAGACAATTTTCTCATAAAATGTGTTTTGGAGACTCAATCCACTGAGAATATTTCATTTTTTGTATTATTTCACTTAAATAGCAAGAAATTTTAACACATGAGATTACTCACAAGGCCATAGGTGCATGTACAGCTTCCCATATTAGGTGTAATACCACCATTGATTTTCCCCTATTAGTCTTTGTTAAATTTGCACTTTTCAAAAAATTGTGCAGAATTTATCTTTGTTTCAAATAAAGAAATACTTGGCATGAGTAAAGTTTTATCCTGTCCAGTTCTATAGAAAAAGTTTCACATAACATTTCATTGCATATAAGAAAATAACCATCATTGTAAGTTAACCAATCAAATTTCTCCCCTTATTCTATCTGTGTACAAGGTTTAGTCACCATGTAACCTCAAGATTACAAAATTTTCTATAGAAATCACAAATAAAAAATAATGGTGTTTTGAAATACCCAAGACATATGTTTATGACACAGAAATAGTTTTACTGCAATAAAATGTAGGATTAATTACCTACAATGGTCAAATTCAAGGGAATATTTTTTTAGACCTACTTTCGTATGCAACCGGATGTGACGCACCATGATTTGGTGGTATTACACCTATACTATCATGACTCTTGTGATTTCAATGGAGATGAATGATGAATTAATGTGTGAGAAAGTCAAAAGAGTAGCAAAGGCCTTAGCGATAACAAAAGTTGGTGAATGTTGAGATTCCAGCAAGCTGAATAAAGTTAGTGATAGAGAATGGATGTGTCTCTTTATTTAATATGTTTATATATGTAAATTAGTTTTTAAAGCCAGTGTCTATAAACAGCTCTATGACAGCTATTGATCTGTTTTAAATGTGTGTTCCTATTTCTTTCTTCAACAGTGTCTGAGTGATGACACAATGGTCATAGCTAAACAATGTACAGGTGTATGAAACCAATAATTTAAAGATAGATTTTCTGTCAAAGTTTCATTTTAGGATTCAATTTCAATTTTATCCCCAGTCAAGGGTTATAACATGTTGCCTCCCACTTGACTATAACTGTTAGTGTAACATGTAAGTGGCACTTCAAGTGGTCATCTTGTTGTCTTCTATCTACAGGTCACTGTATTGCCTTGGACAATGACCCTTATGATCATCATGAATAGCCCATGTTGGTACTGAAGATAATTTGTCATGAGATCATATGATATCAGGAAAAAGGTCTCAAGTCTAAAGGCTCTGATCCATGAAGTTTGTCATTTCAATTTATAAAGAAATGTGGATAGCCTACTCATTTATTAGTTATCTGGTACAAGGATGGATCCAGCCATTTTAAAAAGGGGGGGTTCCCAACCCAGGACAATTTCACAAAGGGGGGGGTTCCGACTATATGTCCCCATTCAAATGCATTAATCGTCCAAAAACAAAAGGGGGGGGTCCAACTCTAGGAACCCCCTGGATCCACCACTGTGGTACTTCAGAAAGATGGTAAAAAGTAAAATCACAAAAATACTGAACTAGGGACAGCAAGAAGGTAAATTAACAGATTTTTTCACCACCAATCAGACAACTATAAACTGATGTAATTTCTATTGTCTAGCTTCAGATTTTATAAATGATCGAGGTACCAAAAGAAAAAAGAAAGATCATAAATAATCTTCCAAATGGTGATAATTTCATTATAACATAATTATTTTGTAATTAGTTGTGATGTCCACACTTGAATGAAATTAGCTTCTTTGTTATTCATAGCATCCCAAAATATTTTATAGATTCTTTTACAACAGACATGACAGAGTGACCTCCAAAATTGTGTCTCAGATTTTCCCTATTTTTTTTTTCATTCTCTCATTATTAAAACCTTCAATGAAGTTTGAAAACTCAATTCATAAGAGATCACTAAATTTAATTGTGTATGAATTAGTTCTGTTGATGTTTTAAGAAATCTATTATTCTAAGATAGGGTTTGAAGACAACTGGTCAAGGAATAACATATTATATGAAAATCAGGCATACAGGGGCACACATCTAGGAGCTAAATTCATTTGAAACATCATTTTCATGACAAAAATTAATGTGTCAGATTTGAATAAATGAGAATTTTCCTACTTACAGTACCACATTAACTTCAATATAATTCACACATGTACCATCACTACCATGGGGATACTTCAGGATTTATAGCTTTTAATAATGAATTTATTAGGTTTTGACCTTGCAGTAAGATTAGAAAGCAATTTCCATTTCAGCAATTCTAATTATGATAAAGAAAATGCACACCCTATGTATCAAATATCAGATCTGGTGGGAGATGTTATATCATTATTGACCTTGCTGTATAAAGTTAGTTACAACTAATATGGTAAAAACTCTGGCAACCATGATAAACATATTTTGAATAAAAATTGTTCTCATAATTTATGGCTAATGTCATTTTTTTTCTAAATGTAGAAGCTATCAATACTATACTGACTGGCTTTAAAAACGCAACACTCATTTTGTAGATTTTTTTCACCAAATAATGTTTGATCCTCATACAACTACTATTCATGCTCATCATATGTCTTTCCCTTTCGAAAAATAAACATCTGACTTACCTGTGGTTATTGAACATACCAGATTTTTTAGATCGCACGAAATTTCAGAAAGAGAAATTTCGAGCCAATAAAAGATTTTTTTCCGTTTTTTTTCTTTGTGAAACAAATCGTTCAATCCTTGGACACACTTTAATGATTTAAAAAATGTTGCATCTCCATATTGCGAAAAATCAGGAATGAAAAGCTGAATCAACTCATAAGAATTCTGCAAACAGGAAAACGTGAAAGTGCTGCAACACAAAAAAATGACGTCAGAAACTCGTCTTACTGTCCTTCCGACAATGATACCGGTAGACTGGATTTGTTGAAGACCATCAAAAACTAGATCAACATGTAGTGACAATGCAACGTCAATAGAATTTGATTAGACAACGTCATTTGTGAGACAGATCTACGGCCGCAATGTCAACTGCTAACCAAATTGATGAATGAAATTTTGCACAGATTAATGCCATAAATGTTTCCCATTAACTGAACTGGCAAAGAATCGACTGCAGAAAAACATTTAGAGCCTTAAAGTTTAAACCGCATAATTGCCAAAACCCATTGTAATGGGTGGAACAACGGCAAAATCAGAAGGTGCAAAACAGAAACCAAAACATGCCGAACAGAAATGGTTGACCTTTCTGACAATCATTTTGGCGTTTGTTACAGGCAGTCATTGCTTTTGACGGTGACACGTTCATTGGTAAGGGGAAAACCAGGGTTTCAGTGTATACCACAATATTTGAACATCGAAAATGACGTAATCAATTCAACTTTCGAACTGCTTTTTTTTTCAAACATTTAAGAAATGACAGAACTTTCTATTCATAAGTTTGTTTACAAAAAAATGCATAATTAAAAATGAAAATTGAAAAGAATAATCTAGTGTTGCGTTTCTAAAGCCGGTCAGTATATGTAAAATCTTTCATTCAGTCAAACAATTTCTTTTTACAAATGAAAATAAAAATCTTTGCTAAAATAGCAAAATGTGAAGATATAATTAAAGAAAGTAAATATAGCCCTCTTCTGGGGAACTGTTTTAATTAGTTTTATCATATTTATATTCCTTCTCAAAGAAACAAAAAAGATTTCGTAATGTAAATGTTGTTTATTTTTTATGTCAACTAAATAGTACAAAATGTTTACATTATAAAAATATTTTTGGATAAAATTTTGTTGTAAACATTATATTAAAGTTTTGAATTTTATCTCAGTACTTGTAAACCAAAAAATATCCATTCAAATCAATTTGATTATACAACAGTAACTTGTCATAACCAGCACCAAATGAGAAATCCAACTGACGTAAATAGGTAAGCTGGTTGTGAAATCCCCATTTCTATTTTTAGACTTTACTGTAAGTATTGCACCACTTATTGCTGACTAAGGTCAGTTATTTGTTTGAGCCAGCATTTTTATTAGGCATAAATTGGAGAGCTTTTATGTGAGTAAATTATTTAGCAAAATGTTTAGATGGTAGCTATACACATTTTGTCAACTGTTTGAAGTTATAATGTAACCAAGCATGTAGCATTTGACCTACATTGATTATTTATCTGCACTCTGGAACAAGTCACCAACTGAAAGTTAATTTTGTAAGTTTAGTTACTTTTTTTACAAATTATAGAAGGATTATATTGAAGAAAATTTTTTGAATTTATGAACTTGAAATATTTATATTCCGACATGATAATGCTGCAAAGTTAAATTTCTAATTTTTTATAGTAGCTACATGTAGCTAGATTTCTCATAAAAAAAAATTACTGTGATTTTATTTTAGTCAAAAGATAACTGTGTAAATACATTTTTTTCTCAAGCTGATTACTTGCTGAAAGTTTACTACTCATCATCAAAGGTACAAAACAATTAAGCCGGTAGACGAAAAATGTTTTTTTTTTTATACATTAATAATACAAGGCCATGACATAGCTGATTTTACCCAATGAAATAATGGCAAATAACGATAGCACAAGGAATCAATTTAATATAAAAAGAAATAAAAACCTTGACTATTTCCTATTTTTCTATTCCAATACAATCATTTAGCATGTTTTAACAGATATGCAAAGGTACACAGTGATTTAAACATGATTGCTTATAATACAAGTGTATGTCAAATTATAATCACTAAAATCAATATTTATATATATCCTAGTAAATAACTTGAATGCTTGGTTGGGTACATATTGATTAGCTCAGGAAGGTTAAAGTGTACTTATTGTGAATAGTATGTTTGGCTCGTATCCAACCAACCTGTAAATCCATTCATTAGTGTCAGCATTTTATCAGGTAAGCTCTTGACATAATAAAAATATATATATGTCTGCATAATTTTCACACATTTTTCTCAAATTATACAAAAGATATATACAATATGCAACTAAATTTTTAACCGTATTCTTTAAACAGTGAAAATTAAAGGTTCAAAATGCAGGACAAAAATTAATGCTGATCAATTATTAATAAAAATAAGTAAAATTAAATATAAGGTATATATTTCATAATTTTTCTTTTTCTTCTAAAATGTATGACTTCTTAAAGATGTTATAGGTTTGATAAAGTATAATATATACTTAATCTTGATAAGAGCATATCTAGATCATATGATTGCCAATGAAAAAACTCCCACCCTTCATCTGTCATCTATGTTAATGTAATGTCATAAGTCAGCTCAGCGCCTGAGGGTCTTAGGGTCATTTGGTCCAAATATATTGTAATGTATAGACAGTTTGAGACCACAATTGTCGTCCCTTGATTTTTCATTGTTCACCAATATAGTACCTAGTGTTGACAGTGGGTTACTTGCCATTAATTTTTATACCCCTTCCAAATTTATTTCTCCATGTTTAAAGCCTCAAATTGCAAGAAGGGGGGAGGGGGGGGGGGGGGAAATTACATTGCCTTTCCTAAATACTACCTGCATCAACTTTCATTAAACTAATACCTTTTTGTAATAAGACATCTATAATTTTTAGGTGGTGCAAATTGTTTTTTGCTTTGTGAGTCCATTTGTCTGTTTGTCAGTCTGTTTAAGTAAGAGCATCTGTGTACTACATGTATGGACACATTCTTGTTTTATTTATTTGATGGTGATCAGTTTGCAGAGAATCTCACTATAAATGCAGATAAAAAATGTGTAAAATTAATAAAATCTGCTTCAGTCTGACAATTAAGTGTTCTCTATAAATTCATGTACACAGCAGTCCATCAGTGTTGTCCTATCAAAGATTATACTAGCATTTTTTTATTAATGTCACAAATGACATAATGTTAAAAAATGGTTTACTCGGTGAGGTATTAAACCACTAAATGATTAATTATTTTTAATTATAGATAATATTGTAATACATCCACCATCATCATGTCTGCACCAAGGAGATCAGCCGATGAGCCTATCTACAGAATACCACCATATTATTATTTACATGTATTGGACCAAAATCTAAACATCACAAGACTAGAGATTGGTCCACAGACCTTCATTAGACAAGACAATGAAAGGTAAGGACTTTTTCTATAGAGTGCTTCCACTTAACAAAAGGACCACCTACATATCTTGGACATATGTTTGATCAGAACCTTGAAAATACAGAACTAGAAAAATTCCATAGACCTTTCTTTTTAATGTAAGGCCATGAAAGACAATTTTGTGTAATCACTACTAACTAGTGTTCATTATATACAATGAACAATTATTCTTGATATTATTCTGCAATTTTTATTCACAAAAAGAGGGAATTGTTTATAATTAATGAAAATTATATTAATTTTTAAGTTTTTTTTCTTTTTACCTGTTTAAATTATTATTCTTACATTTCTCTAAGCTATTACTTTAATCCAAAGGGAAAGCTAATGTAAAACGTGTATCATATGTGCATTTTTACTTACAGAGTTGTATATGGACCAGAGCGTATGATCACTGTCCCCCCAAGGCATTATTGTATTATTGAAAACCCAGTACTGAAGGACAAAGAATGTAAAGTTGTCTTTGACGAAAGTGGACAGGCCAAACTTGTACATGCTGACCAGGAAATAAGATTGGCACAGGATCCTTTCCCACTGTACCCTGGGGAAATACTGAAACAGGTATGATGTACCATTATGCATTTTTGTTTGTTTACATGACTACATTGGAAGCAATGTTTTTGGTCTTATATATACTAGAAAGAAAATGTCAATGTTATTGTTACTAAAATTATACCAAAATATGTGAAGAAAAGTCATTTGTTCCTGGATATTTGAAGTTTGTCTACCTGTGTGGGATTTTCACGCTGTGTTGAGGACCAATTGGGGGCCTAGGGCTGTTTTCTGCTCTTTGGTCAAGGTTTTAATCTCATTGACATATTCCCAATTGCCATTCTCAATTTTATTTGAGTGAAATTTGAGGAAATTGACGTATTTAGCTTTAACAGTCATTCTGTTGATATAAATGCAGTAGACAAATGCAATAGGACAGGGATATAGAAAACAAAATTTGTAAAATTAAAATTGAAAAGGAAGTTGTCTGATGTTTACAAGGTTTGGGTTCTATCTTAATGTACCTAGCCAGTACAGGTAATATTTAAAACTTGTTTATTACTGTAAATCAACATTGATCATTAATGTGACAAGGAAGTAAAATGTCTTAGATGTTTTAGTTGATAACCTTTAAAAGTCTTTCTCTAAATTATAATGACATGTTTGATAGTTAAACTACTATCTTCAAGGTTAACAATGTATGTTTAAATTTTTGATTTTTTTTCCTCTATAATAGTAAAAAGAAGGCCTAAGTTATTACTTATTTTACTCTTAATAGTGGTAGGAGCTAATTTTATTAACTTCATATTGATTATAGGTTGTAACAGCCTCAAAGCAGTATATTTTATTATCTCCCTTATTGTTTATAGGTTGTAACCCCCTTGAAAGTTGTAGCAGCCAACTCAGCTCTTCGGCTCAGAGCTATTCTAGACTTTGAAGATGATGATGAGGAAAAGAGAACAGCTGGGGATGAGTGGCTATTTGAAGGACCAGGAACATATATCCCAAGGAAAGAGGTTGTTATTGAGGAGACTGTCAGGGCCACAGTCATTAGACCTAACCAGGCCATTAGACTGAGGGCCAGGAAGGAGACTATTGACAGACAAGGTGTTGCTAGGGTTACTGGTGAGGAATGGCTGGTGAAGAAGACTGGAGCTTACCTCCCAGGAGCTTATGAAGAAGTTGTGGATGTTGTCAATGCCTATGTTCTAACAGATAAGGTAAAGAGGCTGTAGAGGGTGCATAAAATGTCTTTTTGTGGAAACATGAAAGTAAAAAATCAAATTTACAGTGAAATTATATAAGCACATTATTGTACCAGCACAAAATTTAGGTAGATTTTAATTTAGAAAAAAATAGATGGCATTTGATGTTTGTTTAGGCAAGACCCTACGATACCTTAAAAAAGGTTACTATCTATAATACATGTTATTGAGAGGAGAAAAACCTATAGAATAAAGAGTAAATCATACAGTAATACATATACAGTACTCCTTTAATTGATGATTCTAAATATGTTTGGAGGAAATATGTATATTAAAGTTCTTAAATATTTTCTTTCACATCTTGCAGAAAGCCCTTCATATGAGGTCATTGAGAACTTTTAAAGATGACTTTGGTGTAACAAGAAAGAATGGAGAGGAATGGCTGATCAAAATGACAGACACAGAAACACACATACCTAATGTTTATGAAGAGGTATGTATCTCTATGGTGTATATTAACAGATAATGAGGCTACAGCCATATGTTCTATGTGTCAGATCAATATTACCTTACTGTACATGTACATACCAGTAAATCTTATGTTTTCCATTACTGAAAAGCAGCTGGTAATCTGGAACCATTTATACTTTTGCGTTACAAAATGATCGGGAAAAGTGTCAATCTTGCGCAAAGTTTTATAGAAAATGTAATTATAAATTGTACAAAATTGTCTGAAAAAGACTTATCCTTAAAAACTATCTCTGAAAAAAATTGGTAACCTTTTCCTTGTTTTAATCTCTAGAACCTCAGTTGATTGCACAGGGATCATTTTCGATAACCATGATTGACAAATGATTTACCTTAATTTTAAATACCGGTAAGGAACATTTATTTATGGAATGATACCAATGTCTAGCTTCTGACTTTAATGGACACGACTTTATTTTTTCCTCAGGTTGTTGGAGTTGTGAATATTACCACATTAACCAGCAGACAATACTGTATTATCCTTGATCCTTCAGATGAGCATGGCAGACCACAACTTGGTAGAAAGAAATTAGTCAAGGTATGGGGAAAAATTGTTTCATGGGAATTTACCCCTTTATTTATTCTATCATGATTATAATATCAATAACTAATTTCACTTCACTGTGAGAACTGTAAAAATAATGCAAACTTAGTGTGTACTGCAAAATAAAATGAATTTAAAATTCTACTTTTGGTTGTAATTAGATGTTTCTTATAATTTATTAATATAAAAAAGTTTTGATAACAGAAAATTCATATATATTTTATCAAGGGTCATGGGACGTCCCTTTATGACTCAGAGAGAAATATTTGATAACAGAATTCTAATTTCAATGTATTTTTATAGGGTGAGTGTTCCTTCTTTTTGCTGCCTGGAGAACGATTTGAGAGAGGAATCCAGAATGTCTATGTACTTGGAGAAGATGAAGGTGTTATACTGAGAGCTACAGAATCATTTAAAGATACTGATGCTGTAAGTTTCACACATATTTAATAAAACCAAATATCTGGAAAGTCATAAATTGATATTTGTGTGTTGGGAGTGTAGGCCTCCTAGGTAGCTGGCACATATCTAACATAGATTACAGCTGTTTCTGCTTAACTAACAGGGTATAAGTCATCTGTATATGATACAGTTTCACTCATAGATGAACGAGTGGTGGTATCAGGTCATTGAACTTACGTCATTAAAATGGAAATTTCTTAAATAGCATCCCCATGATGACTATGAAAAATCATATGAACAACTAAAAAAATCAGAAAAGAGACTGAATTTCTTGGATTCTTCCCTTTACGTACATGTATCATGATGTTGACCATTTCTATATTTCTTGCATGCCTTCTTTGCATATTGTTGAATAAAAAGGTGGTGAATTTGACACAACTTTGAAATAATGAACCTTCTGTCATGGTACAAATGTGGTAGGAGTGAATCTTTTGAAGGAATCTTATTTTATATCAATGAAGTGAATCTGGTTTATTTTGCAACCAAAAAATATCATTGCTTTGAAAAGAAGACAATTAGATAAACTAACCTTTGTATAAAGGATAAACTTTGCCTTGAATAAGTGGTACATGTACTTTGAATACTGTACACTATAGAGTGACCACATATATTTCAAAGTTATGTCAGATGATTAGTTTGTTTTGTTGTATAACATTTATTTACTCCGCATGTTAATATTTTGTTTTATAACATTCATTTACTCTACTTGATAATGCTGTCTCCCTCTCTGTGCTCAATTTGCCATTTCCGAATCTAAGGGACTCTGGATAATTTAATTGTTCATACATCTGAATAAAGTTTACCAAATTACACCATTAGGTTGGATATTTTGGTGATTACCAAATAGGATGTTTTGGCATAAATTTGAAAAAAGAACATTACCCAGAATGCATGACTGGTAGATTCTGAAATGGTAAATTGTAAAACAAGTTTAATCCTGAAAATTGTTACTAGGGTAGGTGAATTTTACTTTTTTGTTTATTTCAGACTGATGAAAAAGTAAGTCAACAAGTGCTTTTAGTGCTTTCAGTGCTTTGATCTAACTGTTATTCTTGTTATAAACATTTGCTATAAGTAATAACCTGCTTCAGAATAGGAAGGGCCGCCTACAATTGTCTTGTGTTTTCAATGTGTGTGTGTCCTTTCACCCTGTTTTGCTAATGCGTTTTGTCCAATGTTTTTTCTTATCATTATAGTAAGTCTTCAAATTGAATCATTCATTTTATTCAAAACAAAATTAATTAAATTACATAATATTGTAATAAGTTAATTTCATAGATTTCCTGAAATAAAGTGTAATTCACCTGTTATTATACGACCGCAAAATTTGAAAAAATTTTCGTCGTATATTGCTATCACGTTGGCGTCGTCGTCGTCGTCGTCCGAATACTTTTAGTTTTCGCACTCTAACTTTAGTAAAAGTGAATGGAAATCTATGAAATTTTAACACAAGGTTTATGACCACAAAAGGAAGGTTGGTATTGATTTTGGGAGTTTTGGTCCCAACATTTTAGGAATTAGGGGCCAAAAAGGGCCCAAATAAGCATTTTCTTGGTTTTCGCACTATAACTTTAGTTTAACTTAATAGAAATCTATGAAATTTTGACACAAGGTTTATGACCACAAAAGAAAGGTTGAGATTGATTTTGGGAGTTTTGGTTTCAACAGTTTAGGAATTAGGGGCCAAAAAAGGGCCCAAATAAGCATTATTCTTGGTTTTCGCACAATAACTTTAGTTTAAGTAAATAGAAATCAATGAAATTTAAACACAATGTTAATGACTACAAAAGGAAGGTTGGTATTGATTTTGGGAGTTTAGGTCCCAACAGTTTAGGAATTAGGGGCCAAAAAGGGACCCAAATAAGCATTTTTCTTGGTTTTCGCACCCTAACGTTAGTGTAAGTAAATAGAAATCTATGAAATTTAAACACAAGGTTTATGACCATAAAAGGAAGGTTGGTATTGATTTTGGGAGTTTTGGTCCCAACAGAATAAGGGGCCCAAAGGGTCCAAAATTAAACTTTGTTTGATTTCATCAAAATTGAATAATTGGGGTTCTTTGATATGCCGAATCTAACTGTCATGACTGTGTATGTAGATTCTTAACTTTTGGTCCTGTTTTCAAATTGGTCTACATTAAGGTCCAAAGGGTCCAAAATTAAACTTAGTTTGATTTTGACAAAAAATGAATCAGTTAGGTTCTTTGATATGCTGAATCTAAAAATGTACTTAGATTCTTGATTATTGGCCCAGTTTTCAAGTTGGTCCAAATCGGGGTCCAAAATTAAACTTTGTTTGATTTCATCAAAAATTGAATAAATGGGGTTCTTTGATATACCAAATCTAACTGTGTATGTAGATTCTTCATTTTTGGTCCTGTTTTCAAATTGGTCTACACTAAAGTCCAAAGGGTCCAAAATTAAACTTAGTCTGATTTTAACAAAAATTGAAATCTTGGGGTTCTTTGATATGCTGAATCCAAAAATGTACTTAGATTTTTTATTATGGGCCCAGTTTTCAAGTTGGTCCAAACCAGGATCTAAAATTATTATATTAAGTATTGTGCAATAGCAAGTCTTTTCAATTGCACAGTATTGCGCAATGGCAAGAAATATCTAATTGCACAATATTGTGAAATAGCAATTTTTTTTTTAATTAGAGTTATCTTTCTTTGTCCAGAATAGTAAGCAAGAAATATCTAATTGCAAAATATTGTGCAATAGCATGATTTTTTTTTAATTGGAGTTATCTTTCTTTGTCCAGAATCAACTTAAATCTTTGTTATATACAATATACAATGTATATTCACTTTTTACTACCAACTGATAAATTAAAATAATCTTTACCATTCAGTGATAACAAGCACTTTTTTTACATCTTAATATTTTATGATGTATTTAAATGAGTAGTTATTGTTGCAAACTCCATTAGAAATTTTAATTGAGATTAGTTTTGGAATAAGGGAAAGGGGGATGTGATTAAAAAAATTGGGTTCAATTTTTCTCATTTGAAATTTCATAAATAAAAAAGAAAATTTCTTCAAACATTTTTTTGAGAGGATTAATATTCAACAGCATAGTGAATTGCTCTAAGAGAAAACAAAAATTTTAAGTTCATTAGAACACATTCATTCTGTGTCAGAAACCTATGCTGTGTCAACTATTTAATCACAATCCAAATTTAGAGCTGAATCCAGCTTGAATGTTGTGTCCATACTTGCCCCAACCGTTCAGGGTTCAACCTCTGCGGTCGTATAAAGCTACGCCCTGCGGAGCATCTGGTTTTATTATTGCATTGGAAAGTGCTAGAATTATTTTGCATGTAATAAATATTAACTAAAGATTTCTAATAATTTGTGCTTCAATAACATAAGTATGTTTTATATTAGGTTCATATTTCAACCTCAATTCCATTGGGAGACTCCTATACTGTTTATACAAAAGTAAGTCACAGTGACTTAGCTTTGTAAATAGATGTTTTAGAATTAAATGTTGTTTGGATATATTTGTTATATAATCTTTTGTTCAAGTTTTCAAAAGGATATTTTCAAATAAAAACATTTGACATGTTGAATAAGTTATTTATTCTAAAGAATAATTCTTGATACATAATAAATAAGCTATATTCTCAAGAACAAATTATTGTTGATACAAAATACTGTGGATTCATTAATATTTGTTGGATACCAATTTTCGTGGATTTCGTGGGTAGGAGTAAACCTCAAATTTAAAGGTTCAACGAATTACAAATTTTCTAAAGGAATTGATGCAGACTTTGCCAAAAAAATGAAATTAGATATCCATTAAAATACAAGTTTTCATCAATCCACGAAAATTGGTACACACGAAAATAAATGAATCCACAGTAAATCAGCTATTCCATGCTGACATCTAATATTCATATCTCATTAGTCTTTTATTGTCCCCAATATCAAATTAATACTTGCTACTGGACTTAAAGAAGCCATTCATTACAATTTGTTGGATACCATTGCCCTGGGTTTTGTGGGTACAGGTGAACTTGATATTCAAATGTTCAAAGAATTACAAATTTTCTAGAGGCTTCAAATGCACAAATAACCAAAACCATGATATCAAAAATCCACAAAAATGCAAATTTTCCTCCATCAACGAAAATTGATACCCATGAAAATAATTGAATACTCATTAGCCTCATATAGATTTAATCAGAGATGCACATTTTTGATATTTTCAAATCTGTTTATTACCATTAAATCAGTTTGCTTGTCAGACAATTCATGCCATATCTGCTTGAACATATTCTTAGTATTTACATTTTTTACATTTTCAAGACTTACATGACTAACATTGCACATGTTTGAAATTTCTTTTCATTCAAAACACATTTCCTCAAACTCCTTTACTTATAAATACCTGTTTTCTGTGTACTTAATCTGGCTTTAAGGTTCTATTTATTTTGAGTTTACAACATTTATATGACCGCAAAACAAAATTTGCGTCTTATAATGCTATCATGTTATCTGCGTTGTTATTGTAGCGTCGTCTGCGTTGTTACTGTAACGATGTCGTTGTCCGAAGACGCATTTAGTTTCCGGACAATAACTTGAGTTTTATTGAATGGATCACTATAAATTTTTACAAGAGGGTCCATTACCACAAAAGGAAGGTTGGAATTGATTATGGGGATGATGGTCCAAACTGTTTAGGAATTAGAGGCCAAAAACATGCAGTTTTCTAGTTTCAGGATAATAACTTGTGTATACGTATTTCAATTGCTCTGAATTTGTACCACAATGTTTTATTCCACTAGAAGAAGGTTGGGATTTATTTATGGGGTTATGGGCCAACAGTTTCGAAATTTAAGGGCCAAAAATAGGCATTTTTCTAGTTTCCAGACAATAACTTGTGTGTAAGTGTATGGATCTCTCTGACATTGTACCACAAGGTTCCATATCACAAAGGGAAGGCTGGGATTGAGTTTGGGATTAATTGCCCAAAATATGTAGGAATAAGGGGCCAAAAAAGGGCCATAAACAAGCATTTTTCTACAAGGTTCCATACTACAAAGGAAAGTCTGGGATTCAGTTTTGGGGTTATTTCTCCAAGGGGGGGGGGTGTTAGAAAAATTAGGAGGGAGGGGATTTTTTTTCTAATTTTTTTAGGGGTTTCATAATTTTTTGCATTTATTTCAAATTTTTGAAGTTTCATGAAGAAATCTTCAATTGCACAGTATTGCGCAATAGATTTTTAAGATTATTGACCACATTTATTCTGTGTCAGAAACATATATTATGTCAAAAATTTGTTCACAGTCCAAATACAGACAGTATCAAGCTTCAATATTACATCCAAATTTGCCCCAACAGTTCAGGATTCGACATCTGCGGTCGTATCAGGCTGCATTCAGCGAAGCATTTTATTCTTAGTGCAATTAGCATGCTTATTGACTTAAGTTTGTACACTAACAAGATTTTCATTTCAACTTTATACTTGTATTGCTGATTTTTAGTGTAGAACTGTTGCATGTGTTGGTAGTTTTACAAATACATCAGTTTAAGTTTTCAGAAGTTATTTCTGTTCATACTAGTATAAAAAAGGATAGACCAAACAAGATTTACAAAATCAAGATTCTGCTAGAAGAGATTTTGATGACACGTCACACCAAATTATTTATATTCAAATTTTTATTATAGGATGTTGAAAGGAAACCAGGAGATAAATGGATGATCCGAGGACCAGCAGAATATGTACCACCTGTAGAGGTCGAGGTCATCATGAAGAGAACTGCAATCCCATTGGATGAAAATGAGGGTATCTATGTCAGAGATATCAAAACTGGAAAGGTATGTGTTGTACAAGTACTAACATTGAAACATAAAATACACAATAAAAGTATTAAAATCCAATACAGCTGGAAGCTAAACAATCTTCTCTAAATGAAAATGTTTCGCAAAATGAAGTTATTTAAAATGAGTTTTTTTCATGAATTTTGTTGAACAAAAAACAACTTATTATGTAAATGAATTATTTGGAGGATTTTGTGTATGTTATGTAACACAGCAGATCTCGTCTTGTATTTTGACCTCAAGAAAACATTTTTTTTTATAAATCAAGATTTGTTGGCTTATGTTTTCAAAATAAATTGGGTATAGTATGATTGAGAGAATAAAGTAACTTTTTAGGTAGGAACAACTCCCATCACCCATCACTGTTTGATATGTCTTTTTTAACTTGTAAAGTTTTGACTAAGATTATCATCATATATATTATAGGTCAGAGCTGTAACTGGAGAAACATATATGTTAAATCAAGATGAGGAATTATGGGCCAAGGAACTTCCTCCTGCAGTCGAGACCCTTCTGGCCCAAGGAAAAGACCCTATGGCTGACAGGAGTGACAGGTCCAAATCAAGTGATTCATCCAAACCAAGGGACAAGACTCGTGTTGTCACATTCAGAGTTCCACACAATGCTGCAGTACAGATTTATGATTATAAAGAAAAGAAAGCCAGGTAAATAGTGCTTCATAGAATGTATGTTTGTATATATTCCAGTATTAAACCAAAAGCAAATGAGAAGGATCAGGCCAGTCATTTAATTCATAATTATCATATTTGATTAATGAAATAATATAAGTTACACATTTTTAACCTCCATGGCCTGAGTGGTCTAGTTGTCCAAGTAGTTCATATACAGTGATCACAATTTGAAGTTGTGAGGTCTAACCCAAGTATGTTAGACACCAATGGAAAAGAAATACAAGTTTTCCTGATGAAGGTCAATGGTTCTTTCTAGGTACTTCAGCCTTCTCCATCAATAAAAACTGACCACCATGCTATAGCAAAAATGGCTGAAAGTGGCATTAGAAATTAGTAAACTTGCAAACAAACTTCTTCACTAAACTTATAATTCAAACTTAACCAAGGCCCTTGAGATCCTGGAAAATGAGTATCAAACAAGTAATAATGATTGCACTGTAGTAAATTCTATACAAATAATACCACATGTAATTTTCTTTCCTTTCTAGAGTTGTGTTTGGTCCAGAATTAGTTATGTTGGGCCCTGATGAACAATTCACACAGCTCAGTCTCTCTGGAGGTAAACCAAAGAAACAAAACGTTATCAAATCATTATGTTTACTATTGGGACCTGATTTCTGTACTGACATTATTACCGTAGAAACAGCTGATCACGCTAGATTGTCACTTCAGCTGTCATACAACTGGCACTTTGATATTAAAAATAAAGAAGATAAGACTGAGGCATCTAAGATTTTCAGTGTACCAGATTTTGTTGGGGATGCCTGCAAGGCCATTGCCTCCCGGATTAGAGGAGCCGTGGCTCAAGTACAGTTTGATGATTTCCACAAGGTATGATTAATAATCTGTACAAGTGTAGATCTTAATAGACACAGGTATTACCACTGAAATTCTTTTATAGGTCAAACTCATAAAATTATTGTTCTATTCATAAATATTACGCATATAAAAATTGTTTTAGCTATTGAGAAAATATTCATAAATATTGCGCAAATAAAAGTAAATGTGTGGTATGATTGGCAATATGAGTAATCTCCACCAGAGACAAAATGGCATAGAATTTAACCTTGCATTTTAATTTTATGAACAAATAAACATGAGCTAAAAATTGTCTTTCAAAATTATACTAAAGAACTATTTTCCAAACTTTTCTCAAAATCCAGGGTGGTGCTAAAAACTCAAGAGCGTAAGAGAACCACTCTTGAATATCCTTTGGTGTTCCATGAGGCATATTGATAGATGGGAAACTTTATGTTTATATCACTGCATAATGTAATTTTTTCTCATCAGAGCAAGGAGGGGCATATAGAGGGAGGGTATCTGAACGTGAAATAAAATTGCCATTTCAAGATGAACGAACAATTACAAGTTTCCTGCTCGTTGATCTTATTACCAATTTCACGAAACACTGAAGAACGAACCTTTTTCACAGCTGCACGTGAAATAAAAATGGCAAAACACTTTGCATGAAAATAACCCTTTACCACCCTCGGCAAGGAGTGAATTAATCCTATCAAATGAAGAAAAAATATATTATGCCATAAAAAACAAAAATACGATCATAATTAATCAGTACAAACTGAAAATTATCTACTGTGGACAGAAAAATTCAGAATTAAGAAATTTGCACATTTATGTTACAGAATTCTGCAAGGATCATCAGATCTTCTGTGTTTGGTTTTGATGACAAAGACAAAGTGCGTGAAGTTTTCAAATTCCACACAAAACAACTTGGTATTCACCAGTATTGATATCCAATCTGTTGAGCCTGTAGATCAGAGAACAAGAGATGCCTTACAGAAATCTGTACAACTGGCCATTGAAATCACAACAAACTCACAGGAAGCTGCTGCAAGGTAGATAACTCTATGGAAACTTATACTGGTATCTTAAAAACACACAATTATTGTACAGGAGACTACTGCAAAGTAGTCATTAAAACACAGTTCAATTCAAGATGACTGTAGAATATTTATAAAATTGGAGATGCGGTATGATTGCCAATGAGACAACTCTCCACCAGAGACCAAATTACATAAAAGTTAACAAATTAAGGTCACCGTATGGCCTTCAACAATGAGCAAAACCAATACTGCATAGTAAGCTATAAAGTGAATTCTGAGTTTGAGTACGAAAATTATACTCTAAATTTTTATAACCGCCTGGCCTGACGGTTGACTATAAGCTAGTGAGCTTATACAGATATTGACTTACCATGTTCTAGAAAAATGCAATATATAATTATATCACAGCAATGTATGTTTATATCACAGCAATATATATTTATATCACAGCAATGTATATTTTCCCAAATTATGTTTGAAAATTTCCTGCTAAATGTTTAAATTTTTTATTCAAAACATGATTCATGAACAGTTGCAAAAAGTTGGTTACTAAATTTGTTTCAACTTACATACCATAATGAATAGAATGGGTCCTGCTCCCTATTGTTGGGAACCTGTACATGATTTGCATGGTTGTTCAGAAACAAAAGATTTATATTCTTATCATGCTTGGAAGCTATATGCAGAACACAAATTAATGAATGTAAATGGAGAATTTTATCAATCTATATTTTTTTTCAGGCATGAAGCAGAAAGATTAGAACAGGAAGCTAAAGGAAGATTAGAGAGACAAAAGATATCAGATGAAGCAGAAGCTGAGAAATCTAGGAAACAATTGTTAGAATTACAGGCAAACAGTGCTGCAGTAGAGAGTACTGGTCAGGCTAAAGCAGAGGCACAGTCCCGAGCTGAAGCTGCCAGGATTGAGGGCGAGGCAGCTGTAGACCAAGCCAAACTGAAATCACAGGCCATGAAGATTGAAGCAGTAAGTAGAATAATGTGTTGCCCTGTCAGAATCAAAGGGTATGCACCCAGTGATTTAAGGATGTTCATTAGGCCAAAAAAAAATATATGTCTGTTTCCTGCTTCCAAGGCAAATAAATCAGGGTCGGTAGGTCGGGATTTTTTTTTTTTTTTTTTTTTTTTTTTTTATTTTTGCACTCCCTGTCAGATTTGCAGTCGGTTAAATGTCATGCTTTGTTAGGGTCCTGTACCCCAAAATGATTTGATCCCTTTAAAGAAGCTTTAATTGAATAATCCTCCCAGTGCTGACATTTTTTAAACCTTTATTGTAGCACATTTGTGCTGGGAGCAGCCATTTTGATTGTTTGGGCATAGTAAAATACGGATCTGGATCGGACCGGAAATGAATTTTTCCGACCGGAAACGATTTTTTTCCGGATTTGAATAAAAAGATCTAGGGTCGGGGGTTTGAGTCAGGGTCGGTCGGGAAACAGGAAACAGACATATATTTTTTTTGGGCCTTACTCTATTTCAAATTCTAATGCAACAATGTTTGTAACGTTCATTTTGATTGGATAACGTCACTTATTTACATGGCATCAATTGACAATTGATGCTATGGGACGTACGCGCAAGCGCAGACGGCATATGACATATTTTGAATACAGGTTTTAACGTTGTTTTCTGTCAGTTTCATTAGAATGGAGATAACAATATTGTATTTTAAGCTCCGATGGCATCAATTGGGGATTTGATGGTCGCAAATACCCGTTTACTGTCTCCGCTAACGCGTCGCCAGTAAACTTAATTTGCGACCATCAAATCCCCAATTGATGCCATCGGAGCTTAAAATACAATACAGTTATATCCTAAATAACAAGCTTTTTAAAAGAATATTATAAATTGACAGTATATAAATAATGAAACTAAAAAAGCAGAAAAAAATGAATGGCCCGTGTGCTTGTTTTCTAGATATAAGCCATTGAAAATTTGGCGGGAATTAATTCTCTCTAGATTTTTCATACACTTAACATTTGCACCTTTTTTCTTTCAAAAACGAATAAAAAATAACAAGGATTTTGTAAGATTTTCATATATGACATTTTAAACTATTTGTAATCAAATTATGAAAAGAAAAGTAGAGGTAAGGGCAAAATTTTTAATGGCCTTACATGGATAAAACCAGAGGATTCCGAATATCTTGCAAAAAAATCAAAAACAAGAAGAGCGAACATCCTTAAACATATACATACTGCGGATCAGTTATTATTCCTGGGATACCAATTATTGTGTATTTCCTGGGTACAAGTAAACCACAAATTTAAATGTTCAACAAACTACAAATCTCCTATTGCTTGTCTGGACTTTCTCAATCCATGGATATTTGTATCCATTAGCCATGAAAAGAAAAGAATCCACAGTATCTGTTATAATATAAAAAATAAGGAGATGTTGTAAGATTGTCAATGGCGTAACTTTCAAGCTGAGACCAATGGATAAGAATGTAAACAACTACAGAGAACAGTATGCTCTTCAACAATGAACAAAACACATACCTTGTAGAAAGTTTTAAAAGTATATTTTAATAAAACAACAACTAGGAATAAAATTATTAGGAAGCAGTTGAAAGTAATTAATGAAAATTGTCTTACAAATTGAATACTTTAGTTTTCTAATCCAAATGTCAAGGTACATGTTTACTCTTGATAATGCAAAAGTTGAGGGCATATTTTCAATTTCTTTGTTGACTTTGTAGGAATCTGAATTAGAAAGACTTACACAGGCGAGAGAGGCAGAACTTAAATATGTGAGGGAGCAGAATGATATGGAACTTTCAAAATCAAAAGAAATGTCTACTATCGAGACAACAAAATTCAAGAACATGGTGGATGCTATTGGAGCAAATACATTGGCAACAATGGCTTCGGCTGGACCAGACCAACAGGTCCGTATGTTGCAGTCCCTGGGCCTGAAATCCACCTTAATCACGGACGGTAGCACACCAATTAATCTGTTTAATACGGCTAATGGATTGATTGGAGGTATGATGCCAGCAAAGAGGAGCAGGAGGTCTGAAGAGGAAGACGATGATTAGACTTTAGTATTAAACTGTGGAGTAACACCAACTATGACCTTTAGTAACCATACTGACTGATGTAATCCGTGGTGAAACATTTATGTTTATTTTTTGTTGTACACATATCGTTAGAATTTATTTCATTATCTTCTTCCGTATTTTGTTGAATATAATTTTGTTTCTTTTTGTTATTTTTTTTTTATTTGAATGGACAAAATGTTTTTGATTGATAAGTAAAGATGTGAGAGTACTAGTGATACTTTGGGATTTTAGTGAAAGAGGTGTGAAAATATTATTCTGATAAAAGTAATGGACCAAGTATGTGATAAAAATTTATAGTGCTCTCCTATTTTCATTGTATAGTTTTATATCATTTTCATATCCAAATTATTATTAGAAAGTAATCTTGATCTTTATTTATTTTGATTATTTAATAACATTTATATACTGTTTAAAACATAAAAAGGACACAAAATTTTTGTGCAATAATCATTGTCTTACTCCTGTGGTGAATAAGTTATATATGTCTGTTATTTATATTATTTACTGTTTACATACAACCACTTTTATATTGACTATTGTAAGCACCTAATACAATCATAACTATAAATACAGTGTTTATATATCGTTATAAATCATGTAATGTATGGTTAGTTGTAGTGGATTTAAAAAAAAAGTATAAAAATACTTTTAACAGAAAAGTTAATAAAAATTTAAATATAATCACCTTCTTATTTCACATGTTTCTTCAGAACTATTTGTTTTCTATTAGAATGAAATTCAAAACAGTGTGGCTGTGGCCATTGATTGACTCATTAAATTCATCCATTGACTGGGACAATTTAGGTGAACGTTTGTATGTAACGACTACTGATCACTATGTACTTTTTAAAGACACTTAAACTATGGGGTCACCAAAGGTTCTCAACACCTTAATAAAGTAATTCGAAAAATTAATAAATAACACGATATTTTGATTTATATCTATTATATAAATCAAAACATAAAGGTTATTCCTGATTATTTTTTCGAATTATTTTATAATTAAAGGCGTTAAGAAACCTTTGGTAACCCCACAGTTTAAATGTCTATCGTAGGAACGTCGTGAACAGTGGTCGTTACAGACAAACGTTCACGTTAATTGTCCCAGTCAATGGATGAATTTAATGTGTCAATCAATGGCCACAGCCACACTGTTTTGAATTTCATTCTAGTGAGCAAGAAAAACTACAAGATTTAGAAATATCAAGATATTAAACTTAACACAAATTCACTAACCACATACTTTAAACAAATTAAAGTAATAAAATCTTTTGAACAAAGACTGAACACAACAGAACATCATACAGGCTATTTATTTAGACTTCACACTTGCAAAAGACCAAATAATAAGATAGTTTTTTTCTGGGTACCAAAACCCTGGATGTGACATACCTCATAAATAAAAGAAACAACACACACAATACATGCTACACACTAATTTGGATGACTGCAAAGTATTATGTAAAGCCTGACAGTTTGCATGTAGTCATATTATACTCAAGTTGAAGTATGAAAAATCTGACTGACTTCAACCAGTACAAATCACTGACCTCTACAATAGCAGTATACTATGTTAATTTATTGTATAGAAAAAAAAGAAGATATGGTATGACTGCCTATGAGACAGAATTTAACAACTATAGGTCACTGAATGGCCTTCAACAATGAACAAAGCCTTAACAGCATAGTCAGCTATAAAAGGCCACAAAATGACTAATGTAAAACAATTCAAACAAGAAAACTAACGACCTAATTAATGTACAAAATAATTAACTAAAAACAAATATGTAACATAGACCATTATTTGAAGAATTTTGACAGGAAACTCAATTTCAGATGATTATCATAGACATTCCCTGTAACTTCTAAATGCTATTATAGTATCTGTACCTGGGCATTATTATCAGCCCCTGTATCTGGCGAATATTACCAGGTATTTAAGGCTATTTTAGTCCCTTACAATTATTACAAGGTATTTAAATAATACCACAGCCCCTGTACATAGCTAATATTACCAGGTATTTAAAGGCATTTTTAAGTCCCTTGCAATTATTTCAAGGTATTTAAATGATACCACAGCCCCTGTACCTAGCTAATACTACCAGGTATTTAAAGGCTATTTTAAGTACCTTGCAATTATTACAAGGTATTTGAATGATATTACAGCTCCTGTGCCTAGCTGATATCTAAAAGGGGGAGGGTTGAGATAACAAACTAAAAATGTCAGGGACCTTGCCAGTTTTTATACGACCGCAAAAAACGTATATATTGGTATGACGTTGGCATCGTTGTCGTCGTAATCTGAAGACACATTGGTTTTTCGCACTATAACTATAGTTTAAGTACATAGAAATCTATAAAACTTAAACACAAGGTTTATGACTACAAAAGGAAGGTTCGGATTGATTTTGGGAGTTTTGGTCCCAACGGTTTAGGAATTAAGTGCCAAAAAAGGGCCCAAATAAGCATTTTTCTTGGTTTTCGCACCATCACTTTAGTATAAGTAAATAGAAATCTATGAAATTTAAATACAAGATTTATGACCATAAAAGGAAGGTTGGGATTGATTTTCGGAGTTTTGGTCCCAACAGTTTAGGAATTAGGGGCCCTAAGGGTCCAAAATTAAACTTTGTTTGATTTCATCAAAATATGAAGAATTGGGGTTCTTTGATATGCCGAATCTAACTGTGTATGTAGATTCTTAATTTTTGGTCCCGTTTTCAAATTGGTCTACATTAAGGTTCAAAGGGTCCAAAATTAAACATAGTTTGTTTGAAATTCTTGGGATTCTTTGATATGCTGAATCTAAACATGTACATTTGTACTTAGATTTTTGATTATGGGCCCAGTTTTCAAGTTGGTCCAAATTGGGGTCCAAAATTAAACTTTGTTTGTTTTCAACAAAAAATGAATATATGGGGTTCTTTGATATATGCTGAATCTAACCATGTATTTAGATTTTTGATATATGGGCCCGGTTATCAAATTGGTCCACATTGAGGTCTAAAGGGTCCAAAATTGAACTTTATTTGATTTCATCAAAAAATGAATTCTTGGGGTTCTTTGATATGCTGAATCTAACCATGTATTTAGAAACTTCAAATTGCATATGTTTTTTATAACTAAATGGCTAGTTTTAATTATAAAACTTATATGGATGTATTTTTTTCTGAATAAACTCTTTAATTTGTTCAAATTTAAAAGAAATTGACTTTTTTTTAATTGTTGGCTTCCCAGACAATAATTCGCTGACATGTTTTCCGTATGCAATTACCTCAGCGTGACCTTTCTGGTAAAAATGTGGTGATCGCAAGTGCGAAGGGGATAAGGTCAGCTATAATGTATTAAAACCCGAAAGTCATGGTCTATTGATCTGAAACTTTTGTTTACGTTACATGTATTAGTGTAATTTGGTCAGTTACTAGTATGGGGATGGCAGGTAAATGATATTTGGTATGCAGTTGTATTAACATTGGTACATCTCATGTCCATGGGATTTATTTAACACCGACCCTTCAGTCATGGTCTATTGACTGAAACGTTTTCTTACTAAACATGTATTAGTTTGTAATTAGGTTATGTTATGGGGAACCACTAGTGGTAGGTCAATACTATTTGGTATGCAGTTGTATTAGCATAGGCACATTTCATTGCCATGGAGTTTTTTGACCCCATCCAATCAGTCAGCGCTTATTGGCTTTGAAACTTTTGAAACGTATTAGGTTGTGATAATGTCTGTTTGAAAGAAATCACTAGTGGTAGTTGAATGATATTTGGTATGTAGACGCATTAGTATTGGCACATCTCATTTCCATGGTGATTATTTAGCTCCGCCCCTAAGTCATGGTTGATTGACTTTGAATGTTTTGCATAGATTACTCGTTAAAGTTTGCCGGTGATTAAATCAGTTTAAGGGAGAGGCGAAAGATAACAAAGGAATATTCAAACTAATAAGTAGACAATAAGCTGACAACGCCATGGGTCAAAAAGACAAAGACAAACAGACAAATAACAGTACACAAAACACAACATAGAAAACTAAAGACTGAGCAACACGAACCCGACCAACAACTGGGTGTAATCTCAGGTGCTCCGGAAGGATGAGCAGATCCTACTTCACATGTGGCACCCGTCATATTGCTCATGTAAATATGAACCCGGTGATAAGTCTAATTTAATAGGTCATATTTGAGGGAAATAGGACGGGATTGTAGTTACGAGGAACCACTAATGTTAAGTCGATGATATTCGGTATTAGCATTTGCAAGTCTCTTTTTCGTGGAGATTATATGGCACAATCTCTCCATCATGATTCTTTGACTTGTTCATTGTTTACAATTTAAAGTTTGTGTTTTGGTTAGTGTAAAAGGCACCACTAATGATAAGTCAACGGTATTTGGTATGCAGTTTTATAAGCATTGGCATTTCTCATTTCCAAAGAAGTTATTTGGTCCTGCACAATAAGTAATGGGTCATTGACTTTGAATGTTTAGCCTAGTTCACATGTTTAAATATTGTCGATTGGAATCAATATTTGCATTAAACAACCAAAATTACAAAAAATGATATATCTCTGTGTCAACAGTTTCTCAATAAGAAGTTGGGACGAGATTCGATTGTACGTGGCATTGAACCACATTAAAACTTCAATTCTAACTGCGAAAAAGACAAACTCAACTTGAACAATCAAAATATGATTAATTTGAAGTATCTATCCATAAAATTGAAATGGGGAATGTGTCAAAGAGACAACAACCCGACCATAGAACTGACAACAGCAGAAGGTCACCAACAGGTCTTCAATGCAGCGAGAAATTCCCGCACCCGGAGGCGTCCTTCAGATGGCCCCTAAATTAATACATTATATATACTAGTTCAGTGATAATGAACGCCATACTCAACTCCAAATTGTACACAAGAAACTAAAATTTAAAATAAAAGACTAACAAAGGCCAGAGGCTCCTGACTTGGGACAGGCGCAAAAACGCGGCGGGGTTAAACATATTTATGTACATATTTATACATGAATGGTTGACTTTAAAATTTGTTTAGTGAGCATGGGATTTTTTTATTAGATTATATAGGATTTTACTTAACTGTATTTTAAGCTGTTTTGATTACGCTTTCCTCAAATAATTGTTTCCCAATTAAACATGCAAGTCCGAATAAAAAAATCATAAGAACTTGAACGAAGAAGAATATACCAATACTTCTCTAAAAATAACAAATTGGTATTGAATAAACTCATCATACGTACCAGAATTAAAATTTGTACGCCAGACGCGCATTTTCAGTGCACGTGACGCTCGAATCAACAGTAAAAAAGGCCAAATAAGGTTAAAGTTGAAGAGCATTCAATTTGGTCACCCACAATTCCGAAAGGTTTTGCCAAATAAAGCCAAGGTAATCTATTCCTGAGGAAAAAAAGTTTTGTAAACCGTTAATTTATAATTGGGACCATACCAATGATAATTCATGTCAACACTAAAGTGCTAACTACTGGGCTGGTGATACCCTCGGTGAGAAAACCTCCACCAGCAGTGGCATCGACCCAAAGGTTGTATCTAAACTCAAAATATCATAGATACCAGGATTAAACATTAGTAAGCAAGACATGCGTTTCGTTTACAAAATAATTAGTTTCTTCTTGCACGTTGAGCAAGCAACAAACAAGTTAAAAATAAATCAATCAAGCGAACATGACCCACACAAAAGCCAATGTTGCATACAATTTTGCGCTTAACTTTAGTTGATAACACTTTTGGTGAACTGTCATTCGCAGAGGGTTTTAAACATTACCTACCGTTCCTTCGTAATGGTTTAGTTTAGTACATTTAACTAGGAATAGCAACTCTAGATTGTAGATTATTTCTAGTATGTTATTCGTTCATGCTTGTTTCTGGTTATACAGAGCTCTGATTCCTTTTCCGGGTTTGGCTTTACCTTTGGTCCTTTTTGTTTTTGTTTTATCGGCTTTTTAACGTCTGTATTAGGTTTTTGACTTTCAAATATTTTGGCCTCGAGCATTGCTAATGAGACATTAATTGACAAAATACTCATCTGGTGCATTATATTTGATATCATGAATGTTACTACAACTTGTTGACGTCCCGTTCATTCCAATCATTTGTCACTGGAGTGGTATGACCTAATTATTGTACGTAAGATATATATTTCAATAATAATTTCATAAACTATTCTATAAATTTTGTACGATTTCATGGTATTTCTTGTCATTATTAATATGTTATGAACGTTTTCTTGTGCATTTTGTGTCAATACGACCCTCGTGGAGAATGTTCCGAATACTCAGAGTTCTATTGGAAGGGAGATCCATGCCAGTGAAACACAAGTCAAGGTTATTTATTTATAAACGTTTAATTGTTGAATAACATAAACAAACATGACTCATGGAAATTGATCTCTGAAATCTCTGAAAAATGAGTAACAAACAATGTTGTGATAAATAAAACTATTAAAATACAAAAAAAATGTATTGCACATATACTAAATATTTTGATAAATTAGCGTATAAAAGTGACCATAGACCTAACACGTTAAGACCAGGTAACAAAAAGACCTATCAAATATACAAAACATACATATCTATCACTTTTTGAAATATAAAAAACATCATACTCTCTGACACTATCCCCTTCTCATCTAAACAATACACAAATCAGCCCGCCTCTATCACACATCGTTCCAAAGTTTATAAATTATACAACGTCATCAGTAATTAATAAATATAACAAAGATATACCATGTCATGCTCAAATTGTTTATAATGTTAGTATCAATAACATGTAATATTCTCAACTGATAAATTTTACAAAACAAAATACTTTCTTCACAAAATTACTAATGTTAATAAGAAAAGCACATTCCAATATTTATTCATAGCAATCATCGTCGTCATTCCGTTTTCCCCTCTTTGCTGGCATCATACCTCCAATCAATCCATTAGCTGTATTAAACAGATTAATTGGTGTGCTACCGTCTGTGATAAGGGTGGATTTCAGGCCCAGGGACTGCAACATACGGACCTGTTGGTCTGGTCCAGCTGACGCCATGGTTGCCAATGTATTTGCTCCAATAGCATCCACCATGTTCTTGAATTTTGTTGTTTCAATGCTTGACATTTCCCTAGATTTGCTTAGTTCTATTTCATCTTGTTCTCGGACATATTTTAGTTCTGCCTCTCTTGCTTGTGTAAGTCTTCCCAATTCAGATTCCTAAAATAAGATTTTATATTGTACTAACTTTATCATCAATAATAAAACTTGTCAGCTTTGTTGAGTTCTATGAATAGATAGCATGTAGTTTTGGTGTAACATGAATCGAAGGTTCTATCACCGAAAAGAGAATTTCAGATAATAAAAGGACTATGCCAAAACAGAACATGGGACATGTACAAACTTAGAAACAGCACCATTATAAACTCGACTGTAAACTGAAATGATTCCAGTTTAATTTTTTTGCGTATGCTATTCTTCACAACTTCATCAAACACAAACAATGAATCTGTCAAATCTGACTGATTTAGCATGTGACCTATTAACCACTTGCCATCAAATTCCAGTTAAAATTTACATAAACCATGCTACTTACTGATTCAATTTTCATTGCCTGTGATTTCAGTTTGGCCTGGTCTACAGCTGCCTCACCCTCAATCCTAGAAGCTTCAGCTCGGGACTGTGCCTCTGCTTTAGCCTGACCAGTACTTTCTACTGCAGCACTGTTTGCCTGTAACTCCAACAACTGTCTCCTTGATTTTTCGGCTTCTGCTTCATCTGAAATCTTCTGTCTCTCTAATCTTCCTTTAGCTTCCTGTTCTAATCTCTCTGCTTCATGTCTAAGATTTAAAAAGCAAACTTAGAGTAATAGTTATGAATTAAATCTTCATCAAATAACATAATGCAAAAGTATGAATTAAAATTGTATCCATCAGTCTTAACAGACAGAGGTCATGATAACTCTTTCTGGCTAAGAAGAGTTTCCACATAAAACTATTCTCGTATAAGTTCATTTGGTTATGTAATATACATATTACGTTTCTCATCAAATTTGACATAATCATTTGAAGGCATTCAGACACATAAAAGTTCATGCTTCAACTATACTTGATCAGTATAAATACGAATTGGTATAATATTCATTTTTTTGGTATAGACTTAACATTCATTAAAGTCAGATCTTCAACATTAAACGTTTACAGATAAGTTTACTCAGAAAATATTGTTTCTAAGGATATTGTTTTTCCAAATTTGCACGCTCTGTAAACAGTTTATTCCGACTTCTGACAATTATGATCTGGACCACATATTGTTGGTTCATAGCCATTTATACCCAATATGTCTATGTGTCACTAACCATGTTGGTACGAGTATACATTTTGTATATCTTCTAGTACAGTCCACAACGGTTAAAGAATATTACTTCTGAAGATCAATTAGATCTAGCAGGCACGCAACATCAGAGAAATACATTCATTAACACATGTATGATGTACTTCTGAATCAACATCAGAGAAATACATTCATTAACACATGTATGATGTACTTCTGAATCAATTCCGAGGCAACAGTAGTTTACTAGACCTAGAAAAAGTCTAGGATTGTATCGATCGAATATGGTTCAGCTTCAGTTTGTCGTGACTAATTACCAAAGTTGACAAACTAACCTAACTTTCAGCGGCTTCCCGTGAGTAAAATGTGCATTCAATGGCTAGCTTTACATATTTCTATTGAGTTACTCACCTTGCAGTAGCTTCCTGTGAGTTTGTTGTGATTTCAATAGCTAGTTGTACAGATTTCTGTAAGGAATCTCTTGTTCTCTGATCTACAGGTTCAACAGATTGAATATCAATACTGGTGAATACCAAGTTGTTCTGTGGGAATCTAAAAGCTCCTCGAACTTTTCCTTTCTCATCAAAACCAAATACTGAAGATCTAATGATTCTAGCAGAATTCTAAAACAAAAGAATGTATTTCTATTTAGATAACATTTGATTTTAAAGGCTCTTACGTTTTTTATGATGAAGGTTAATCAAGATAAATGGGGAATGTGTCCATAGGGACACAGATGATGCCCCGCTAGCATGTAACGTTATAAAGGGACATAACTCAAGAAGGAGGGGGCATAAGAAGCGCTTCGGACACACCAAATTTGATAAAGTCTTACACTCATCATGCATTTAGGAAAATGTTTCAGGTTTCGTATGCCCTCATTCGAATTTAATATTCCTAAAACCAGACCATTTCCTGTATAAAGATAATGCTTACCTTATGGAAGTCATCAAACTGTACTTGTGCTACGGCCCCTCTGACTCTGGAAGCTATAGCCTTGCAGGCATCTCCAATGAAATCTGGTACACTGAAAATCTTAGCAGCCTCTACTTTATCCTCTTTGCTTTCAATTTCAAAGTGCCAGTTGTACGATAGCTGTAAAGACAGTCTTGCATGGTCAGATGTTTCTACTGTAATGATGTCAGTACTGAAGTCCGGTCCCAGAAACAGACATAGAGATTTAATAACATTGTTTTTCTTTGGTTTGCCACCAGAAAGGCTAAGCTTCGTGAATTGTTCATCAGGACCCAATAAAACCAACTCGGGACCAAAAACTACCCTGTAACGAAATACAAAATATGATTAACATATCGTTATCTTGTTACATTAAAAAAACACGGACATTTTTATATATATATAAGTCTAAATTATTATATCCCTTTCTTTCAATTGTTCAATATTTGATAAGTTCTGAACTTAAATGTGTAATGCTGACATTGAATCTCGATAATTTCATATAGTAATCAATTACAATTTTTATCAATATACCTTGCTTTCTTCTCTTTATAATCGTAAATCTGTACAGCAGCATTGTGTGGAACTCGGAAAGTGATTACACGTGTTTTGTCACGTGGTTTAGGAGCCTCACTTCCTTGTTTTGGTCCTCTCTCACCAAAGGCCTGTGGGTTTTTAGCCTCAGCCAGGAGAGTCTCGACTGCAGGAGAAAGTTCTTTAGCCCATAGTTCCTCATCCTGATTCAACATGTAGGTCTCTCCAGTAACAGCTCTGACCTAAAATGTGTATTAATATTTGATATCACAAGGTAACAAATATATATGCTCAATTCACAATTCTATTCAGTTATATTCTTATAGACCACCGAAAATTACATTCGATGTCTTAAATGATTTTGCTTTTTACCCATAGATGTTTGATAGAACTTCATTACATAATATGAGACTATCAACTGACTGACATCTTTAAGAAAAATACACATGTATGATTATTTGTGGAACACAGACACTGTATGACATACCTTTCCAGTTTTAATACATCTGACATAGATACCCTCATTTTCGTCAAGTGGCAGTGCAGTTCTCTTCATGGTCACCTCAACCTCCACTGGTGGAACGTATTCTGCTGGTCCCCGAATCATCCATTTATCTCCTGGTTTTCGTTCTACTTTCTGGAAATAAAAGAAAATGTCAATAGAAATATTATCGTGTAATACAAAGTAAACGTCGAAAGATATCAATTATAATTTGGATTTTATACCAAAGACACCTACAACAAGAAATAGTTGTCAAACTATTCGAGCTAATGTTGCATTTAGACATTCCTCATCAATAAAAGTATTCACAGAATAACTACTGGCATGGGCTTTTGAAATGTTTGGACAGATACACTAGCATCCAGGCATACTTCACATGATTGCATTTTGGCGAGAAATTCTTTCTCACAAGCTTGGGTCCTTTTTTCTGTTAACTTGTACTTATTTTGTTTAAATGTTTTGGTATAATAACAGACAGACAATCATAAAACGAAATTACGAACAAATGATCGCAATAATTAAAAGTGTTCAGATTTGAACATACAGCATCTTTATCAATGAATGATTCTGTAGCTCTCAGGATAACACCTTCATCTTCTCCAAGTACGTATACATTCTGGATTCCACTCTCAAATCGTTCTCCAGGCAGCAAAAAGAAGGAACACTCACCCTAAAACATACAATATAAATACATGAAATATGAGAAAAACTATATACTCGGGAAATTAAGAAAGACGCTCCTGATGAAAACTTTAAAGTTAAATTAAAGATCAACTTTCAGCTGTCAATGAGTTCTCTTCACATTGAGAAAAAAAGAACGTTTTCCGTAAAATACACAGTTTTCCGTAAAATATACAATTTAAAGATGCTGATACGAATGCAAACTTGTTAATTGGCCGTTTCAGAATCTAAAGAACTATGGGTAATTTCATTGTTCGTACCCCAAAATGAAAATACTGTCACGTCATTGGTTGAATTTCCATTGTTTATGAAATTTTTAACCAATCACGACGTTTTGGTGTACATTTTTGAAAATATTACCCAGGATGCATTAGATTCTGAAAGCGAATTGACAATTACTCTTCCGGAGTTTGTGAAATAGGAAATACATCTAACACAAGGTGTTTTCGCCACGGTTAAAACTACCTTTGCTTACACAAACCCGTTTAAACTTAGCAATATTATTATACTATATAATCATGCAACAGCTTAACGACATGCATTGATGAATCTTAGTAATACAGTAAATTAGCTCTGCTAAGTCTACAAACATTTTATTTACCTTAACTAACTTCTTTCTACCAAGCTGTAGTCTGCCATGTTCATCGGAAGGGTCAAGGATGATACAATATTGTCTCGTGGTTAGTGTGGTGATATTGACGACTCCAACAACCTGAAATCAATATTAAAGTATATAACAAACAAGGTCTTGATGGTTTATTAGAATACTATGAAACTTTTCTTCAGGCGTCACATCATTTCTTTTCAGTAGGCGTTTGGTTTCAGTTTTCAAAATACATTGGCATTACTTAAGCATTGGTGCACTACTTAGTATGAAGACTCAGGGTTTACCTGTTTTGGGCATAACTTTCTTGATGTATTACACGGGAAACCCAATATGGAAAAAGACTTGCTCGATTTTTCTAGTCTAATACACTGTATTGAGTTGTACTCAAAACGTTCAAATTCCAAATAATCTGAACTGTATTTGACTCAATCGGTACTATTCCTGAACAGTACTTAAACGAGTCTGAGCTGTACTCAGACTGAATATATCATATTCGTAAAATGAAACTCAGAAGAGTGCCTGAGTCTGAACTGCATCGAGTCGGAATCATATTTTGACAAGCGTTTTGTTGTATGAAAGTGGATAAAAAAAGAAGGAAGGGATGGATCTCCCAAAAGAAAAAAAACAACCAAAGAGAAGATGTTTTCCCCAGAAATGTTTTTCTTTAATCATAAAGGGAAAATAATAAGTGTTCATTCCATATTCCATTCCCTGTTAAACCACTAATGTAACATCAGTACATACCTCTTCATACACATTAGGTATGTGTGTTTCTGTGTCTGTCATTTTGATCAACCATTCCTCTCCGTTCTTTCTGGTTACACCAAAGTCATCTTTAAATGTTCTCAATGATATCATATGAAGGGCTTTCTGCAAGATAACAACATACATGTTCATGCTGTCTAATACGTTGTACGTTATTTAAAATGTGATTTATTATGGCAAAAATCACTTTATGAAAATGCCTGTACCAAGTCAGGAATATGACAGTTGTTATCCATTCGTTTGATGTGTTTGGACTTTTGATTTTGCCTTTTGATTTTGGACTTTCCTTTTTGAATTTTCCTCGGAGTTCAGTATTTTTGTGTTTTTACTTTTTAAGGACTAGTAAACTGTTTAATTCAATAAATCTGCATGTTCGTTCTTACAATTATAGTATTTATGCATGTTTATTTGACGTCTTTATGATACACTAGTAGCTGATTTGTTTTTTCTTTCACAAATTACCATGCAAAGTATGTTTTAAAAATTCAATAGTTCAAACTATCACATCCACAATCAAAACCCTGAAACATGTACTGACAGATCAAAGATCTATTTCGAACTCGTATTTCACCCTATTAAATCATATCATATCAACTGAATGAAACTATATTTACCTTATCTGTTAGAACATAGGCGTTGACAACATCTACAACTTCTTCATAGGCTCCTGGGAGGTAAGCTCCGGTCTTCTTCACCAGCCATTCCTCGCCAGTTACCCTAGCAACACCTTGTCTGTCAATGGTCTCCTTCCTGGCTCTCAATCTAATGGCCTGGTTAGGTCTAATGACTGTGGCCCTGACAGTCTCCTCAACAACAACCTCCTTCCTTGGGATATATGTTCCTGGTCCTTCAAAAAGCCACTCATCCCCAGCTGTTCTCTTTTCCTCATCATCATCTTCAAAGTCTAGAATAGATCTCAGACGAAGAGCTGAGTTAGCTGCAACCACTTTCAGGGCGGTTACAACCTATAAACAAAGGAGAAAATCAAATCTGCTGCTACCAATTTCAAAGATTGCAACCTTTCAACCAAAAGGGTGAAAATCAATTAAAATCTACCATTTTCAACGGTGGTACACCTTTAATCAACAAGCGAGAGAATTAAATCAGCTGCTACCACTTTCATGGGAGGGGGGTTACAACTAATAAATAACAAGGGAGATAGCCAAATCAGCTGCTACTACCTTTATAGGGTAAAACTAATTAACAACAAGGGAGGAAATCAAATCAGCTGCTACCACTGTGAGAGGAGGGTTACAACCAATACAGAACACTTGAAATGAGAAAATCAATTCAGCAGCTGCCACTTTTAGGGGAGCTACAGCCAACAAACAACAAGGGAGATAACCAAATCAGCTGCTACCATTGCGGGGTGGGTTACAACCAATACACAACACTAGAAAGGAGATAATCAAACCAGCAGCTGCTACAGTCAAGGGAGAGTTACAATCAACCAACAAGGGAGATAACCAAATCAGCTGTTTCTACTGTCAGGGGAGAGTTACAACCAACAAACAAGGAAATAACCAAACCAGCTGCTACTACAGTCAGGGGAGGGTTACAACCAACAAACAAGGGAGATAACCAAATCAGCTGCCACTACTGTCGGGGAAGAGTTACAACCAACAAACAAGGGAGATAACCAAACCAGCTGCTACTACTGTCGGGGAAGGGTTACAACCAACAAACAAGGGAGATAACCAAATCAGCTGCTACTACTGTCGGGGAAGAGTTACAACCAACAAACAAGGGAGATAACCAAACCAGCTGCTTCTACTGTCAGGGGAGGGTTACAACCAACAAACAAGGGAGATAACCAAATCAGCTGCTACTACTGTCAGGGGAGGGTTACAACCAACAAACAAGGGAGATAACCAAATCAGCTGCTACTACTGTCAGAGGAGGGTAACAACCAACAAACAAGGCTGAAACCAAATCAGCTGATACTACTGTCAGGGGGTGGGGGTGACAAACAAAAAAACAACACTTGAAACGAGATAATCAAATCAGCTGCTGCCACTTTTAGGGGAGCTACAAACTTCAAACAACGATGGAGGAAATCAATTCAGCTTTTGCCACTTAAAACGAATATATCAGCCGTGGAGGTGGTATCATCGAAAGTCAATCAGAGATCAATGTAACAAATGTTTTCCTTTACTTCATTATGTTTTATTGCAAATATTACTATTATAACACGCAACCGATGAGCTGTAACACTTAAGGTAATAATGCATATAAACTTCTTAACCCTGATCACTTATATATTACTGGGTTTACTGGTTAGATGCTCACGATTACTATTGGGGGAAACCGTGCCCAAAAGCTTAAATTAAAACAACTCGTTTATTTTCGACAAGTAATAATACATTTTATTTATTGTAACCACTAAGTGCAGTTAATTGCTATATCAAAACTTGGACCTGTAACCACGAACATCATACCTGTTTCAGTAGTTCCCCGGGGTACAGTGGGAAAGGATCCTGTGCCAATCTAATTTCATGGTCAGCATGTACAAGTTTGGCCTGTCCACTTTCGTCAAAGACAACTTTACATTCTTTGTCTTTCAGTACCGGGTTTTCTACGATACAATAATGCCTTGGGGGTACTGTGATCATACGCTCTGGTCCATATACAACTCTGTAAATATTAATACGCAAAATTTGTATCAAGTTAATTACGGTATAGACTTTAAAAAAAATTATAACCGATTAATATTGAGTTGAACGTAGTCTGGCCTGTCTAACAAATGAAATGCAAGAACATCTTGTCAATCCAAAACCTTGTTACTAGTATATTGAGTCGTTAATTCTATGTGACAAAATTCTGTTATCCAGTTTCATGGCTGTTAATCATAATATAACATTAGATCATTTTCCGGCAGTGTGCTGTGTCTTTTTGGGTTAAAAAATCAATAAAACTGTCCCCACAGGTGGTACTTCTGAAGGAATAAACACATTAGTGTGAGGAGGATATCCAGTAGGACGTTACATACACGGACACTCTACTAACTCACCGGAATAATAGGCTAAATAATACTTACTTTTCATTGTCTTGTCTGACAAATGTCTGTGGACCAATCTCCAGTCTTGTAACATTGAGGTTCTGGTCTAGAACATGAAGGTAAAAATAAGGAGGAATTCTGTATATTGATTCATCTCCACGTCGTGATGTCGACATTATAGATGAGTATATGTTTAGCTCTGAAATAATAAAAGTTCATTTTAAATTGTTGATTTGAAACCCTCATTTTCTAAAACAAAGTCTTGTTAACTGATGAGCAGAGATCAGACGTCTCGTAGTGTTGTGTGTTTTAAATGCGTCAGTGTCAGTTATGGTACATGTCTGCTACAGTATGGATTGTACATTTTTATACATATTTCCTCTGCAACATTCAATCCATATAACATTCGTATCATCGTTCTATTGTGACGTCGTATTACGCAACTTTGAATATCTTAGCTCATTCAGTCATTAAGACCGAGTTAATAGATATAAATCTTACAGTCTTGGTACGATTTCAAGAATACAGTGTGATTGGATTCTTTCCCTCTAAATAATATAAATTTCTCTGTTTTGTGGTGTTTTCTTTTCTTTCTGGTCTTTAGGGAGGGATAGAAACTCATAACTGTAAAATGCAGTTAGATTCCGTAACGTTTGTTACCGAGTGTACCAGATTTATTAATTTCAGAAATGCATAGTGTGCAAAATGTACTGGACTGCCATAGTACATTTATTTCGTGGGTGTGTCCTTTAAACAAGTTGGGACCAATTGTTGTAATGAGTTATACTGACTAACACGTTTAGGATATAATAGCCCAAATGGATTATAAATCTATAGTGCAAACAATCTTATTTAGTTTTAGTTTCAGGAAAATATTCTTAAGGTCAATTGTTCAAACCATTTATGGCAACCTTTGGTAAACAGGTTTTTCGAACACAAAATGAAGTACTAGTTTGATCCCCCCCTAAAAACCATTTTTATACCAATGAATCAATCTCGTATGTATACAATCCGGAATCCAGAAAAGTTCTTAACCTGTTTAAGCCTCAATTGCAATTTAATAGTGATAGTTTCCTTCAAATTCCACTATTAAGATTTGTGCACAGTAAATTCAAATCCCATTTAGATTGATTGATTGTTGATTGCTTATCGTCCAGTGAAAGATAGTTCATGCATGTTCTGTACGAAATCATATTTGGATGAAGCCGATATAAAATACTAGTAGTTATTTGATTTGTGAAATTGAAGGTTTATTGGGAGTTTTCATTGTTAAATGATCTTAAATGTGCACTGATTGATTGTCGGAAATAAGGAAATAAAATATTGAATTGAATGAAGGAAGGAAGGAAGACGTGTCTTTAGAACCCATTTAGTAAGGATGGCTTGTGAGTGGCCTGATGAAAAGTGCATTTATCAAAATGTGAGATTTTCAATAAAAATATATAAGTTATTGCACAACACAAAATGTCGTCTCATCGATAGTGTGTGTCAAAACAAGTTGGTTGAATATTACAAAGCATAAATTAAGTAAATATGAAGACTCGTCGCAATTCTACTATAATACGGTTTACTTGTCTTATGTACTTATTTAAACCTGAATAATTCTTTACCTATATCTTCATGTATCATGTTTATAATATTTTACTTACCTTATTTATTTAATTTACTGCTTGAAACTTAAAAACAAGATCTAAATATAGGAATGACCGACTATATTCTTACCTGGATAAAAAAAAATGCTGACGGTATTGGCTTTACCCTAGCCTATGTTGGTTGGATACAAGCCAAACAATTAGATCAATATAAATGTATTAATATACGTGTTCATAACCACTCAGGTGTTTAATTGTTTACATTTAAATTACTTTCAAATTTTACATTTTTACATTGTTTAAACGAGGAAGTTATGATGGTTCCGCATCGATTTAAAAGATAAATCGCACGCACCTATTTAACATAAATGGAAAGTAAATAGTAGATCTATAGAACTTGTAAACGAGTACAAAACAATATATTGTTCAACCTTATTTAGACAGACATGTGTACCCGGTCATGTTCAGGCATGACTAAAGTAGTGTTTTAAATTTTAATTCCTTTACTTTTTCCTGCTAACTTTTTTCAATCAGCTTTTACTCTGTACATTTTTAGCAAACCACCCTGGGCCCTAGTATATTTACCCAACAACACCCATATCAATATCGAAACACGTTTAATATATTAAAGAGGTTTACTGAAGAAAATGTCACAGTGAACGTGTACATTAATTACATTTTAATTACATACTAAATGTATATATAGGTATCTTTTAATAAATCAAATAGTGTGCTGATATTACTGAATAATGTATATATGTAGATAACATGGATAATGTACACATCTATAATCGATAAGAAGAGAAAGTAGCAAAATTCCATGGGATATATTATCCTATTTACCTTACCTTTTCAATGAGCAGCTGCACGAAGAATAAAGTCTTCTCAAATCTCGAATTAATTAAATGTTGACTGAGATTTGCTGACTCTTGGAGTGGTGCAATCGAAAGAAATAGAGTAAAGGCTAAAAATAGAACTGGGGATTTCACAACCGCATTCAAATATATATACGTCATAATGTTCTACATACATACATACACATGTTAGAATTGAGTTTTACAGTGCTTTTTGTCTCGCCTGAGACGAAATTCCCAAAGTGAGAGACAAGTGGAATTACTATGTATATTTTGCGGCGCCGTCTTCACAGCCTAAACTATTTGTTTTAAGCTGAATTGTTTCAAATGATATGCTTCTGAATCAATTATAAATTAAGATTAAGTGGGGGCTATTCGCCTCAAAATTTTACTATCGAAATTGAATTTTTCTCATGGTTAAGAAAATCAAAAACTTTATTTAAAAAACGACCATGAAGCTTCTAGTGAACGGAAATTACCGGCACGAAAATTACAATATATTTTTGAAAACCCTCTGATGAGAATTATATCAATATTATAAATACGGATTTCAGTTAAAACTAACAGAAAATACATGAAGGAGAGGGGGGGGGGGGGGGGGGCTTTTTTGCATTTGTTGTTAACTGTTTTTGCCAAAATCAAGGTTTTGTTAACATGTTAACGGACCCCCTATTGCCTCCCCTCTTATATCAGCGATGTGTGAGGGAACGTTTTCAAATTTACTTTTGCCAAGTATAAAACTGTCTAATAGAGGGGGGAAATACTAATAATAGAACAATAAACAGATTATAGGGTTTTCATCATATAGATATCGTAAAAAAGTAGCTGTGAAGTTCAATCGCCAAATAATATTAGTTACATAGTGTGTTAGTGACCTAATATGATGCATGTACAGGGTCAGTAAATTCCATATGGGGTGAGAGCGAAGCTCGAAACCCCATATGGAATTTACCTACCCTGCATATATCATGTTAGGTCACTAGCACACTATGTAACGAATTTATCTTAACGACTATCTTTATTTGTTGAATTTAGACTAAAGTTGTCTTATTTGCTATCATAACACATCTTCTTATTTCTGTATTAAAGTGTTCAAGTGTTCAATTTTAAGAACCTTCTTCAATTGGTCTGCACTAAACAACTAATGTAAACGATAAATATTTATTATCAACAACCTTGATATCAATAATATTAAACAGAACTTTAATAGTTTTAAATAATCAAACAGTGCCCAAGTCGTAAATCCAAAACTAACGTGTACTGAAATAAGCCACGCCTCCCTACTAACCTAATATTGAATATACACGGTCTCCACGAGGTCGCTTTTAACCAATCCTATTCCTAGAAATGTATAGGAGGTAAGATAAGAACCAATCTTTTTCTTTATTCAATAAACAGGTGGAAGATTAATTCCATTTCGTCATAATGTGTGCACAACTTAGAACGAAAAAGTATAAAGATATTTCTTATACTCACTAGTGTCAAGCTATCCAGCAATTCTCATCCAGATACTTTCTTTATAAAAAGTTATCCTGCAAATCGTCATCCTACAATTGCGTTAGAAATACTACTTGAGCGACATTTTTTTTTCTTTCATAATCATAGTGTTTGACTATTTTTGTTCAAAGAACGACTAATAAAGAGTATGTATATTCCATTACCAAATTTCTAACTTTAGTTTATAGATTTTTATCTCATGTTTTCGGTTTTGTAACTAGAAGTTTAAAAAATATCATGTTGGCGATTCAAACATAGTAATATCTGTTAAATCATCATTATTTGATTCGTATATTATTAACGACTATTTAAACCACATTTCAACTCACAAAACGACTAAAACATGTAGAATTTTGATGCAAAATTTGTTTTCTCTTGAAATATCGACGTTTGTTAATGTGGTTCATAAATGTTTCTCGTTTCTCGTATTTTATATACATGTAGATTAGACCGTTGGTTTTCCGGTTTGAATGCATATGGTTTTACATTAGTAATTTTGGGGCCCTTTTAGCTTACTGTTCGTTGTGAGACAAGGCTCCGTGTTGAAGAACGTACTTCGACCTATAATGGTTTTTCTTTAAAAACAAAAAATACAAATTGTGAGTTTTCTCATTGGCACTCATGCCACATCTTGTTATATCTAATCATAAAAATGATCCGACTGTTCAGGAAGACGAACTAAAAACCTTAATAAAGCTAGTGCATGTATAGTTCATATGCCCATTAGGGCGTGCCATTAATGTACATGTTGATTCAAACACAATATAAAGTACAAGAAATCTTTGTCAAAATATAAGATATTTTTTGGTTAGTGTTCTTTCTAAATCCTTCTGCAAAAGCTTTCTCTTACGCCTCCGTATCTCATCAACCTCGTCTTTCATTGTTCTGCGAATTGGAATGTTTTTTTGTATACAACAAGCATTGATGTCAGTCTTTGATTGTCCGAGCAAACGATGGAGAAGTTCAATGATAACTTCTTTCGCCAATACCTCAGACACATATATAAGTCCATATGTTAATTTTGTACATAATTTGCTGTTGAGAAGCGTAGCATCAACAAATGTGCAAATTCAGGTATCATGTAAACATGGTAGCAGCTTTTTCTTGTACATAACAACGCCATAGAAGATGATCCTGGATCATGTGCAACTCTTCTCGTGATAGAAATGTGGAACCAAAGCATGTTGTGCTTTCAATGTCCACTTTTTCAGGATTTTCCAAGAACCTATTGTGCCTTTCGTTGTTTTTGGTGTTGTCACCACATCACAATATCATGGACTTTATCATCCATGTCACGCGCATAAATTACACCTTGCAAACCAAAGCTATCTTCGCTGCTTTTGTAGAGTGTCTGTATTATTTCATTTAGAAGAAACATCCTGACATTCTAATCCACCGTACCTGTTTCCATTACAGTAGCTCCCGAAATCATATTTTGCTGTATAGGCAAATCATAGCACCACAGGAAAAGAAATCTTCCTGCTTAGGAAAATTGCCACTCTTCATTAGGTCTAGAACATTCCTGGTTTCGTTTGGACATTCCTTGGTTTCAATTATAAGCACTGAACGAGTGTAAAATTGCATAGACGTTTTACGATATTAGACCGAATAGGATGACATTTATTTTGTGTCAGAAACACATCTATGTCAAATTATCGCACCGCGGGTAAATTATCACGTTGTGATTGGTTTAACGCCGTCACGTGGTGACCCCCTATGAGACCGTAGGGGGTTAGTAAATTTCATAGGGGGTTCATGACGCGTTAATGGTGACGTCATCTATTAATGTTGTTGTGTTTCATTGTTTATTTTTCAACAAAACGCAGCAGAAAAGTCTAGCGTGCGATAAATTCGTTATACGGTTAACTACTGACCCCCTACAGATCCATAGAGGGTGAATAAAATCCATAGGGGACTCGGCCTCCGGCCTCACCCCCTATGGATTTTACTAACCCTCTATGGATCCGTAGGGGGTCAGTAGCGAACCATATAATTTATAATGTTGATCACAATCCAAATTCAGACAGTATCAAGTATGAATATTGTGCCCAAATTGGCCCCAACTGTTCAAGTTCGACCTCAGCGGTCGTATCAGGCTGTGCTCAGCGAAGCATTTTATAATCTCTTTGTTCGGTTCCGTTTTGGGAATCTTTGGTTTGCTATTCATCCTTTTGTCTTCCCTTTCATTGTCAATACCTGTGGTTTCAGTGTTTTCCCTCGTTTCACATTGAACATTTTATGTTTTTTTTTTCTCTTCATTTCAACTTTAGTTAACCTATTCGGTTTCTTTTCTCTTCATTTCATCTTAAATCTCTACTGTTTCTTTTCTCTTCATTTCACCTTAAATCTTTAATATTTATAGAAAAATATTAAAGTATATTAATATCATAAAAAAATGTACAATTCTAATTTGTATTTGGACTTCGTACAAATTGTTATTTGTACAAAAAGTGCCTGCACAAAATTAGTTATTTGAACAAAATTTGACGAACATTCACTTATAACTTGTACTATAATTCATAACAAGTATTTTGGTGAAAAAAACATTGATACACACTACAGAATTGCTGTTAATCGGCCACACTGTTCACCTGATTTATCAAATAATAATTAAAGTTATTCTCTATCATTCGTTTTAGCAGGTGAGTGAATTATGGCATCGGGAATTGCATAACATCTTTTGACAATCACATTTACATTTAGCAGTGCTGTACCTACCTATGCATTTCCATGCAGGAATACCCGGACAATCTGTTTTTAAAGGCTGTTTAACTGTTTCAGGTAGCATCAGTGGAAGCTCAAGAACCGTTGCTGTGAATAAACATGTGCCTTTCAGAGCTTCAATTCAACTTTAAGACATAAATACAAATGTATCTTGTTAAAATTCATACATTTTTTTCCAATTTGGTACCCAAAATCTTCAGATTCAACAACTACGCCAATGATATTTCGAGGACTGGCCTCGACACGATCATACTGAGGAACATGTAATAATGTTTAATGACATTAACTCCAAACAACAAGTTCTGATAGTTACTGTCTCGTTTACTTGGTAAGATATTAGTCTTGTATCTATTGTCCACACAAAGCACGATTCCTAGCAAGAATGATTAATGTTTCAATGTCTGTGTCATACTCTAAGTCAATTTAACTATTAGCCCAATTTGCTTGTCCTTGCTGTGCACATGATTTTTTTCCGGTTTATAATTCCCTGCTAGGTTCAGCCTCGTTTTGGATAAAATTCTCCGTCTGATCAACAATGTCGTCAAATGTTTACACTATTTACCGGCTTTGTAATAACACGAGCAACATGACATGTGCTACATGAGGAGTAGGATCTGCTTACCCTTCTGGATCACCTGAAATCACCCATAGTTTTGGATGGGGTTCGTGTTGTTGTACCCTATTTGTGACATTTTGTCCACGCATCATTGTCAATAAAATGGAATTTGATGCGACTGTCGTACAAGTGAGAGGTTTAGCGTTATAAAACTATATGTTCAATCCACCATTTTCTACATTTGAAAATGCCTGTACCAAGTCAGGAATATGACAGTTGTTGATCACTCGTTTGATGTGTTTTATCATTTAATTTTTGCCATTTGATTAGGGACTTTCCGTTTTGAATTTTCCTCGGAGTTCAGTATTTGATTTTTGTCGAGCCTGCAACTTTTGTTGCAGGAAGCTCGACATAGGGATGGTGATCCGATGGCGGCGGCGTTAGCTAACTTCTTAAAAGATTTATATTTAAGAAGGTGGAATACCTGGATGCTTCATACTTTTTATATGGATGCCTCATGTTACGAAGTTTCCGTCAGTCACATGTCTAATGTCCTTGACCTCATTTCCATGGTTCAGTGACTACTTGAAAAAAAGTTAAGATTTTTTGTAATGTTAAATTCTCTCTTATTATGAGTAATAGGATAACTATATTTGGTATGTGCGTACCTTGCAAGGTCCTCATGCCCGTCAAACAGTTTTCACTTGACCTCGACCTCATTTTATGGATCAGTGAACAAGGTTAAGTTTTGGTGGTCAAGTCCATATCTCAGATACTATAAGCAATAGGTCTAGTATATTCGGTGTATGGAAGGACTGTAAGGTGTACATGTACAACTGGCAGGTGTCATCTGACCTTGACCTCATTTTCATGGTTCATTGGTTATAGTTAAGTGTTTTTGTTTTGATCTGTTTTTCTTATACTGTATGCAATAGGTCTACTATATTTGGTGTATGGAATGATTGAAAGGTGTACATGTTTAGCTGGCAGGTGTCAGCTGACCTTGACCTCATTTTCATGGTCCAGTTGTCTTTGAGTTTTGATATTTTTTTCTAATACTAATTCAATAGGTCAACTATATTTGGTGTATGGAAATATTTTATGATCTATTTGTCAGTCGCACAGGTTTTATTTGACCTTGACCTCATTTTCACGGTTCATTGCTCAGTGTTAAGTTTTAGTCTTTTGGTCTGTTTTTCTTAAACTATATGCAATAGGTCAACTATATTTGTTTTATGGAAGAATTGTTAGCTGTACATGCCTGCCTGATATGGTTCATCTGATAACAACATCATGGACTTCTGTAAAATCATTGAAGTCGCATGTTGCAAAGTGTTGAAGAAGAGATAAATGTGAAAGTCAAAAATTGCAATTGCCGATGCCATAATACACTCACCTGCTCAAACGAATGATAAACTATTTTTGTATTTTGTAAATAATATGTACTGTATGGTCATTGAATAACAATTCTATGGTGGTGTGTATCACTGCTTTTTTTAAGGTTCATCATAACAAACGGACAAATATGGCTGTATTTACCTTTCAAAAATCACTCTGAGTACAGACTTACCAGTGAAGTTGGAAAAGTTTTAATGCCTAGCATCCACTAGATATATAAAAGTTAAATGCATTTTGTGTTTCAGAAAGATAAAATCTCTTTTGGATTTTGATGGGCATTTTTTTCCTTCATGCAAAAGGTGTGAAAATTAACTAAGTTGTGGTACAACTATGAGATGCTCCCTCAGGTAAAAAACCGGTTTGTATTGTTTTGATTGTCCTTAATTGACATAAACAACAGGTATCTTCACAACTATAGGTGAGTTAAAGAGTTTATCTGAGTCAGTGAGTGGACAGTATCAAAGTAATTCAGGTGTTTGTTTATTTATACACCTTCTGCAGAAAGGAAAAAAAATGCCCGTTAAAAACAAAGAAAGATTTTATCTTTCTTAAACACAAAATGCATTTAACTTTTATATATCTAGTGGATGCTAGGCGTTAAAACTTTCCAAACAGCACAGGTAAGTCTGTACACAGATTAGTTTTTGAGGTGAAAATACGGCCATATTTGTCCATTTGTTATGATGAACCTTAAACCAAAATCCATATTGTACAAGTTATTATAAGTGAATTTTCGTCAAATATTGTACAAATTGTATTTTTTACAGGCACTTTTTCAATTTGTGCAACTTACAACTTGTACATAGTCAAAATACAAATTATAATTTGTACAATTTTTTTTGTACAATATTTGACAATTTTAATTTGTACAAAATGTTAACTTGAACACAACATAAACGTTAACAATTAAATCTTCATGAAATAGTTATCAAAGAAAATTATGCTTCGTTAGAATTCATCAATGACTTTTAGCATGTGTTCTTTTTTTCTGTATCATCCAGACAACAAGACAAGAATAAAGAAATCAAAACATTGACATATTTAAAACGTTTGAGTAAACGACTTAAGACATTTTGTTCATTTCTGTTGAGCAGCAGTTTTATTTCAACTTTGATCAATCTTTTTTTCAATTTAATTTTAACGGTAGCATGAAATTTTAGTACTCAATAGGAACATGATGTTGTTGATGTGTAGAACTAAATCATGCGCATTAACAATGTGTCAGATACGATATATTTAAGAACCCTAATATAAAAATAAGGGGGTGGCGTATTATTGTCAACAATCCATCAGAGGTTAAATGAGGAATATATAGGCGTTTAAATGCTGTACCCTTGAACCAGGAGGAAACAGCCATACCACACGAGACGAAAAACAGACACCAACGGTTTAATAGATAACAATACAATATACGAAAACAAATATGATGGACATGACCCTATGACAACCACTGAATCACAGGCTCCTAGTATGGGCTAGGCACATGAAGAATGAGGCAGAGCTTTCTTAATTCTTAGTTACTAGATCTCCAGCAAGGATGCAATGAAAAATGTATATAAAAAAATCACATGATAGTCTTAACAAAATATGATGATTGGATATAATTGTTGATGAAACAACTATCTAAGTAACAAGCAACAAATCTGTGATAAAAAAATTAATACATTCTCGAAATGATACACATCTACCATTGCAATCTTAACGCATTTCCACCAGTGCTGTCCAACACTTTGATTAAAATTTACCCTTTCGTGAATGATGTACGTTCATATTTGGAATTCACAGTTTTGCTGTGAATTCTGAGTATTTTAGTAGACTCTGCATATAAAACAATATATAATTAGAGGCTTTTAATGCTGGAACATCAACATATTATCGATAAAGAAATGACAACTCATCAACAAACTCGGGCTTTTAGAAAAGTTAAGAAATCCGATTGTTCATTGCACGTTGTATATGTTTGATTACAGGACAGAATAAATCTGATCCATACAGATAAAGAGGATAGTTTGGTCAATCTGTCTCGTACTTTCTGTACTTTTCTGCATTTTCCTCAATTGTATTTTACAGTAACCTACTTCTAGTTGATAAGCCTTATTTCGGGCTTTTGTCTTACAACTTTTTAAGTTGGTCATCAGTCTATGGAAGAAGCGTATCGATAAAAACTTTTCTTATATCAATGAGCGATATTGTCTAATATTAATTGTAAATATGCAGACATTCCATGCGGAAAATGTTGTTTTCGGCAACGAAAAATCAAGAAAATACTAACTTTAAAACTTATTGTTCAAATATAAACAACAATTGAGTCTAAATATACATTCAGAAGTTAGTTAGAAGCTAAAGTTTATGTCCGTGTAAAATTTGAAGTGCTGTGTTTTTCTTATATACATAAATAAACAATGCGATACTTTTAAAATATCAATGCGATACTTTTAAAATATCAATGCGATACTTTTAAAATATCATAGCGGTGTTTTTGTAATATCGATATTAGTAATTATTAGTATTAATATTTGACTGCTGTATCCATATTTTGACAATTTTACCTATTATGTCTGTTTTGTTCATGCATCGTTGTAAATATGACAGAATTTGATGATACTGTCATACACGTGACAGGTTTTGCGCAATATAACCAGGTTCAATCCACCATTTTCAAAATTTGAAAATGCCAGTACCGATGGGGTTTAATAAACAATGTCGTAATCAAATAGCTAAGTATCAAAATCATTGTTCACATATATATAACATTAAGCAAATTTATACACAAACATGTAATGAACGCACTGAAATAATATATATCAGATATGCTCGCAGCGCATGCATGGAAGACTTTCTTTATTGAAAACAATGAAACAAACTTTTGACAAAGATGAATCATACTGTCCTCGTTCAGATTGATTCGACAAAATTTGGCCTGTGCATTTTTGAATCTCCTTTTTTTATACAAATTAGACTGTTGGTTTTCCTGTTTGAGTTGTTTAACACTAGTATTTTTTTGGTTCCTACAGCCCGTAACAGAGTAGTGATCGAATTCGCGTTTCTTTACCGTCAGAATAAGTTACGTTATCGACAAACTTATTTCAGATGTGACATAATCTAATTTTCTTCATCGACAAAATATTTCATGTCCAACGTGTAAGTTTTCATTGTTTAAGTCGAAGTTTTTTTAACACAGTAAAACATTTTTTATAATCAACCTCTGTCATTGGCATTTTCATTTTAACGGTAAAGGATGAAATACGGGATCTCCGAAATTTCTATCATTTGTTACGAGGAAATCATTATTCAATCGAACATATGTCTTTGTTCATGACACATATTATGAAATACAAAGGAGTTGAAATGATCAAATACTTTCGAACTGACGGAAACAAAAATACATAATCTAGAATGTGTGTTCTGTCATAAACAATGGCTTCGTCGTGCGAATCGACGAGATCATGTTACATGTAACCATGGAAGTATTATATTGACTTTCAATATAATACTTCCATGATGTAACTGATCTTAGCTGTAGAAACAGTTGGTGCGACCTCGATAAAATCTTTATCAATTTAATACATATAAGCGATAAATATTCATGACTACAATGATAATGAATTTATTGGAGTCACATCCACTGTTTCTACTGTAAACATGAACTCGTCGGTTAGTGCAATGAAGACACTTTTAAAGATTGAGATTGTTGGTTTATTCTTTACACCTTCGAGGTATTAAAATTATTTCGTGTTTATTTAAAGTTAAATTTATTTTCAAATCTCTTCTGTTTCAAATTGTCGAAACTTCCGTTTAAGATTTCTGTGGTAAACTATTCTACGGAAGCGTATTAGCGCCACATATTTTTTTTTTTTTTTTTTTTTCCTATGTTTGCGTTTTAACATGAACTAAGTTTGTGAATTATGTTTGCGGTTCTTTTGACATGCATTGTGACGTGTCATCGTATTAATTCTATATTAGAAAACTATAGCAGTTATATTAGAAAAGTATCGCATTCATAAATTTTTGATATTAAAAAAAATATCGCTATGATATAAGACAAACATCGCATTGATATTTTAAAATATAGCAGTAACTTTGACTTATAGGCGATTTTGGCTTATCCAACAATTGAATTCATCTCAATTGCATTCCACATAATTTTCTAAATGACATTAATTGAATTTGTACATCTACAAATGATAAATCGTGCATTTATGTCTCATTTATTCAACAATTCAATTTTCTCGTTTAAATACACCTTGCTTGGTATAACTTAAAATAATCCATGGAAATTATACAGCAGACGTATGTCTTGTTAAATGTCAGCCTGTTTTTAGAAAAGATTCATTACTTTATACCGAGAAATCTTCGTTCCTTCATAAAAATGTAAACATTCGTCTGAGATTTACCACAATGCAACTCGTTGATATAAGACAATATCGCTCATTGATATAAGAAAAGTTTTTATCGTATCGCACCTTCCATAGACTGATTGTTTACGATGCCAATGTCTCCAGTAATACTATAAAACAGCCGTCTGTATTTGTGCCTGTATGGGACAACGAACATAGAGCAATCGAGATATTTGGATTTTATCTCCTTCAGCTGACGGTTAATGCTCCTAAGACCGATTGTGGTTCAATATTAATCAAACTATTTTATATCTAAACTTCTGTTTATACACTCTTTGGGTAAAAAAAAGACATGTTTAATTATATTTTAGTCTGGGAGAACAGTGTCATGATCATACATCAATTAATTGGCTGTAATTTGAACTTAATATAACTTAGGTCAGGATCAGGTGATTCAGTTTTTTTTTTGTTGCATGATTGCTGTCTGTAATGTATGTTTTTCGTTCATTGTTTTGCCATAGATCATGTCATTGTTTATTTCAGTCTTCCTTTAAATTGTTTTAAATCAAATTTTGCCATGTAGATGCTTTTTATACCCGACTATAATACGACTATTGTCTACCAATGTAGACTTACTTATCCGTCGAAATAGTACCCACCCGTATCCCCACCCCCTAAACAAAGAGGGTGCCTTCATAAACAACAATTGTTTTATTCAAAAGTCTAGCTGTTTTTTGTTTTAATTTGGTTGACATTTATGTTAAGCTGCGATGATTATTGTGCGGGGGCTTATCACTAGTGAGATGATAAAAACAAAACCAAAAGTAGTGGGAACATGTCTGTTAACTGATATGCATTCGTCAATAAGTTATATTCATATGATTCAGTGCCCATAAATATACCAGAATGAATAGATATAAAAACAGGAAATGTAATTACTGTCTAGTCAATTAAGTTCGATGCTTAATGTCACAGATAACCAGTCATTTCCTAGAATGTGAAATATTTCGGTCAAGAATAGGTCTTTCCATTTTTTATGTAGGTGTTTGATGTGTTTTTTTTGGTTTTTTTTTTATGTCTAGACCTTTTACTCACACTTTGTAATATGAGTAAGTCATGTTTATACCTAAAACAAGCTTCAAAATATCCTTTCGAACTCTATATCTCTGTATTGACTTTCGTGAAACAAAAATGCAAGACTTTTAATATCTTTTTGGAAAAATGCATTTAATATATTAATATATATATTTCGCTTTTGCAGACAGGTAATAATAAAAACATGAATAAATTAATTTGATCATGAAATAGTCATAAATTCTCGACCTGGTCATCGTTTATATATATAAAATTAGTGACAAAATAATCATTATGATATATCAATGAGGTATTTATTGTGTTAAATTAACATATGAAGGCAACACGATCTGACCAATTTTTACGGTTAACTGAACGAGACATTATATTTCATTGTGCCAGTTTTCTTACTCTCCAAAAAGAAAACGCCACAATTCTTACTTGGAAATGTTAACCTTTTGAGTTTTTGTTAAAAGGAAAATTAATAATTATAATAATATTAAAAACCTATTATTCTTCGAAAGGTAAGTGAAATGAGGACTTGTATTTTTTACATTTTACTTGCATGTACTTCTTTTTGCATTGAAACTTTGAATTAATTCGAATAAAAGTCGATTAAATTGACACTATTTCATAGTGTAGATATATAGGTACAATTCTTAAAAAAATAAGTGTAATTTTAAACCATTTAATTCTTCTCTGAAAGTCGGCATAATAGTTATAATTTTATTTAAATTAAATTATCAAAACCGAAATTTTTGGTACAAATACGTCTCCCAGAGAACACGCGACTTTTAAAATTAAGAATGTTTCTGATTTACGGCATGGTCAAAATTGTGAGTAATGTAACTAGACAAGATCAAACCATAAAAATGCTTTTAACGTAACATAATGTCAAAAATCTACATTTTATTATCTTACAATACACAAATAAAAAAAAACGTGTTGCAAATTAATTGTTTTATTGCCATATATGAGGGTCCGAATTGGGGTTTCTTCATTTCTATATTCTTAATTTTTCAGGTCATTTTTATCAATTCTTCAATTTTTGAGTTAATGTTCTCTATTCTCTGAATATTAAAGCACCTCATTATTCTTAAATTTTATATTTTACTTATTTTTCCCCAATTCATTATGTTTTACCCTTCATTATCTATTTCTTTCTCATTATTCACTATTCTGAAAATCCCATTCAGACACTCATATATTTTGTCAAATCGAATCACCCTGACCACCTTGGATAACCTTTATAAATAATTTGTTTATAACCAAAAAATTTTTTGTTTGCAGAGCCAAGATGTTGTTTACTTTCTTATATATTGTCTCTTCTGTGGTTATATTCAACAAAGCACAAGGTAAGTTCTTTTTATTGGTTATCTTTAAACGTAATTGCTTACATAACAACCAAACATAATTAATAGAAAAAAATCAATATAGTGGTTTGGACAAAAGTATTAGAAAATTCACTTAGAAACCTGCAGAACGTTCTATTTTGCCGAGAGTCAAATTATTCTCCTCTCTGAATGTTTTATTAATTTTTTTTTTTTACATTCAGTGAAAATTCAAATTTACTGAAAAGTTTGAAAAACATATTAAATAAGAAGCATTTGTGTAATCTTTTACTACAATGTCATGAATAGTTGGTATATAATATTCATATTATATTATACGAAAACTTTGACTTTTAACGCCGCCCTATTCATGATGGCTCATGTGCAAAATAAACCAGATAAATGCATGCACATTTGACGACAGTTTTGAAGGCAATTTTGATTATAAATAATAGATATACACAACTGGTCGGCATAATCATAAGTCAATCAAGGACATGATATCACAAAGAAAAAGTTTTCCATTGAGACAAAAACACAACAACACGATGATGTCATTTAACAGAGTAAATAGAAGATGTATAATTAGATAACCCTGTCCTACGCCAATTCATTTTGTAACTGTATAGTACAATGCTCTTTAGTATACTCAATATTGGATATTGGAATTGTTAAAGACTGGAGGAAAATACCAAAGGGATATTTAAACTCATAAGTCGAAGATGAACTATAACAATGACGTACATGGCAAACAAAACGACAAAAAAAAAATCAAAAAGAAAATCTACAAAACAAAACAGAGAAAACTAAAAACTGAGTCACACGGATCCAACTAAAAACCGGGATGATCTCAAGTGCTCCGGATGGGTAAGCAGATCCTGCTCCACATGTTGCACCCCGTGTTGCTCATGCAAGTACAAACCGGTTATAAGTCTTATTCAGCTGGTCACATTCAAGGAAAAGAGGACGGGATTGACACGACGACATGTTTTAGAGCACACCCGTCGTCACTATTTTGGGTGATAAAGCATCAATGAGTTTAAAATTTCAAGTTGTCAAAATTCGTCGTTTTAGTTTAAGAACAGAAAAATACAATAAAAGAATATGCAAATTCATCAAAGGGAAATTTAGTCTAAGTTTCTCAGTAAATCAAGGATGTATGCGATGAGCTGTTTGTAACCAAAAGGGACATTAAAAGATTATAAAAGCCGACGTTTCTCAATCGTTTCAAAATTTATCAAAAGAAAATGTAAGATAGGATTGTTAGGAATCATGTCAGTATCGAAGGTAAAAGTATTCTCCTAGAAGTCTGTTTAACTGTCGTAATTAACATCTATACTGATATTTCTATTTTTAGGCGATTGTGGAGGGAAGGCAGATATAATATTTGCTATTCCTGGGAACGCAGACATTCCGGGGGAAGAATTCTTTCCGTTTGAACGATTTTTAACCATGCTTACAGATTATTTTCAAATCGACAGAGATAATGTAAATTTGGTCTGATATTATACGGAGAGAACCTGTATGCAATTAGTTGGCCCAACCAATGAAGGATCAAACCAAACCAATACCAGAATAAGCCTTCTTGCGCAAGAGAATTATACAATGGAAACTTAAAGGCGCAGCAGATGTAAAGCGGCACTTTACTTAATGCGACAAATGTTCAGAAATCCATCCGGTTATCCTCTGGTATACCTAGACCTGAACCAAACAATTGGAGTAATGTTCACGTATGGCTCAGTTCAGGCAGATATGATCCAAGATGTCATTGCAGCTACAAAACAGTTTAAGAAGCAGGAATCGACATGTATTCAGTTGGACGATGCCAAATGGTGAATGGTTTCCAGAAATAGCATCTCATAAATGTAATGTTTTCTCCATGGAAAGTTACTCTGAAGGTTTAAGAGGTCTTCTCCCTTATATCGGGAGCAGATATGCACAGGTTAGTTTATTTTTGCATGTATTTTAAATCGATTTTATTGAATATTTAAAAAAAAAATTAACACAAAATCCTTTTTTTTCATTTTTGCTATGAATAGGTACAGTTAATTTTTTTCGTTCATCGTCGGAACTTTATTCTGATTTACATATACTTTTGTGTTTCTTGTTTTCTTTTGTATCCAAATACTTCTTGTAGAGTTGTAAATTTTATAATTGTTTCAAAAAGAAAATTCAGAATAAACAAACAAAACATTTGTTCAAAATTTATATGCTCTTCAACTTCGTACTTTATTTGGCCTTTTAAACTTTTTTGGATTCGAGCGTTACTGATGAGTCTTTTGTAGACGAAACGCGCGTCTGGCGTATATACAAAATTTAGTCCTGGTATCTATGATGAGTTTATATACCTTGAAGTCTATAATGTATATAATTCCCCTGATTGACATCTTTCATATAAAAATTGAAAATATGATGAAAAGTCTATCAATAGTCTACAAGACACTACAGAAAACCAAAGACATAGCAAGACGAACCCCTAAAACTGAGGCTGATCTCCGTAAGGATAGACAGTACCCTGCTTAACATATGGCACCAGTCGTTTTGCTCAAAGTAAAATAACGAAACACATACATATCTAGAGTAAGCTTTCTTTACATAGGACAAGTACTCTCCTATGTGTCAGATTGTAAAAAAGAAGACTGAATTGCATACTAGTACATGTATGATTTAAATTGTTAAATGTGTCTTAATTTGAGAACATTTATTGACATAAATTGTTTTCCTTTCAGCAATAGAAGATGTTGTAAATGTCACAGCTGATAATTGTTTTCCAAGTAAGTAAAGCATGGTACATATTAACCGTCAAATATATACCTGGATATGGAAGTGCCTCTGTTAAATTACATAGAAAAAGAAAAAGATAAAAAAAATATTTTGAAAACGAGTAAAGATATTTCACATAATTAAAATCATTTGTCTAGGTACAAGTTACATATATATAAACTATATATATAAAGACAATCGACCATATTTATTGCACAAACACAAACACATTTACATTAAATGTTTATGGATATACAAATACATGTCTTTTATAAACTTGAATATGTACGCTTTTGTAACGCTTGTATGAAAGATCGTTCAGGCTAACCTCAACATGACCGGAAGGAAACCATCCCATATCTAGTGTTTCCATGTTTTAAATTTATTGTCAATATTTATGGCTTAATATCCGGGTTGTTTGCGCATCTTTTTTTACGTTATATAAATGAAGAGTTACGTTATGGTACATGAAACGGTTGATCCCAATATTGGTAAAGCGTGCTTCATAGAGAGTTTCTTTGGCCAAACAATGGTCCCTGCAATTTATGTTTGTTTCGCATTTTGTATGTCATGTGAAGCGTTTTAAATAAATTATTTCTTTTCTTGTAAAAGAGGTTAGTTAAACATACTTGAATGATCACTTTGATGGTCGAACATCCAAAAATCTGACCGTAAGTTTTTTAGAAGCGGTGTCGTCTGCAAACTACGATGTTAGGTTTGTATAAATTAATCTAATATACTTACAAGTTTTAGCTTTCTAAAAAGCTATGGACTGCTTCGCTACACCCTAATTCAAGGTAATATGTGTGCATGTGGTTGTTGAATTAGTATTGGAAATGTGGTTTTTATAGATATTGATTGATATAAAATGGATGTACTTTAAAAGTGTGCGTTACATACCCATGTTTAAAAAAAAATCTTTTTGAAAATAAAATCAATTATAAATAGACACGACTTTTGATGTGTGCCTTTTTGGAGGTGTGCCTTAAGTTAGATTGTCAGAAAAAATACAGATAATACATTTTTGTAAACATTGTACTGATAGGAACATTGTTTAGCTAAGCAAATAGTGCAAATTGCAGAGTAACAAAGCAAATAAACACGTATTTAAAATAATTGATATTTCAATATTGAATTTGTCTGTAAAATGTATGCATAATAAAATGAACATGAATTAATAACAGTTGATTGGAACTGAAATACACATAGTTAATTTTCCGTCATTTGATGTCTTATCCTGGGCAAGAAAAGTCTGTATTTCCTTATCTCATTTAAGCCAATAGCTGTTGCTATATCTTAGCCTCATCATAACGCAACCAATCAGAATCTATACGTGATAAGTAATTTATTCAAGATGGCCTGTATTTTGACTAAACACTTTGAATTCGTCCTGTCAATGATGGTGGACTGATCTTAGTACATGTGTAGCGCGTGCAACACACACTTTTCGTTAATATGTCATTTAATACTAAGAAACGTAGAAAAAAATCATATATCTGTAATTAATCCTATTTTGCTGGACATTGAGAAAACGGAAACAGCGGCTTTTCATTTATTTATGTAAACTAAAGGAGAACAAAAGCAACGTTTTTCTTTATTTATACAGACAATAAATGAATTATAAGATTTCAATGGCATACATCTTTACCATAATATGATATATGACAATTCTTTTATTTTATTTTCAGAATTTTGGAAGCCAAGTCCAAACCCGCCAGTTATTTGTCCGTCCTTGAATGCAATATTTCAGGATCCTTATAATTGTGCTTATCTATTCAAATGCGATTTGAATATTCCTGCGCGTGAAAGATGCCCAACAGGGATGCTCTTTGATAACTCAATTAAAGCTTGCAATCACAAAGATGCAGTTCCATGTTACTCAATGATCACGTGTCCAAGTCACATGGGTTTGTTTCCGCATCCAGAAACATGCAAAAAATTCTTGAATTGTTTCGACAATATTCCATATGTGCAAAAGTGTCCACGTGACCTGTATTTTAACAATGAAACCAAAATCTGCGAAGAAGAGTATAAAGTTAATTGCATATTTCACTGAGATTCAGAAGTAGAACAACGTCCGTTAAATGACCTTTCAAAGGATAATGTGTAACAAACTGAAGATATTGAAATCCTGAATATATGAAGTTTCAAATTTGCCTTGAACACCAAAAACTGAGTTAGTTTGGTGACTATTGTGGTAAATAGAAGAGAAATTTCAGAAAACTTTGTATGAGGAGAACATATGGTGAGATGTGGTCAGCCTAGTGCTAAATAAATGGTAGAATACCAATAGTTAATTATATGCAAAAGTATGAAAAAAACATCTGGAATTATATTAATGATATATGTAGCTTGTGGCTGCTCATAAGCATAAGGTAAAAATATGTTTTAACCATATCGCAAATGTTACGGTAATAATATTGCGTTGCATGACTGTTAAAAATTATCTCCCCTGAAGAGTGTCTGTAATCTTGAATTTGACGTTTTAATCCAATGCATATGGCTTTTTTTTTATCTGTTCAAAATAGTTTTGCTTATCAACAAAATTTAGTTTTGTTTATCAGCAATTAGTAGTTTTGTTTATCTGATAATCAGCGGTATGTTGCTTTCGTTATCAGCAAGTTATATAAAATAAGGAGATGTAGTATGATTTACATTCAAACAACCATCAAATAAGAGTCTAACTATTATTCATTTAAGAACAAAAAAGTCATGGTAAAGCCTTCATCAATGAGCCAAACCAATAATGTGCAGTCAGTCTATAACTCCTCGACATGATATAATACAACTTTTTATAATAATAAAAAAAAAAGAAAAAAAAGGGCTGAACAATAATAAAACAATCAACCAGCACATGTATACAACAGTCAGCAATAAACAACAACCACTGAATATGTATAGCAATGCTATGATCCTTATTCCATTTCTGAAAAACAAACTCTGAAAAAAGGACATCAATATTAGTAAACTAATGTTTCGTCTAATTCCTAGCGATGTTAATCATACAGCAAACAGAGGATTGCATGATCATACTGAACATAATAAGCTAAAGACACTCGAATTATATATTTTTTTTTTTTTTTTTTTTTTTTTTTCATTTTTCCAATTTTATTGATACAGGAGAAGGGAAGTATTTGTTAGATAGGAAATGTTCTTTGAGATATTCTCCTCCCATTTCTGTGTAGTCAGCCTTTGTGATACTGTAAACAGAACGGTCTGGAGAAATGGCAAACTTTCTGGCTCCTTTCCAGGCATCTAGTACTGGATCAACTGCTCTGGTGACTGAGAACATTGATTGGAATGGCCTCATCTCTAACAACTCTTTTTCTAATCTCTCCTTGAAATTTATAAACAATGCATTTCCACCAGTTAGGAACACATTCTGAACTAACAGTTTCTGTTTTTCTTGGTCATATTTATGCAATAAAAAGTCCATGGTTTCTACAATACCAGCTTGTTCTACACCAATCATTGATGGCTGGAATAATAATTCTGGTACCCTTACTCTTTCTATTGCCAGGTGGAGTCTGTAATATTCAGCAATATCAAATTCCCCAGAACCTCCCAAGTCTAATTCTTTCTGAAATTCTGGATCATGTTCCCTCAACATGGCCTCTAATTCTTCTATCTGTTCCTCTTCCACTTCCGAATTATATAAACATTACATACTTCGCCCTCTCAAGTATCAAAAAAGGATTCTGTATATATACCCAGTGGCGGAAGGGGGGTCTGGGTGTTTGAATCCCCTTTTTGGCCGATCAATGCATTTGAATGGGGACATATAGTTGGAACCCCCCTTTTTAAAATTGCTGGATCCGCCCCTGTATACCCGCAAAGGAATAACAATTATAAATGCCATATTAAATGTACATTTTTATACTAGTAAACCTTATATATATTGGCGTATCTACGACTTGAACTGGACTGGTCAATTTGATGGTAGATATTGACAATATTATTGCTCAGATAATTTGTTCCTCAATAAAATCAATGAATAACGGCTATAAAATCATTTTTTGTCACAATGACAGCTAGCTATCGTGATTTTTTATAGACAGGAAAGGCATCAATGACAAATCCCAAGTTTACACGGAAGTTACACATCGTTTAAGCAATCACTCGCATAAATCACTTTCGGACAAACCAAATGACAGAAAGTATACATGTTAGACAAGAATTATCTCCCTTTACATATGGAAAAAAAGAATTATCATAATATACTTAGATAGTCTCGATTACCCAGACGCATATTTAAATATAGCTCTACTTTGAAAAATAAAGCGGCTGGATGATCGAGACTAATACTTAGACAAAATAACATATGAATTTTACAGTATAATAAAAGCATTAAATTTTCGTAAATTCCATGTTTTTCGAATTGGTGCTTAGCGGGCTGATATGAAAAGGTTATCACATGCTTTGATTATTATTACATGCCTTTCCGTAACGTTATCACACATGGCATTCCTGTGATACTCGGCAAGTTCCGGAAAATACACCTCAATGGTACGTTTTCAGTGAAAAAATTTACAAATTATAGGGTACAAAGGAATTATTTGGATAATGGAAAGTATATTGTGTAAAATGAAAAAAAAAAAAAAAAAAAAAAAACAAGATTTCATATCGGATATCCTCATTCTCTGAACTTCTATTTGAGAACTTCGTAAAAGGATCCTTATATTAATCTGTTATTTTTCTCCATTGTTGAAGCATATGATAAAAAGATCACAACATGGCATTCTTCATATCGCATGTATTATCAACCCTCGGTCAATTTCAGCCCTCGAGCCATGCGGCTCTTGTGCTGATATTGAACCTAGGGCTGATAATACATGCTATATGAAAAATGCCATGTACTAATCTGGTATTATTAGATCATTAAATATCGATGTTCCCATAAAATCTTTACTCTTAGAAGTCCAAAATATACTCAATGTATATGTTTTTCTTCGGTTTTGGTGGGGTTCGTAGCTCCTTCTTTATAGTTTTTTATTATTTTGTTTTTTAAGCCAATGTCAGTTTGTTTTCGAATATGCATTTGGTAATGTAATACGAATCACACACATGTTTATCTCCCTTTTTCATCTTCGTCAATAGTCAAACATTTATTCTGTTGAATGGTCCCTAATTCGAAAAAAAAATCCGATGTTATGATAAAAAAAAAATTATGAGTGACAATCAGGAAAGTGAAAATGGCACAAATGCAGTTATAATTTTAGGTGTATAATTCTAAATTGTTTCGATTAATTATTGACGCATAATTAGAAACATGCTTGGTTGCTTTTAAGAAATAAAAACATTTTTTATAGCGGTTTTTTTTCCAAATGAATAAGCATACACAAAGACATACTTTACATTATTAGCATAATTCATATGAATTGAAAAATACGAAAAGATACATTTTACTTAATCATCCAAAACATAATTTAAGAGATAAATACATCATACAAAATACAGATTAAAACTGTTCATCATAAACATACTTGGTTCATATGTACTTAGTTAAAAAGTATGAAGGAAAAGTATTTGCATATATAGAAAAAGTATAAAGAAAAAGTATGTGCATATATAGACAAAGTATGTGCATATATAGACAAAGTATGTGCAAATATAGACAAAGTATGTGCATAAGTATAGAGACATAGTATGTACATATATAGACAAGTATGTGCATATATAGAAAAAGTATGTGCATATATAGACAAGTATGTGCATATATAGAAATAAGTATGTGATTTTTCATTTCCTATCGTTAATTATCCATTTTTAGATGGTGACGTTCCATTGTCACCATCTTACGGTGTTTATATATCTCAACTTGTACGATTCGCTCGTGTATGTAACAATGTTTTAGATTTTAACGAGAGAAATTTATGTATTACTGAAAAATTATTACACCAGGGTTTTCGATATCACAAACTTGTCAAAACATTTACTAAATTTTATCATCGGTATAAGGACATCATTCGTAAATATAACAATGTAGCTCAACATGCAGACTTCTTATACGTTCAGGTATTTCACATCCAATTTTTTATGGAAATATTCTTTATAAAGCACAAAAATGTCAGTATTCACCTCAGAAACTAACAAAACCTTTAAATAGACTTATCAAGAAGGGATATAGTTACGATACTGTTGTCAGGTCACTAAAGATTGCTTATTTTGGCGTTAATATTGATTCACTTATAGGGTCTTTGCATCGGAACTAAACACATTTATTAAAAAACCAGTTGTTGGCATGACACGGGTTGTGTTCTCTCATATATGTTATGATGGTATGATACTAAACCCCTAACGGGGAGGATTATGCCTGATATTCATATGATGAAATCATAACCTTTCAATCCGTTTAATTGAAGTCTGGAGCTGGCATGTCAGTTAACTGCTAGTAGTCAGTTGTTATTTATGTATTATTGTCATTTTGTTTATTTTCTTTGGTTACATCTTCTGACATCAGACTCGGATTTCTCTTGAATTGAATTTTAAATGTGCGATTTGTTATGCATTTACTTTTCTACATTGGCTAGAGGTATAGGGGGAGGGTTGAGATCTCATAAACATGTTTAACCCCGCCGCATTTTTGCGCCTGTCCCAAGTCAGGAGCCTCTGACCTTTGTTAGTCTTGTATTTTTTTTAATTTTAGTTTCTTGTGTACATTTCGGAAATTAGTATGGCGTTCATTATCACTGAACTAGTATATATTTGTTTAGGGGCCAGCTGAAGGACGCCTCCGGGTGCGGGAATGTCTCGCTACATTGAAGACCTGTTAGTGACCTTCTGCTGTTGTTTTTTCTATGGTCGGGTTGTTGTCTCTTTGACACATTCCCCATTTCCATTCTCAATTTTATATATAGACAGGTATGTGCATATATAGAAATAAGTACATATAAGGCAGCTATGGCGTTCCATACAGTTCAGTTTAATATACAACGATGCAGCCCAATACGTAAATGTAATAATACTTGATTGTTCATTCCATCATAAAAACGTACACAACAAAAAATCTCAGTAGATATACCGAACGCAAGGATAAACAGTGTTTAATACTTTTTTTTATGTTTTCATGTTCCTAGATGTCACAGAAAGTCATTGTAGACTAACTTAGCCAAACCCTTATTCAGAAAACTAAAGTTTTATAGCTGCCTATGCGGTGTAGGCTTTGTTCATTGTTGAAGGCCGTCACGGTGACCTATAGTTGTTAATTTGTGGACAGTTTTCTCATTGGCAATCATACCACATCTTCTTTTTTATATTGTCTCGCAATGAACACTTACATCTCCTGTTCTTATCAAAGTAATGAAGAATCGTATCTCAGTCAGATGATTCATTAGAAAATATGTAAAGTATTATATTGTTATGTGTTTCTTTATTCTACATTGGCTAGGGAAGTAGGGGGAGGGTTGGGATCTCACAAAATATGTTTTACCTCGCCGCATTTTTGTGCCTGTCCCAAGTTAGGAGCCTCGGGCCTTTGTAAGTTAGTTATAGATCATTTAAATATTTTGTATTTAATTAATTAAGTGTGACGTCCATTTTCACTGAACTAGTACACAATTTTATTTAGGGGCCAGCTGAGGACAATTTCCGGGTGTGGGATTATCTCGCTGCGGTGAAGACGCATAAGTGGCCTCCGACTGTTGTTTGCTCTTTTGTCGGGTTGTTGTCTTTTTGATATATTCCCATTTCCATTCTCAATTTTTAAGATTGAAATCATCACGTTGAATCACATTTATCGTCGTCTTGTCTGCTTTGAGTTGTCGGAGTATTGTTTGGTGTTTTAAGTTGTCTGAATCTTCTTGAGTGCTTGAAGTTGTCATAGTTTTTCTGAGTGCTTTAAGATGTCGTAGTCTTCTTGAGTTTAAGTTGTCGGTGTCTTCTTGAGTGTTTTGAGTGAAGTCTTTTTTTGTTGGATTGCTGTCCAAGCATGTTTTTCTTCATATGTCACGAAACGTGTTTCTGTAATAATATTCATCAGATATCAGAGGGTATTAAAAAGATTACTTTCACAGTGAAATTTAGTATTTTAGGGAGACCATCCAAAAAAATAATAAGAGAACTTGGAAATGCACGATTGTCTTCTTGTGGCATTTCAGTATGTTCTGGAGTTTTCTTTAAATGTTATTGAACAAGGCATTATATTGAGTCGAAGGTAAATTTATTTTACCTTTGTGATGCAAAAGTGAATAGGATTTCCATGCGGATATATAACACCTGTTTCTGTGAAAAAAGATACATTCGTTTAAAAGATACAATGAGCCTGGAATGTGAATGCTTTCTTACGAAAACGAATTAATGCTTATTAATTGTCTGTTTGTCATAAAATATTATTGTGAAGTGTTTTTCTAATTTAGTTATTTTTTTATCATATCTTATTATTCGTGAACTTAAAAACTACTTAATTCTTTTGGATCATGCATTAACAATTATAACCATAAATTAAGAGGATACCGTCACGTTGTTGGTTTAAATCGTGGATTATGATGACATCCTAGGCTAATAAATGGATTCAGAAATATGTCCGATATAAGCAAAATAAAACGACGGACGCAAAGTAATCAGATGGCAGCAGATAGAGATCGACACTATGTTAGTCCCAACTTTAATGCAGCATTTCGCCCCATTGCAAATAACGACTTAGGCAGCAACCATTTGATTTTCTGGGGGGGGCTATGGTTTTTTTTTCTGGACAAATTTTTTTTTTCGCCTGCGGCGAAAAACAATCTATTTTTTTCATGACAAGTCGAAAACAATTTTTTTTCTTTCAATTTTAGCATTACATATAGTGGCAGCTGAGGGTGAAACAAACAATTTTTTTCTCTCAGAATCAAAAACAAATTATTTTTTTCTCCAAAAACTGGAAACAAACTTTTTTTTCCAAAAAAAACCATAGCCACCCCCAGAAAATCAAATGGTTGCTGCCTTATACAAAGTATACAAACGGTTGACGTACTACAGTTAAGACGAAAGCACCATGTTCGCAAATGCAACGATGAACAGTCGCACATTATAGACTTCAAGGAAAGAGTTTAATTTCCAGTGACGGGGAAAAGAAAATTTCAAAGATCAAAGGTAAGAAAAATCACTTAGTATTCAGGTAAAATCTAATTAGATTTGGCGAATATAATTAGTGAAACTAATTAGTCAATTATATACTACTGTGACTGATTTAAGAAGAGCTGATGCTATAAAACAAGACACCACAGTTATTGAATAGACTGGTGTCATCATATTAAGACAGGCGCAGACATAAGACATGCTTAAAGTGTTATTTAGAGTCGGTGTGAGCAATACAATTACAAACATAAGCGCTGAAGAGCTTATTAAACCGTCACCATGAATGCTCAAGACCTTACTTTGGAAAGCAAAAATGTTAAACGTTTTCTAACTTTAGTAAAGACACAGATTGGCCACCAAAATCTTCAATAAAACTGCAATCACGTTTAATATTTAAAAAAAAAAAACTATACAAATTGCAAGAAAATCACGACATTTTTTTGTAAAAATATTAATGCTTAGAATAACGACATTAATTTTCGGGTCAAAATACTAACTAAAGATATATCGGAGGTCAAAATTTAAACTGAAACTGGATATTGTGATAGATATGTGTTATCTTAAATTGCACAGGCTTACTAGTAATTGGTTTAATGTTCTCTGTTAAAATAAAGCACATTAAAAAAAGAAAGTATAATTTGTAAAAATAAAAGCATAGGATTTTAAAAGTACTTATCCCCTGTTTAAATACAATAAATAACATGATGAGTTTCACAATTAAAGATGAAATTACCTATTCTAATTCTCAATTACAGTGTTCATCCACAGCGATTTATAGTGAGAGGTTTAGCTAGTATAAAACCAGGTTCAATCCACCATTATTAAGGAAAGGAAATGCCTGTATCAAGTAAGGAATTTAACAGTAGTTTTCCATTCGTATGATGTGTTTGAGTTTTTTATTTTGTCATATGATAAAGGACTTTCCGTTTTGAAATTTCCATGGAGTTCGGTCTTTTTGTTATTCTATTGTTTAAGTTCCCCTGTTTTCAGTTATTGTGATTTATTGAATTTTGAAATGTCTTCGGGATACACATGATATTTTAACAAATCTACTATTATTTGATGTTTGTCTTTCCAGTAACTGAATAATCAATGACTTGTGTAAGGTCAAGGACCTCTCTCATAAGTAACCCGTACTGTTTATCTTTCCGGAGAATCTTCAATAATTTTGGCAAACAGGAGAAACTGAGTGACTTCCGAATTAATATTGGCTAATATATTTTACTGATACAATTTCTTCTGTTGAAACTCATTTTAGGCTAGCAAAATGAATATTAAAAAAAAAACCCAATGTAAACAACACTAAGATAAGAATTTCAGAAAATTGCCAAGCATTTGAATTTAAATAAAAACATGATAAGAGTCAAATTGACACACACCGATGTATAGTATGCCGAACTTATTTTCCTTTTTGGGACAAGTATGTTTGTCCTGCGCCAGAAATTATTATATATCCCAACTCGATCTATAGTGACGTTTCGAACATAATCTATGCATTACTGGTAAATTATTATGGCAAGGATATATATAGTACAAATTACTTAAAACCTTTGATAAATTATTTCATAAATACACAGGTTTGGTTTGGACGTCTGGTACTACCTATAGAAAAAATATTATAACGGCATAGCACATACTTTAATTATACGGTGATATTGTTTACCGAGTACATAAACTTAGATACAATCTTGGTAAACTTATTGAACATTCAATAAACTTATTTTAAAAAGTCACAAATTTAACACTGTAATTATATCTTTGAATATTATTTTCATCGGTATGAGTGTTAATTTTGTTATCAATAAATTAAAACCTTCCTAAATTGTAATGTTATACACACATGTAAAAATATGGAGATGTGGTATGTTTGCGCCAATGAGACAACTACCCATCAAAGTTCAAATAGAGTGAGAGAAGTAATAATGGGGAACTGTACGGCCTTCAACAATAAGAAAAAAACCATACAGTAAAGTTGGCTGTAAACGTCCTGACAAGAAAAAAATGAAATAATTCAATTGCGAAAACTAAGAGCCAGGGCCCGTATGCATAAAACTACTTAAGTTTAGAAATCCATCGTAGTACCTGGTATATAAAGGGTCGGGGACGTTTGTGCTTTTTACCCTGTTACACGAAAGGACATTTGCGCTCCAAACACTATGGGCATATGCCTTTTAATCTTTTAAGTTGTTTGGACGGTTGCGCTTTTTATATGACAGTTTACCCGTAATCGTAACTAAAATTAATTTGGCTCGTTTAATTTTCTTAAAATATTGACAAAGTATTTATACTTTGACCATTTGACAAAAATATTTAAACAAAATTAACCACACATTTTGTCTGAAAAAAATTTGGGTATATAGTAGTTTAGGGGAACATTTTTTGTTATCATCGAGATCTTAATATTTCATAAACAATACAACGTGTTGAAAACGTTCAGCTAATTTTTAACCGGATTTTTGTGACAAAAAATTCGGTCGGTCGGGCGGGCGGCAATCAAATGTTGTCCGTGCATTAACTCATGAACCGTTCAACCAAAGCTTTTAAAATTTTAATATGTTGTTACTGACAACTAAATGAAGGTCAAGTTCAATAATGGTGATTTTGACTTTTACCGTTCAGGAGTTATGGTTCTTGAAAGATTGAAAAATGGAGTTTCCAGTCGTGTCCGTGCATTTACTCATGAACTGTTATACCAAAGCTTCCCAAATTTTAATATGTTGTTACTGATGACAAAATAGAGGTCAAGTTCAATAATGACGATTTTGACTTTTACCGTTCAGGAGTTATGGTTCTTGAAAGATTGAAGTAGATCTTGCCAGAATGTATGAATGTTTATGGTATCTTTACATAGAATTTTGACTGCTCTCAGTTATTTTAGCTTGGATAAAAGTTGGTGTTGAGGTCATATATTGATACAAATTGTCAAATTGCATAATAAAATATCAAAATCTCGAGGTAAATATAAGAACGGAGCAAATTAAAAGCGACGTACCCAGCAAGAAAATATGTATTCGAACATCCAATACTTAAAATGAAGCTTTGGGCAAATAAAAATAAATAAAAATAAATAAAAATAAGACTATATTAAAAAAAAAAAAAAACTTTTATTTTTGATATTAGAAAAAAATATCTAAAAAGATATTATGAAATAAAAAATTAGTATCCAACAAATCATAACAAATAAGGTTACACCATATAAAATCTGACCTTATAATTTCGAGGTGTTCGCTTGCTAAAAGGCATAAAATCTTTGACATGTAATGTTTATTCATATTATGTTACGATTCCGCAGTAAATAATGACAGATTTGTCTCCCGTTAAGTCAGATTTACACATTTATACTCCATGTACATATATTTTATTTCACAAGGTGCACATCTACCTGCATATACAGTAGTATAATGCGGTAATATCATTGTCTTTCCTCAAACATGACAAGAGTTGACATTTACATATCAAGACAATCATTGTCACGCACAGTCAGACTATCTATTATTACTTACTAGGAGTATCTGTCATTCACCCAAAAAAATATATTGATAATTTTCTATATGTATTGGGATTTTACTAAATAATCAGGTAAAGATATTATTTAACTGTTTGTCATTTATTTGGTAATGGTTTTATATTTGTATGCAGTAACAGGGTAAAGATTTGAAATAAAGAAAATATAAACATTTCGGAATTCATTTTATTTTCAGATGTTTACATGCACTAATAATACGATGCACTAAATATATGCACGAGAAATCGGAAATTGCCATTTTATCTGATGTAACTTCTTTTTAAAATTGCGTTCTATGCGGTTTAGTAGACATCGAAGACCATTCTAATAATCTACAAATATTGATGCTAAATAAGTTAGTCTTATTAGTATGTTTCTTTGCATAACGCGATGAAAACATATCCACAGTTGAAAACGAGTTCGAAATATTTCATTTTTTTTCTGTAAAAAAAGACGACATCTTATGTTACGCAATAAAACAAAACAATACAAAAAGGCGTCTGACATATGGTACGGCAGGTCGCTATCAAACAAATTAATTTCAAATGCTAATACTTGTCAACTTTATATACTGTTGTAACTTTTGTTTTAATACACGATTAAGACGTCAATGACCTATAGATGCAATTATAAACATCATGCTATTCAAATTTTATGTTTATATTAATATTCTAATTTAGCTTCAACTTGCCAAATATATTTCATATCATTCGCTTGCGTCAGTAACGAATCGAGAATAGAAAATTTGAATTGATCTTGGGTAAAATTAATATTCTTTATGACCTACTTCATAAAAATTTATGATGTTCGGTGCAAGCCAAGGCTCCGTGCCGAAGACCGTACTTTGACCTATAATGGTTTAATTTTACAAATTGTGACTTGGATGGAGAGTTGTCTTATTGACACTCATACCACATCTTCTTATATCCATATAGCATGATGCCGATAACAGCTATAACTGTTTTTTTTTTATAAAATTGTTTTTGTAATTGCATTTTATGAAGGTCTAGTTAGTGGTCCTACATTTTCTTATTTTTTTACTTTGTTTTTGCCATTTCCTAATCTAATTATGTAAATTAACATGTAAATAATTTACCAATAAATGTATCTGTATTTGTATTATTTTTGTATGATGTACATCGTTTATTACGTATAATATATAACTGTGTGTATATTTTGATTTTTTTATAACCTAAAAATATTGCATTAAACTTATACATATAAGTAACTCTAATGATTGCATTTTGCTTTATTTATAAATCTAAAAATATAGTCTTGACCGTTGGTTTTCCCGTTTGAATGGTTTTACACTAGTAATTTTGGGGCCCTTTATAGGTTGTTGTTTGGTCTGAGCCAAAGCTTCGTGTTGAAGACCGTACTTTAACCTATAATGGTTTACTTATAAATCGTTATTTGAATGGAGAGTTGTATCATTGACACTCACACCACATCTTTCTATACCTATTTGCTCAACTTGTTTTGGATTTTTCAAAACTCTTCTTTTAACATTCAAATTTCTGTATTACGCAATAAATAACGAAAAGGATTAAAAATGTAAGGTAATGTTTTAAGATTAATTAATGTTTAGTGTACATGTCTAATTCGATATTATTAATTTGTATAAGAATTTAAATTCGTAGACACTCCATACAGAAAAACCACAAGAACAACATGCTATTTGTTTCCTTCAATTTGATTGATAACGTCCACCACAGGAAAATAATAACTATTTTTAATACACTTTTTTTTTTTTTTATATTATACATAAACAGGACATCATTAAGCGGTTACCGTAAATTCTTTTGGTATACTTTTTAGCCCAACTTGTTTTTATTTTCTTTTATACAAAATGACGTGGTCAATGCACAAGGATGATTAATATACGCCATAGATAGGATATAATATAATTTAAAATATCACAACCAATTTGTTCAGTATTTGATATAAGCCATTCACTCTTTCCCCCGTTTATTCGAAACGAATTTCTCCGTAATATTTTACGATAGCTCTTGCTAGCTAGTAAATGTTTAAAAAAAACACTTTTTTTCTTAAGAATTTTTTTTTAATAATTTATATTTCTAAATCGCATATGTCAATTATTTAATACATGATTGAGATTGAAACTTTAACTAAATAATAATTTATCGATTTTTGTCAAATTTTGACAAACTTTTATTGAAAAAGCATATGTCATTGCTTTAATCAAATGACCAGTGATTCCAGTTTGATTTGATGTATAATAATATGGACACTGGGTTTCTACAGAGAAGGAACAACTTGGAAAACTACGCTTGACATTTTAAGCAACCTCATGTTTTAATTTATTTAACCTCTTTACAGAATAGAAATTGATATATTAAGTTTCTAAATTTAAAATGGATAGATGTGACAACGAAAAATATAAATCTGTCAAAATTTTATATTTGGGTCAAAGTTAATTGATCTTTCAAATCTATTTTAACTTATATAAAGAGATGAGCGCCTAATTCTAGTCGTAAATAATAATGAATGTATGTCGTTTTGACAGCCTTTAAACTGTCGTAACAAATTATAAAATGTATGTCTCAACCGATCTGTTATCTGACGAAAGGGGTAGTTAACAGACCTCTTGCTTGTGCCTCAATTTGGCACTATGGCAATCAGTTTGTATTAAATACTCGAACTCCTTATATAATATATAATATATAATGTTTGTGTCATTTTGGTCTTTTGTGGATAGTTGTCTCATTGGCAATCATACCACATCTTCTTTTTTTTTATATTGCCAGTGTTTTGATGACCATAATAACGTACAAAGCCTTACAAAAAAATTATAAAAAAATTATAAAGATAAAAAAAGGGGGGACTTTTGATGCTTTTAACGAGCATAACTATCCCTATTAGAAATGCTAGCAACTAGTATTCTTATTCATACACAATAATTACACATTCATCTATTTGACCATAGAACAAGGAAGAGATTTCATTATAATATTTTTATATCATACTTGTAGTATATTTTATGAAAGGTAAATGGATAAACAATCAATGATTTATTGTTTGATGTTTTTTCTCGTCATTATTTTTACGATCAGAAACATTCTGTATAATTATGTGGCACTTGTAGATGTAACAATATGAACATAAATATGTTGTATTGTACTCGACGCCTATACATGTCATTTTTATATTTTGACATTTGTAGTATAACATGTTATAGTCAACATGAGGTAAACTTTACAAACAATACACCTTCTTGGCAAATAAATGTTTCATTTCATACCACACAAAGATGTTAAAAGTATTTTTTTGTAGTGTAGCATGTTATTGTCAACTTGAGGTAAATTTAACAAACAATACACCTTCCTGGCGAATAAAGGTTTCATACCACACAAAGATGTTGAAAGTATTTTTTTGTTTGATTGAGTGATTGAATACCTTTAAACGAAAACTTTAATATGTAGAAATCTAGATATCGTAACAAGGCCTGCTACCACCATCCACGTCATGTGGTCTTTAGTAGAAACTTGTCTTATTACCAATACGTCTATTTTTTTATACTTATACATATAAATAAACTAATATATGTCATATAAATACTAATTTTCAAGAATACGGTAATTTTACAGAAATATTGTACACACCATGTTGTAAACAATAAAGTACAAATGTAAGTTATCAACAACATGTTAGAATTATAGATTATTCATAATTTGATATATGCCTAAATACAAAAAGCTTTTGTCTTGAATCAAATATTGCGTCCATGTAATTTATTCTTATTAATGCTATTGAAGTCTTTTGGACCAATAAATAGACGAGGAAAGGGACAGCCCTGTTGTTTTACTATCCGTATATTTTCCCATCTACTATATGTGAGTTATACGGATGGTGGTACACCAGGGTTGTCCATTTCTACGACTATTATACACATGTAATTAATGTGATCAAATGTATAATATTGAATAGCCATTTCATCAATAGCGTTAAAACAAAAACAATATGAGTATCATTAGAAACGTCAAAAGAAAAAAATACACTTAATTATTGATGATATTTTTTTACTTCATGTTTACACTATTAGTAGTGGTGTTTTATATTGTTTTAAAATCTTTGTTGTTAATTTGCTTATGGCGTTGTTTATATAATATCAAGGTGGGATAGTATGTTTTATCAATGTAATTTCTATCTCAAATTTGCATCTCCTGAATCGAGGACACAGTTATCGGCCTTTGAAAACGCTTGCATTTCTTTTTATTCACTCTAAAAAAATACTTCCTTATATTCTATGCTTGAAAAATGAAGTAGAGGAATGAACAAACATGCTATAAAACTGTGGGTGATGAATGGTAAGATAACTTTAAAAGTGCGATTTTTTATAATTTGAATTTATTTTTAAAATAAATGCACGTCGAAACATGTTCTCAGGCCAACTGGTAACCATTTATGTTTGTTTTTGTGAGTTAAAGTAATAAAACCTTTGTTAAGGTTTAGTGTAATCACCGTTGACTTACACCTCGTACCTTGAACAACAGGCAAAAAAACGAAAAATGTACCATTCATCAATTATATAATATCTCATTTGCATATTTTATTAATACCTTTTGTGTATAATTATGTAAGTTGTTCTTATTTATGCATTTACCGTACTTTAAGAAGTCAGTTTAAATTATGTAATGAAAACTACATTCATTCTTGTGAATTTTATAAATTACAATATAAATTCACATTCACGAATCGGATTCAGAAACAACCTTCTTGTGTTCTTAAAAGAATTTAACAAGAAAAAATGGCTTAGAATGTGTTCCCATCTACAGTCTACACAATTATATCCTGCTATCTTTCATACAAGTGAGAGGTTTAGCTAGCTATAAAACCAGGTTCAATCCACCATTTTCTACATAAAAAAATGTCTGTACCAAGTCAGGAATATGACAGTTGTTATCCATTCGTTTGATGTGTTTGAACGTTTGATTTTTCCATTTAATTGAGAACATTCCTTTTTGAATTTTCATTGGAGTTCAGTATTTTTGTGATTTTACTTTTTACTAAGTATTTGATGAAATATAATTAAAAAAAAACCAAACACGAATCGATTGAATTAAACGTTAATTTACAACGTACTTAAGTCATTTGTACCAGAATGTACCATTTTCTCGTAAATCAGATGTTAAAACTGTTAGTTATTTATAGTCCGAAGATCAATGTAAATCGAAAGGCAAAAACTTTCATTCAAAGATTTATTTGATAGGATAAAACAAAACACCTGTGTGATTGTCTTGATTCATCACCCTAAAACAAAACCGCACCTCTGGCAACGACCTCAATGCATATGAGTACGCTATTAATAGGTCAATACACATCATTGAGACACTTTAGTGTACTGGAAACGGTATTTCTCCAACCAGTAGTTTACAGTCAGCATACATAAACATAATAGTTTTTTTTAAATTGGTCAGCAATAGTGGATAAAAAAGACATATTTTTGTAAAGTGACGTCCTAAAAATAAAAGCTTTTGTTTTCCTTTGGTTTACAATTATATATACAGGATGACGTATATTTATATCTGGCACAATTATTTAACGAAAGTGTCATAAGAATTAAACATGTATTTTTTTTTTAATTTCAGAAGTATGCAGGGACTATTTTTATCTGTTTGTATTGTCATATCATCGTATTTACACACATGTATATCCCAAAGAATGAGTAAGTATTCATATCATTTAAAAAAAAATCCCTTCAGAAAAATTCTCTCAATAATGTTAAAATAGATTTATGATATATTTCTCATGCTAATACGATCAGCACGATATGACGAAGAACGAGAGATTCGTGAATGATACATAAGAATTTCTTTAAATAAGAATTGGCACAGATAATTACATTAACAGTACCAATTTTATAAGTAGAAAAACCAGTATTTAAAAATCTTTCGTACATTGTAGTTATGCTTGCATTTTTGTCCATTGATGTATTTGGTGTTTATTGATGCGTTTGGATGGTACCTGTTGAGTTTATTGACATAAAATACAGTTCGTTGGTTTTGTAGTTCCCTCTTTTTATATGAAGAATTTTAAAGCCAATGAAGTAAGCTGATTTGTTGTTTTATCATGCATAACTAATTTTAATGATGCATTTTTGTAAAATTTATTTATGGACCACTTTTTCGAATGTGCAAGATATTCTAATTTTTTTTATTTCCATTTTATTTTGATATGAAAAAAACCTCAATCAATTCAAAGGCAAATTATTAGGAAGATTTTTTGAAGAAAAATCCCCAAAATTAAAAATAGCTTGAAAGTACAAAACCGACGAAAACATTGTAACAAAAAAGACAGAAAAAACAAAATATGCAGCGTGATTACCCCCCCCCCCCCCCCAAAAAAAAAACCCACACCCCAACACCAAACAACCCCCACTAACAATATAAAAACCAACAACCCACCCAACACTGCATGAACATTTAAAAGTAATAGAAAATAAACAACAAAACTAACAGGTATTAATAAACAGGCAAGCGTAAGCTATAGGTTCATATAGCACATAATGGATATGTTCTCAGACGTGTTAACTGTTTATGCATGGTTGATTTTTGACACAATTTATCATATCTTGAGTTAACTTAGCATTACTCTATTACTTAAAATAGCTTTTGAAGTTTTCCATTCATATGAATATGTATTACTATAACATTATACTTAATCATGAGGTGTTTGTCATTTAGCTTTCGCATTACTTAGCTTCTTAAAACAACTTGCAAAACTGGGATAACATTTTGATATTTAAAGTTGCTAGTTTAAGGTTGTACATATCACTACAGTTATATTCCTCTGTAAAAATCAGCTGAACGTTTAAATCACATTCTATTGTTAAGGAAATATTTAAAAGTTTATCACTGATAAAAATGAATGTTTGTCAAACTATTATATATCAAATGATTTTTTTCCGATAAAGTTTGTGATTCGCCTTTAATAAGATTTTTTTGATATTTTTGTCAAAAATTAATGAAAATTTAAAGATCGAAACTAATTTTAGCCAATGTATTTGGTACCCTTTTAAACGTCCTTTGGAAAAGTCATTAAGTATTTAATCAATTGTAAATAAAGCAATACCACAGGGTTGTCCCTTTCCCCATCTATTATACTTCATGTATAGTATTATATGGAATAGCAACAAAGACTCAATAGTAACAAAATCTCAAAATGAAGACGGCATTTAAACTAGAATTATTGATAATATTTGAAACAAAATTAATTTGTGCCATTTAAATGAACATTTGTTTTTTGTAATTTATATTTTTGTTAAAGGGTAAAAAAAATAAAATAATTTTGTACAAATTTGAGAAAATTTAAACGAGGTAAATTGTTTTTTTTACTTAAAGCATTAAGTACCACCTTACTATGCTTAGTTTGAATGTAGTATACATCAGTTTTTGTCTTTAAGGCACCGCAAGGAATATCATTATCTATCTAAACAAGTTGTATTGCAATTTTAAAATACTTGGTGTTGAGCCATTCGGCGATTATGACAGTTTTTATACCTAAAATTTAACAGCACATTTAAGCAAAATCAATGTTACTTTAATTTTGGAAGTAAAACGTCTTCTGATGGCTACACTTTTTTTGTCTATCAGCTCATAGACGTATATTTTTTGCGTTACCGTGATTTCATGAACGTTTTTCATGCTATTCTTCTTGAAAATGGGCATTGGGAATTAAAATATAAGGAATGGTTGTAATAATATTTCTATCTGTTTACAAAACCCTAGAAAATGTGGTGTAAACTTTTAAATAGCCCGTTTCACGAGTTATTCCGTGGTCATTACATTTTGTATGTTTTTTCGTTATAGACTATATTGCGATTTTTAAATAGCACAAATTCTGGAATCCGTGTCACATATCATATATAACAATCTATCAAATATTTGAAATATGGGGTCCATCAATTTTAGTTTATAGTGCATTTTCTGAATTTAATGACCGTCATTTTTAGACGGGCATATAATATCTTAAAAAATCCATCCATCAACTATATATATTATTGTAAAATAGCACACCTCCTGAACTGGTAAAACATTCAATCATATGTAAAACACATATTCAAAGTTTAAAGAAATTCATGAAATAGCAACAGCAACGCATATTATAAGTCGTTATTATTTTTTTTTTTGGGGGGAAGGGTAAAAGTACATTCCACAAAGCTCTGTAAAGGTATAACAGAATCATATCAAATGATGCTAGTTTACTAAGGATGCCCTGCGAAGTAACATTTTACCTATACACGTAAAAATTAAGACATTGAATGAAAATTATGTTCAACAGAACCGGTTACTCTAATTAACATTCTGATCAATGAATAGTACAGCTGTACAGAAGCGTACGACACAGCAGAAACGCTTAACGCAAACTGAAAAAGACTGATGTTTTTAATATATATTAACAATTACAAAAACAACTCTAAATAATAAAAGAAAAAAAAAGAAAAAAAAACCACCAACCAGACAGATACGTAATTGTTGTATTGTAAAGAATAAGCTCAATTTGCTGATAAAGTGCAAATTGAAAAATATTTATTGTACTTTAAATGTGCTTAAACGAGCGTGTATATACTACAGAGCTTTTGTTTCTTACTTCCTTACCACTTTTTTCTTTATGTTTCTCCAGTCTGCTTGATTACCAGTAACACTCCTTAGTGTTAACATACTTAAGATTTCCTAGACGCTTTATACTTCTTTCTGCTTTGGCTTTATACATTTTGATATGAGCGTCACTGATTAGTCTTATATTGTATGTAGACATAACGCGCGTCTGGCGTACTAAATTATAATCCTGGTACCTTTGATAACTATTTACACCACTGGGTCGATGCCACTGTTGATGGACGTTTCGTCCTCGAGGTTAATACAAGCCGAGTAGTCAATACTTCGGTGTAGACATGAATATCAAATATGTGGTCATTATTATAAATTTCCTGTTAACAAAACTTTGAATTAATCGAAAATCTAAGGATTTTCTTATCCCAGGAATATATTACCTTCGCCGTATTGGGCACAATTTTTTGGAATTTTGGATCCTCAATGCTCTTCAACTTTGTACCTGTTTGGTTTTATAAATTTTGATATGAGCGTCACTGATGAGTCTTATCTAAACGAAACGCGCGTCTGGCGTACTAAATTATAATCCTGGTGGTACCTTTGATAACTAATTAGACCTCTCATTTACATATGTATCGACAAAGGCTCATAGGTAAAACTCTCATACTATGTAACGCTTCTAGAAAGTACGCACGCAATGCTTATTTGACAATTGCTTGTAAAGACTGTAAATTTAGAGAGGATTACACGCACATATTTATAATCATGATTCTTGCTAAAGAAAACAAAGTGGTTTTACTCAATAACATTTTAGAAATTATAGCATACAAAAATGCTGTCACACTAAAATATGCTGTCTCTTATTTACGCGTTTTCATCAAATTACATTATCCACGTTAAAAAAACTCGATCCTAAGACATTCTTAGTTTGCAGCAGACAAATGATAACAACAGCTTTGCTTGGTTCATAGCTTCTTAACACAAGTACTGTAAATTCAGAAATTAAATCGAAATTTTTATTATTGCGAAAAATGCGACAGAGTTGTAAACGCAAATATTTAAACTCGCATTACGAAATATTTTTTTATGAATCGCATTCAAGTCTAAAATGAAAAAAATCGCAATAATTTCTGAATTTACAGTAAATAAAAAAATCGAAGGCACTTCCTGTACCAAAATGTGTACTTTTTACAGGGAGTTGTGTATTACGTCCTGTAGAAGGGGATACAACAAAATACAAAGTTTACTTAACCTCATCACGTGCTTCCGGTGAATTTAGATGCGCTGATGGAACACATTTTAATCAGGAAAAATGTTTATGTGATTGGCCACCAAGAAATAATAACTCAGGTGATATATTATATTAACTATTAGAATAAGCGCCAAAAAATGCGTTAATTTTACTTTTATCACCATCGTGATCGGATTTATACATTGAAGAAATAAAGCAGCTAATATAATTTTATATAATAGAAATGGGAGCGAAATTAAAACAAAATTATCGTCCGAAAATTTCAAGATTTACCACCATCGTACGTGATCAGATATATTCTATTAGGTTCGAAAAAGATGGTCTCTACGATACTTACTCCAATCTTTCTACTCTGCCTACTCAATGCTTGTTTTCCTTCTCGATATTCATCTCTCCTGCTTTCTGCTTCTATCACTACCTTGAACGGAACATTTAGAAATATGAAACGTATGATTGAAAAGGGAACGTCAATTATATTGTTCAACACAACGTAATGGTTTATTTAAATATTGAGCATCTTGCTTTGGACATGTTAAAATGCAATAAAGACAAAATGTGTTTAGCATCAACTTCAAAATAAAGATTTGCCAGTAATATGTATGTGAACTGTCTTATTTATCTTTGAGCTACAGACACTTTACCAACAAGACCTAGACCAACTACTGAGCCTATCTATAGACCAGGAAATGGAAATACAAGACCGTTGGACCCAATAAGGCTTCCTGGAGAACAGAGACCTGGATTTCGACCATTTGAATCTACAACTAGAGGGCGTAAGTAACTGATTAATAAGTGTTCCCAGTGCTTAATTTAAAAACAGGTAACAGGAGCATCACGTTAAAAATTACTGTAATTGAGAGAAAGTTAAGTAGTGGTAGAATGTACTTTGAAGATGTGTATTTAATTTCCATAAGTTTGATTGATACTTTTGGGTAAAAAAGGTAAAATGCCAAGAAGAATGATTGCAACTAACTACACGTGCCTTTAGTATTTTCCACAACACATTTAAACTTCTCTAGAACCTTTCTTGCAAACAAACCAACTAGTTTTATTTATCAATGTTGACTCCAATTAGGAAAAAAATACACAAGATTAAGATGATTTTGTTGATAATAATGTAAAGGAGAAAACAAAACAGTAATCAGAACATAAAAAGGGAGATAACAAAACCACTGTGTTCTCAAAAACAATAAGTGAAAAGTAAATACATTGATAAATTATGTCTGATTGCGGTTTTGTTGACATTTACCTCACACATTTCCTTTCATAGGAAAAAAAAAACACGGAGGTGAACAATGTGTTTCCTGCATTAACGAACGAGATATCAAATAAAAGTTCATAGACTAGAAAAACTTGAAAAAACTTATAATGCAGATACTAGTATATAAAAAACTAAAATGTGTAACCAATACCAAATTTTAGGATAACTGCTGTATAGAAAATGTAAACAGGCTTACAAATGATATAAACTAGAGACTTTTCAGATCATGTGTCGCGTCTATATGTAGGATAATTTCACAAAATTAGTATTCTTTGCATTGACATTTATAGTGCTTTTTATGTTGTGCATGTTTGTTCTCTTGTTATCACATTTACCACAACACGTACTCATCCTGTTTTTTTTTTAGTAAACTTAAGCATTTGTTCTAAATCATTAGACTTCTAAATTTGCATTTGAAACTTTTACCTCTTGACAATTTCTAATATTTCTGTCAAATGTTTGCACTTGAGTCTATGTCACTCAACTGGATCTATTTGCATCTGTAACCATTTTTTAATGTTTAGTTTTCTCTTTATACTGTTAAAAATATTTTCCAAATCACAACGTGTGTGAAAATTATCATTCAAATATCATTCACTAATATGAGAAGTGGACTGACAATTTTTGGTTCGTTAACCTGTTTGTTGATCGTATCATGTTGATCACTTACCTTAACTGTTCACAGTGTCTCTCTTTCTTCTATAAGTCTTTGTAAAAATAATATGGGGAAACAAAAACATATTAGAAGATAGTCATTTGTATCTCCTATTAAAAGCTTCTTATTTCAGTAATGTTGAATTACTTCTAAATCATGTCTTACAGTTAATTTTTGTTTTCTATACACGAAAGCGTTAAAGATAGTAGGCAAAATTAATAAAATGACATTATAAACAATTAAAGATCACCGTACAGCTTCCAATCATTCGCAAAACCCATACCGTATGGTAAAGTTTAACAGCGCCTAGTATAAAAAGATGTGAAACTGGCCGATTTTTGCTATTTAGAGTAATTATAACTCACATATGGTAGACAGGAGGTAACAACGACCACTGGCTTATAGGGTTCTGACAGAAAACATATGTTTTATTTAAGCATATTTGTGAGCGCACACCCATTAGCGTTTCCCTATACCTAGTATTCTTTTGAAAAACAAATAATTCTAGTTCTAAAATGAATTGAACTTTGTTTTCCAGCTTGTTTAACGTCACCTGACGCCGACAGAAATTATTTCTCCCAATATATCCATGGATACGGTACAGTTAGACGACGTTGTCCAATCGGAACCCTTTACAATGACAGAGAATGTGGCTGTATTGATTTAGCACCTGTAACAAGTATTTGTAAGTATTGATGAGTTGTAATACATAAAAATTAACTATATGATAAATCTAGAGAAAATGACTAAATGTTATTGATAAGTTGACTCGGTGAATTCGGATGACGGGTGATGCATACAAAGCAGGATGAGACGAGATACTTACCTCTTCGTCGCACCCGGTACAGCTTCTTATGGCGTTCATCTAATTTATTTAATTTTGTTTGTATGCTAAGTTGTATCGATCTACAAGATTTGAACTTCGGTTAAATATTGTTGCCTTAATTTTCCAAGAGCATTTCCTTGTATTGATGCCGACATTTGGCTCTATGACAGGTATTATCACTTAAGAGAACTCACTTGCTGTTTGTTATCATTATTATTATATCGACATTGAATCAGTTATGTTCTGATTCTTTTTTGCCAAAATGATGATGATATTCCGATGTACGTTGAAAAGCATGTCTCATTTAATAATTTTATAATTTGTTTAAATGATATTCTTAAATCAGTTCTTTAATTTCAGATTGCAGACCAGAAATATATTTAGACTTTGATAGTAAACCAATTATAGATAATGGCGGCACAAACATTCCCATTGGTAATAATGGTCACGTTGATTCCGTTGCTAACGCTGGTAGATTTAACGGTATCGGACAGTTAACAATATGGATGTATTCAAACATTGACTTTGGACAAAAATTGACAATTAGTTTGCGTTTCTATGATTTCCCAGGAGGCCCTGATGAACAAGTTTTAGTTTCTAATTGTATGGATAATGAATTAGGTGCTGTTGAAATTGCATTAGCGCCAAGAAATAAAGAAGTTATTTTTAGAGCAGATACAGTTTCCAGTGGACCTGCGGAAATCCGATTACCATATAAGGTAAGCATGCAACAAGAGTAACTAGAGTCTACATTTATTGGCAACTATTTTTAACATTCAGTGAAATTTTCTATTTATAGGAATCCAATTAATAACAGGGGAAAATGCAAGGTTTTTTATGAAAATAATCTGGAGACGTGATCACACTACAATTATGTAAAATGGCCTTAAAAAAGAAGGTTTGGTTGTGAATTGCTTTTACTCAAATTCTAAATTAGAACGTTTATATATATATACAACTCGTCTAAACATCAACCCAACAATGTAAGATCTGTAAATTTGCTTCCGCAAATTTTTGTGTCTTCCCTCGCCGGGATTCGAACCCATGCTACTGAGATACCGTGACACCAAATCGCCTGCACTGCAGCCGTCCCGCCAAACCACACGACCAACTGGGTCTCTCAAAAAAGAGCTTTCACTGGCCATGTGTTACCTTTCCACGTCAGTTTTAATCTAGCGGCGTACTACAGTACATGATATATAAGGCATGAAGATTTATATTCATCATTATGCACTATTATAATCAAAACAGTAACCGAAATTGAAGTATTTTGAATATGAATAAAGACCTTGAACATACAAGCAGATAGTCCTATCACCAAATCAATGTCAAACAGTGCGAAATTGCGAAAACACCTGTTGTTAGCAATGTGGTCTCAGAAAATATCGTCGGATAGAGATTTATAGTGTTTTTCTATTTTATTGTGGACTTTCCGTTTTAAATTTTCCTCAGAGCTCAGCATTTTTGTGAATTTACTTTTAAATGTTGTGAGTGTTTGTTCTAATGTTCTTGACATTTCCAACAACACGTACTCAAACCCTGTTTTAAATCAAGCCTTTGTTTTAAGTCATTATCCTCCTAAATTTACAAGTCGTCACATTTAAAACTTTAACCTCCTGACAATTAATTACATTTTCATGTCGAATGTTTGCACTTGCAAAGCCTTTTTTTGCTAGGAAAAATCTAGTTTTTTCCGAACAAATAGATGAATAAGTTGTTTGATGTTTTTTGTAGTTGTTTATGCGAAGTATATAGCTGTTTTGTTAATACAGGATTTTAAATTGAAATATTTGGAATAATAACATATGTATTGCTGTTTTTAAGTAAATAACTTCTTGTTTATATGTTTAGCCTGCATTTCTTTGTAAGTCATAAACAATGTACGATAACAATTGCTTTAGTCATGTTGGTATCAATCATTTGTGGGTTTTTATAAGAAATATTCAGAAGAATCATTCAAAGTCCGGTTATCGTTGTTTTTTTAATTTTCACCACCAAAACCGCTTTAACGTGTTTGAATGAACACGAAATAGGAGAAATCATGTATTCCTCCCACGGTATTATAATCGTATCACTGGTATTTCTATTTGAATGATGTTATTTTAAAATTGTGATTTTACTGACTACCTCGGTAGCCAAAACTTAATCCTTGTCGCTTTTTAAGTTAACATTGTTTAACATTCTCAAAATACGTATACCCTTTTAATTTGTTTTGTTATCTTAACCGTATGTGTTAAACTGGAAGTAAATTTTATTTGTAAATGCTTTTTTTTTATTTCAAAGTCTCATGGCCTACGAAAATTTTTAAAAAGGTATAACAATAATTCCAAACTCCTATGTAAATTCACAAAAGTCCATTAAAACTAACAAAATCAAACATTATGTATCAATTGAACATTGTCAAGTGTAAACAACTACATTTCCCTCTAACTTAAATAACTGTTTTTGTGATAAATGCCGTGGATTTGAAGCATTGTTCTTGATTAACCTTCACCAGAAACACTGAAGCCAATACAATGAAAGCTAGAGATATATAAATACTTCAAAACTTATTGAACTCAAAATGGAAAAAAAAAGAAAGAAGATATATAGGTAAAAAGAAAACTACACCATGGTAAGATGAAAGACAGACAAACAGACAACGCTGCACTTAACACTACACAGACGATTACATTTGAGATTCACTAACCCCACAAACATTCGGTAATAAGGTTAACTGAACCCGAAGTGAAATGAATTCCGGTTTAACTATTGATACTTGTTTGTGATTCACGACAAGTACACGTCTAAGCAAAGTTGCTTTCAACATATTATTCTTCGATGCATACATTGTTTGGCCTTACAAAACATGTAGATCAGACATCCATGGATCAAACGGTATTTATTAGGAAAAAAACTTTGAGGCTAAAAACATAGAATTATTGTTTATTTTATGTCAACAGGATAAAGCATGGAAGAATGTAACATATGTATATGATGGAACAGCATTAAGGGCAAAGGTTGATGATGAGGAGCAGGCTGTTGCAATGAAAGGTAATATATAGACTTAACTTTTGTATAAAAATGTTTAAGATTCTTTAGCAGATGTTAAGAAACCATCTTTAATTTCATATATGATGAATCAAGTCAAATCACATCATAGTTTGATAATGTCACTGTGTTACTGTGTCACGTTATTGTGTGCCTTGTGTAATAGATCGGCAACTTTTATCCCTTCGTTATCAAGACACTCTGTTTTGTTTTTTATTCAATGTATATAAATAGGGTTTCATCATTATATCATTACGCTAACTGTCTGTAATTTGTATCATCTTTTGTGGAATTCAATTTCTATTGGTACAACTCTACGAAGATGTTACTTTATCATATACAGTAAACCTTTTATACATAAAAGAATCGCACAAAAAAAATGTCGTAAGGTGGCAATCATAATAGTGACAAGTAGGTTATACATGCATATTGTTACACTCATGAAATTTTGTCGTTAAGAAAACAAAGAGAGCAAGAGTTAACTTGAAATAAATTGAGCTGATTTAGGATTTTTGTGAGGATTTTAAATACTCTACCGAATCGATTCCCAGTCTACAGTTGGCTATATATATGTTTATGGACTACCGTGATTTTTGCATGCCAGTTTTTCTTTATCAATAATAATATTTCAGAAGATCAGAATTCTTGTAGGTGATGTCCATGCATTTGTACATTTTCATGGACGGCTATTTCGGCCATGTCTATATTGTTGCATATCTGATAAATAGCCACTAGTTGACCTCTTTCTGTGTTTTTTGGGTGTTAACTTTGAGCTTATAATCCACAAAACACCAACGGGTATGATATTGAATACGTGAACGTATATATGCAGACCAATACCTTAATGATATGCAAAAGGCTGATGTTTTTAAATCTTTATATCATAATGATAAATTAACTGTTTCCAAATTTTGCATATTTCAGAATAATAAGGATGTTCTACCTCATGAATATATTATCTTTATGAATTATGAATTTTGCTAAACCATCCAAAGCTATGTGTCCTAAAATGCTCTTCAACTTTCATTTACCTTTTTAATGTTTTCAATTTATGGAAGACAAAAAACGCGTCTAGCGAGCATTATTGAATGCCTGGTATTTATATTGAGTAATAAAGGCAACAGTAGTATACCGCTGTTCAAAACTCATAAATCCATGGACAAAAAAAAAATCGGGGTCACAAACTAAAACCGAGGGAAACGCATTAAATTTTAGAGGAGAACAACGACACAACACTAACATGTAACACACACAGAAACGGACCAAGCATCAGACAAAATCCAACGAGAATAGCAAATATAACATAAAAAACCAAATACATGAATTTGGGATAGACAAGTACCGTGACACGTCTTATCGCAATATGAATTTACACTAAAAATAAGAGAAAACAAACGACGCATCGTCAAAATATACACACACAGAAACCAACTATAATATAACAATGGCCATATTCTCGACTTGGTACAGGACATTTTTAAAGGAATAAATGTTGGGTTGAACCTGGTTTTGTGGCATGCCGAACCTCCCTCTTTTAAGGCCATGTGAAATATAACATCAAACTGACAACACGACACCACAGGACTACAATAAAAATAAATTGAAGAACACAATTGACAAAGAAACACACGGACAACAGCTAACAAAAGGCAACAAGTTCAAAATTTTAATAAGTTAATGAGTAAAAGATAATACCACTCATTTTAAAGATTAAGCAACCATTCATGAAAATTGCTTTAAAATATGAAATAAACCTTATGCCGAAAGAAGGTAACGGATTTTTCTATTTTATATGCTAATGTACTTCAATTATAACGTTTTTACACTCCATTTCCAATATAATGGTTATAAAACAAGCAACAATCAGTCACACAATCGAATACAAAATACTGGAATAACACCTGAACATTATATAAATTAAAATTATCAAAATGGACTCTAGTTGTCATAGGTTTAAGGTTTTGGGATTATTTTGAAGTTTCCGACTTTTGTATGTTATTTACTTTATAGCCGCGAGGTACTACGTTAAGATAGAAAAACATTTTTTCAATAAAACAATACTAGGAATTAAACAAAGATTAAAAGAAATAGAAAAACATTTATTATCAAATCTATCACATACAAGAGTGTGTAAAATTGAAAATCATTCCCACTAAGAAAATACTAATCGAGATCATTTTTGATGTAACGTAATACAAGAGGAAACATAAATAAAAATTCCCATGGTATACTAACTTGTCCTACCTATAAACCATCTCTAATGAAGCATAATGTGACAATTCATGTAAACTGTCGCTATAATCATCCATCTTTATTCGACATTATAAGGTTTAAAGATACATAACGGAATGTAATTAGATAGTCTACTACTTCTTTGTTTTTTACTATCATATCATGTATTACATTATATCATTAGTCAGAAAAAATAGTTATATGTTAACTGTAAACCAACGTATTTTTCGCGGATACTTTATGACGCGTTTAGTCCTTACTAGTCCATTTTGCGGTTACTTATTGTCGCGATTTTGAAATTTGCTTGATGTAGTTGAATTAGAAAAAGATTCAAGTTTTACATATTTGCGACGGTTTATATTGACTTTATTTCATACTCGCGGAAACATATCGGTTGCGAAAATTAGTAGGGTTCACAGTACTCAAACATAATATAAGTAGGACCATGGGATACTATAATCAAACAATATTTTCCTCTTTAATTGGCTAATTACGAGAAAAACGCAAAGATTGATACAGTTTCCAAAGTTGTCTTCCATGATTTCAGATATATTTAAGTGTACAACTCGCGTCTGGGGTATAAAATTATAATCCTGTACTTTTGATAACTATTTACACCGCTGGGTCGATTCCACTGCCGGTGGACGTTTCGTCTCCGAGGGTATCACCAGCCCAGTAGTCAGCACTTCGGTGTTGACATGAATATCAATTATATGGTCAATTTTATAAATTTTCTGTTTACAAGCCTTTGCATTTTTCAAAAAACTAAGGATTTTCTCACCCCACGAATAGATTACCTTAGCCGTATTTGGCACAACTTTTTGGAATTTTGGGTCCTCAATGCTCTTCAACTTTGTATTTATTTGGCTTTTTAACTATTTTGATCTGAGCGTCACTGATGAGTCTTATGTAGACGAAACGCGCGTCTGGCGTATAACATTATAATCCTGGTACTTTTGATAACTATAGTCATCCTTAAGTATTTCCAAGTATCTGCGATTCTGGGACAATTGATTTTTCTTAGTAAAAAGTAAACATAACGAAAATACCGATCTTCGACGAAAATCAAATGGCAAAAACAAAAGCTCAAAAACATCAAACGAACGGATTACAACTGTCATATTCCTGAAATGGTACAGTTAGTTTTGTATGTAGAAAAGGGTGAATTAAACCAGTTTTTTTAGCTACCAAAACCCCTAACTTGTATGATAGTCGTATATAACTCCATTACATTTACAAAACATGTGCGAACAAACAGAAAACAGATATAAAAGGTAAAAATGTCAAAAATAGGGGTACAGCAGTCAACATGCAGTAACTTTTTCGATATTTTTTTCAAGGTTTTGTCTTGGGTCCCTTAGTTAAATAAAGGCACCATCTAATTAAAAAAGTGTATGACAGTACTAAATGTAAAAGGTTCACTCATTAAAAACATTTAACAGACTGACATATTCATTTTTAGTTGATCTCTTGATCTTAAACTTAGTAATGATTATCTATTCGATGTCATGATCTATCAAATTGACTTTTAAACATGTATTTACAAACAGACATCATTGTCAAATGGACTTTTAAAAGAGCAAAAACCATTTTTGGTGTTTTGACACTCATGATTGAAATGCACATTTTGCTGACCATGTCTACATGCAAACAATTTATTGTATAATAATTATGGTTTTGCTATTCGTGAAAAAATGCGCTGGAACTAGAGTTGTGTGTCTAATGAAAACAAGAACACTTTATCCATTTCGTACATCTTAAGCTCTTTCATGAAGTTAATTAACCGCGCTTTCATGATGATACCTCAACATTAACGCTAAAACGCTATAACCCAAACGTTTGGAAGTAATAGAGGTATAAAACAAAAACAAAAGAGGAGCAAAAGATGACACAATAAAACCCAATAAGGAGTTAAATTCATCACAAATCAATTTGCCCTCCCCCCAAAAAAGCGTCTTAATAATTTCTTTACCTATCAACGGATGAATTACGAAACGTTTGCTATACATCTAAGCACCGACTGATCATCCAACTATACATTCAAAGACTACCATTCTTCACGAACTAACTGCTATTAAATAAAAAATCCCTTAATCAATATCGAAACGCTCAATCATTTCAAAGGCAGAGTGGTATATATTCAGCAAAATAGCTATCATTTTCAACGACAACAAAATATCATAAAAAAACAATAGATCTAACTTTTTTCGCTTTATCTTTTATTAAATCATGAAAACTGCTTCCCTTTTTGTCTTTTTTATGTGTTTTATACGTAAAGTTATTCACCATAAAAACTGAAAAACATACTCAACAATTTTTACAATAAGAAACATTTGTATAAAATATCAGTTTTAACTCAAATATGACGCTTTATTATAGAGGTAATTGAATGAACATACCAACACATATGCCATATAACAATAATCTATTTCTCTCTGGGGATGGGACATTGTTAAAATTTAATTTCCGGACAGACTGCCTGAATTATTTAAACATGTTAAAGCAATGTTAGAGCAATAATATGATATATGCTCTTCAACTATGTACTTGTTTGGCTTTATTACTATTATGATATGAGCGTCACTGATGAATCTTGTTTAGACGAAACGCGCGTCTATCGTACTAAATTATAATCCTGGTACTAACAAAACTATAAACATCCTAAATCCATTAAAATAATTCTGATTTATTTTGGTTTGTCCTTTTTCTATATATGTGAACGTATAGCTGGGCTCGAGTGCAAGACATGTTCCAAAAGAGCATTTTGCGCGTGATCCAGTCATTTATATATATACATATATGTCTTGTGTCTGTGTGCATTTGCATGTGAAAAATATATATATTTCATGCTACAAAGTCTCTCATAATTACTAGTACCTATAGTTATATCAAATGTTTCCTTTATTGCAGGCCATTTAGATACACGAGCAGGCGGATTTGAGATAGGGATGTGTAATAGAAGAGGATATGTTGGATATATTGATGATGTAAGTTTGTACTCATACCATTTTAGAATCTTAAAGTTAATATTATTTCTACCATCTTGTAAACTCTTTCAAATGGCTGACTACTTCTTAGAAATTTCAAGTTACAAAGCAGGTCGTATTCCTACATGTATAAAATAGTGATAAGTGAATTTCTGTCTCTAATGGCTTTAACTAAATTTTCTATATGGAATGTCTTTATTGATAGGAAATAATTTGCTTTTCGCTTATAAATTTTGTAAGAAATTAAATATGTTTTGACTTTAAGTTCAACCTAATGTATTTAATTACTCCAAATGTATCGTTATCGTTTTTCAAATTCACCCTTTCACTCTTTGTAAATGGGAAAACACTTGTTCGTTATTTGTTTCTTGTTTTGTTGGGTTTTTTAAAACGCCCATTTGTAGTGTTTGTAAACGTTCCCGCTTTTTCATTTTTTTTTTCCTATTCTTCATGAAAATTGACTACTAAACATATTTCTTTTCTTGTAGTTGAAGGTCCATCGTTGTGTAAATATAGACTATGTTATTGGAAATGGAAAAGGACCACTTAGTCCATATGATGCTCGCGACACCAACCTAGATATTGGTGGACCTTGAAAATTACTTCACTACTAAAACATTTTGATATTTTATTCTGTAAATCTTATTTTGAAAATCACATGAACGTTTCTCTGCTAGGTCTGTTTGCGAGACTACTTGAATTTTGAAATTTTATTTCAACGGGACAATGAAATATATACCACTTATTTAGAGGTAACCAATAAAGGAGTTGAACACCAGAAAAATAATTCAAGTAGAAAAGAGGATAAAAGAGGACAACTTTGAACTGTATATACTGTTTCACACTGGTATAGAAATAAACTCTGTTATTTCGAAAATTCAATTTATAGCAACTGCAGTTAGTTGTCTCTGTGTTCAAGTTCGTCAGAATTTGTCACTTTGTTTAAGTTCGTCAGAATTTGTCACTTTTTTCAAGTTCGTCAGAATTTGTCACTTTGTTCAAATTCGTCAGAATTTGTAACAATGCTCAATTACCTACCCAATTTCATGAGCGATGAAGGTGACCAATGAAAACATTTAAATGGCAGGGATAAAAGCAGACACACACTAACCAATGGAGTAATGCAGAGTTTAATCACGCCACTTATATCATTTGCAATTTTAGCTTTGTTTGGTACTAAAGGTATTTTTTGAATTCCCTTATATAAAACATGTAAAAGATATATAGCAAATTAAATTAACAGAAAAAAAGAAAACAATGAAGTTAGGTGTTATATTAGTTTAATAACAATGTTTCTTGTGATTTCATGTACAAAAATAATAAAATCCGTTTACATATTAATATATATCATTATGATCAAAAATATTTTGAACATATAATACCTAGTGCATACCAATTATGTATTCTGTAGAAATGTTAGTACAGCTTTACAATGTTTAAAAATATAACCAGTCACTGAATCATTGTTGTTGTTTTCAGAAGTATAAATATAGTTACCATGGTTACCGTAAATTGAAAACAATAATAATATATTAATCAAATTACCAATATTTATCGGTAGCTGCATGATAATCTTAATTTTATTCCGAATACATTTTACCGAAAAAGATGACTATAGTATTGTTTGAAATATGTACTAAAAGTGGTGAATAATATTTTAAATGAATTAATTACATTTAAAAAAAATAAAAGTGTTTTTAGTAAAAGGCCAAACAAAAATAGTAATCCCAAACGAAACACAAAAATACATAGAAAAGTGTAAAAAAAAAAAAAAATGTGTGACCAAAATTTATTGCGATGTGTTATAAATTGGCAAAGAGAAAACGAAAAACAAAATAAAAAGGATAAAACAAGAATGGTAAAAACATCATGTTACCATAGTCACAATAATTTTTGAAGTTCTATTTATATCATATTATGCAAGTCTTTGACAAAAGACATATTAACTGTAAGTTCCTGTGTCCTACGAGGTTTACAACAAACTTGTATTTACAATCAAAATCTGAAGACAATAGAAAACAATGTATGTACAATTATATTTTTGATCACCGAAAGCAAAACAAACCGGATGTTTGTTATTTACATACATGTAGCATGAAATTCTACATAAGAGTTTGCATATGATTTTAAGAGAGAGAATTGATATTAAATGCTGCAGTATCTACAAAACTTGTTCTTAATTAAATATTTTTTTTTCTTTCAATTTTCAAATATCCTCAAATGATATCGATTACCTTATAAAAGACATAAATAAATACTAACCATGCAAGTATTTCATACATTCGACATTTCAGAACAAAAACACATGTATATATGATTTGGGTTGTAGTTAACATTCAGGTCTGATATGATTCTGAATTAGCCAACTAAAAGTTAACTAAACATGTATTTCAACTGTTTAAACACTTTAATAACATGCCATCACACGTGTGTGTGTGTGTAGGATTCCAAGATGAGAAAGAAAACAATCACGAATATAGTTCTTGAGAGTGAAAACTTTTATGTGTGCCTGTATATTGTTGATAACATGCTTGGTTATCACATTTTTAATTGAATAAGTAGTCCATACTGGCTGGAACGTTGTCGCATCCGTTCCAGACTTTCCACTGAAATATATACAAGATTTATTAAAATACATATAGAATGTGTTGTCTCCTTGAAACATACCCCATTCTCATTCTCAATTTTATATAGGAACTTGATAAAATATCCATATAAAAAAAAGCTTTCACAAAGAAGAATGAGTGTAAGGATACGAAGAACAAATGTGGATTTATACTGGCTGACACAAATGATTAAATGGTCAAGTGTTGAAAACGATTTTTATGGGGAAGAAGCTAAGGTATCAATTCCTACGTGGAAATTTGATAATTTACGATATCAGATAGAATCATGGGGAAAACCGATAAAAAGATTTGCAATCAATATTTTTCTTGTGAAATTTATCATATTACAGGGTGCAAATAAAGATACGTGTTCCGCAAAATCTTCTGCTAAAGTTACACCTAGTCTTTGTTTGAGACGTGTGGTTCATTAGTTTTTGCCAGATTCGACTGAGGTTATCTAATCTAATAAAACTGTGGATTTGTGATTGAGTGTATAGTTTATGGGGTATTGCTATATTATCTTGTTATCATGCTGTGTTGTTCAACTACGGCATCTGTTTAAGAGCAGAATTGAGTGCTCACAAGTATATACAGCACCGGCAAGTATATACAGCTCCGGTACAGTATGTGCATATGCATGATCAACATTTAGAATCTATAATAAAATTGTTTTTGCTGATTTCTGTCACTCATATTTGTTCTTCATTTTGTATAAATTTTTCATTCGAACATTTTAGTAGGATTTTTTACCCCTACCATTTATTTTCATAGCAAAATATGACACAATAAGACTCTTCAACGTTATAATTAATTGGATTTTGTAAATTGATTTGAGTGCAACTAATGAGTCTGAAGAAGACGAAACATGCATTCTCTCATCTTCCCAGAAGGTTCCTAATTATTTCAAACTAGAATGTTCTTGTCTGTATATTCACTTCTCAACGCGAAATAGACTTTATGCGCTACTGTGGCGTAAAACAAATACCAATCACGTTCATTTTTACATTCACATTTTCACCAAGATAGTTAATCAATATTTACAAAAATAACTTTACTTACGTCATAAATATCGCCTACAAATGGTCCATTTCCACCAAAGGGTTGTCCAACATTTAATGCTCCATTACATGCAAGGAAATCTTTTGGAGCTATAATAAAATTAATCGTGTATTAGTAGGTAAGTGTGATCACATAGAAATTATAAAAAAAATTGTCATTGGCGTCTCTAAATTTTCTTCAATCTGTTCAAAGGAGGGGCGAAAGATACCAGAGACACAGATAGAAAACAAACTGACAACGCAATTGGCCAAAAAAAAAGGAAACAGACAAATAATAGTACACAAGACGGAACACAAAAATCTTAAGACGTAAGCAATATCGGTGTGACCAACGTCATTGATTTAAATAGGTTGACGTGAAATAAGGTAGTGTTTTTCATTCAATAATCACTGAAGGGACATTACTAATCGATATGTGTATACAAATCAGTAAACTGATACCGGTAATACAATTTCAGTTTAACATTTTATGTATACTATAACACACCCGCGAAATCGCGGGCATTCAGAGCGTGTTGAAAGTATGTAAAGAATTTTGTAAAAGATTTAATAAGTGGAGAATTTCAGGAAAAGTATCAAAAGTCATAGGTATTTGGGGACAGGAAAATGTTTTTTTTTATCCCTCCTTTATTTCCAAAATTCCCCTTTTTTTGTTTTCTATTAATTTCAATATGAACATACATTTAGTATATCATGAATATTCAAGTCAGGAGCCTGTAATTCAGTGGTTGCCGTTTGTTTATGTGTTACATATTTTTTCGTTCATTTTTGTACATAAATGAGGCCGTTAGTTTTGTCGTTTAAATTGTTCTACATTGCATTTCGGGGCATTCTATAGCTGCCTATGCGGTATGGGCTTTGCTCATTGTTGTTGAAGGCCGTACGGTGACCTATAGTTATTAATTTCTATGTCATTTTGGTCTCTTGTGGAGAGTTGTCTCATTGGCAATCATAGCACATCTTCTGTTTTTTGTAATCAATGAATTTTTGTAAAAGATTTAATTAATGGAGAATTTCAGAAAAGGTATCATAAGTCATTGGTGCTTTGGGACAGGACAATTTTTTTTCTAGCCTAGCTCCTCCTTTATTTTTCCAAAATTCCATTTTTTTTTTATTTCTATTAATATTAATAACACATGCATAATTTTAGCGCTGAACTGTATATTATGAACATTCATTACTATAAATAAAGTGTATTTGCTTTTTACTTTCAACTCTCGGTTTACTAATCGATCCACGGCGGTCATTGCTATATTATACAGACTCGCTCTATTTAATAAACTCTGTGACAGCCGTGGATAATAAACTTGAAAATGATAGCAGATAGAAAATACACCTTATTCGTAGTATATGTATGTTCAAAGAATACAGAAAAACGCAAACCGAAGTCTAATATGACTTAAAATTTGCTTAATGACGGAGTCAATATACGGATGCCTTTTTTCTCGTTTTTCTCCCAAAATAACTCAATCTGAATAATTATAAAAACGGATGACAAATGCGACTATGCACTGTACCTATCGGACACAGAGGCATGATGATTACTTTATTGTGGAAGGAAGAGAAGCGACACACAACATGATGTCTTCTCGTTTAATAGTATAGATACAGTCGTTACAATGTCCATGTAAACTCATTTACGTTTGAAACATTCATTACTATTAGACCGTTAGTTTTCTCGTTTGAATTGTTTTATATTTGTCATTTCGGGGCCTAGTCTAGCTGACTATGGGTTATCATGTTTGTTTATCGTTGAAGACCATACGGTGACCTGTAGTTGTTAATTTCTGTGTCATTTGGTCTCTTTTGAAGAGTTGTCTCATTGGTAACCATACCAAATTTTTTTCTTTATAATTACGTAAGATAAATACTATACCAATATGTCTTATTATCGAATACATCGTGAAAATGCATGCAATGTTTCAAATTTTTTCGAATCTAATGTTCAATAGTTGTCGTTTGTTGATGTGGTTCCTAAGAGTTTTTCGTTTCTTGTTTTTATATAGATTAGACAGTTGTTTTTTTCGTTTGAATGTTTTTACACTGGCCCTTTTGGGGCCTTTAATAGCTTGATTTTTGGTGTGAGCCAAGGCTCCGTGTTGAAGACCGTACTTTGACCTATAATTGTTTTATTTTACAAATTGTGACTTGGATTGATAGTTGTCTCATTGGCACTCATACCTCATCTTCTTATATCTGATTCAGTGATGACGGTATACTATTAATTTAATCTTACCATTACTGAAAGCTACTTGTTGAAGATCCGTTTCTACTGCACTTAATGCCACTTCAACCGCCACCATTTCTCTGTTGAAACCTAATGTTATAGTAACTTCTTTGTTGTCATAAATCTGAAATTGAACACATGTAAAAGGTAGAAAAGTTGTAGCCATAAAAAAAATATGAATATTTTCCCTATCATTTCATATCAAGAAAAAAGCTGCCTACTAAAAATCAATTATTGTCCTGATTTGAAATTGTATTTTTAATCAAATAGGCTAAAAACCATATCACACTTTAATGCTTCTGCTGACAAATTTAGAGGAGAATGCCTGCATACCTGCCTGTCTCTATCTCTACGTAGGGTTTGCGCAAACCAAATTATTTTTAAGTGTACCCCCATAATTCTGTATTTTATATAAGACTGATGAGCATACAAGTGCCAGTAGTAACAGAAAGACATTTAATGTTGATTTCCATTCCAAAACAGGATAAATACCAGACTAAATTGTATTATGAGACGAAGAACATCAATACTAGCGTTGTTTCTAGTCGGATACCTGGACAAATTAAACTGCGTCGATATCATGTAGCGGAGAAAATCAGTAGCCAAGACCCCAGGCTACGTTGTTCATGTGCATTTACTGATTTTGTGTCATGAATGAATAACTCATATCCCTTTTTCTGTTATAGTCTAAACTTCACACTTCTAATGAATCAAAATAGGTTGCTTTACATTTTGCACACTTCCAATGAATCAAAGAAGATTGTTTTACATTTTTTCACACTTCTAATGAATCAAAATACGTAGTTTTACATTTTTTAAATAAGTAGATATTTTTTTTTTATCACAAAGCATATTAAACATGCAGGTTTGACAGCAGTAATGCATACGTAACTGACAACAAAAAAAGAAAATTGTATTATATAAATATGAATAAAAGAGATGAATTAAATTTGTAAACGTCTCTGACATATCGAACCAACAAAGCAAATTAACTCAGAGACAATATATAGAAATCAAGAAACAAAATAGAGTAGATTAACAAGTAAACATAATTAAGCTTGACCAAAATACGGAATAGTTTGAAATTTTAGAAACATTTTACCTTGATATTTCCGTTAATGTCGTCGATGGCTACCTTTAGTGTTTGCTTTCGTTTTTTCTTTCAAACACAACTAAGGTCGTTAGTTTTCTAGTTTGAATTGTTTAAATATTGTCATATTGGGCCATTTAAAATTACTGGGTGACCTACACATTGCTTACTTTGTAAATACAGTTGTTTCTCAAATAATTATATCTATAAGTACGTCTGAACCAGTAACAACTCTACAACAGATTTATTCATCGGATCACCAGCAGTACTAGTGATGATGAAACATGACTGTGTTCATTCTATATGCAACTCGTCTAAACATCAGCCCAACAATGTATGTATATGTATATATATGAAGCCCAGGTGGTCGTGTGGTTTAGAAGGACGGCAACAGTGCAGGCGATGGGGTGTCACGATATCTCAGTAGCATGGGTTCGGATCCCGGCGAGGGAACAACAAAAAATTTGCGAAAGCAAATTTACAGATCTAACATCGTTGGGTTGATGTTTAGACGCGTTATATATATATAACAATGAAAAAAACATTGTGTTCAATTTGTTAGTTACAATTTACAAGGTAAAAACAATACTTACATCATATTTATCATTAGAGACAGTTATTGGCCTGAAGTCACTTATCATCACTTTTGTAATAAGCTTATTCTTTGTGGTACCGGTATTTCTTTCTGCGTACATTTGAATAGATGCCATTGGATTTCCTGAACAACTCTTCAATAAAGAGTTGCTTCCAAAACTAAATGATGTATCCATTTTAAGTTTAAGTTTGGCAATAAATATTGGCATTATATTGTTGTTTAGTTGTGGATTGGCAATAAATGAGAGTCCACCAAAGTAGCCTTTACCGTTAGCCACTTGGACGTTGTCTTGTCCTTGAAGTTGTGGGTTAGTGCTTAATATTGTTGAGAAATCTAGATGGATGCTTGGAATACATTCTAAAAAATAAATAAATATTATCTTTTAATAGCATATTGTCGATTAGAATACAGATATATTTTATTAAATAAAAGAACATCACATAACAATTATTAATGGTTTATTTTGATAAATTGTGATTTGGATGGAGAGTTGCATCATAGGCGCTAATACCACATCTTCCTAAAACTAATAACTTTGAATTGTGAAAACCTGCTAGTCACCAATTGGTTGATGTCAGCAAAAAGTAAAAATACAAAAACATTGAACTCCGAGGAAAATTCAAAACGGAAAGTCCCAAATCAAATGGCAAAATCAAAATTCAAACACATCAAACGAATGGATAACAACTATCATATTCCTGACTTGGAACAGGCATTTTCTTATGTAGAAAATAGTGGATTGAACCTGGTTTTATAGCTAGCTAAACCTCTCACTTGTATAACAGTCGCATCAAATTCCATTACATGGTCAACGTTGCGTGAACAAAACAAACAGACACAATGGGTTAAAATGTCAAAAATAGGAGTTTACATCTTAATTTTTTAAAAGGTAGAACTTGTGATTACGACACACATTTTATATTATGAAATAAATATAAAAGGCAAAACGAGTTTAATTGTAATTTACATCTAACAAATGACACCCAGCTGCTTGTATGTAACAAACAGATAAGAAATAATTGAATGATATAAAAATGTAACACACAGTATAGGAAGCTAACATTAAATAAACTCATCATAGATGCATTTTGTATTTACGCAAAACTAGCGTTTCGTCTACAAAAGACTCATCAGTGACGCTGGAATCCAAAAAAGTAATAATAGCCAAATAAAGCTCGAAATTGAAGAACATTGAAAGTTTTGCCAAATACAGCTCAGGTAATGTTGATTCTGAATTTCAGAAAGCCATAACTCAATTTCAAAATGTTTGATGATAATTTATCTTGGCTATTTTGTGAATGAATACATAAGTATATGGTCAGCAGGGATGACCGAATAATTTGAAAATGCCTTACAAGAAGTGACATAAAATTTTAGGATCTGATTTAAAGTTATTGAGAAAGACAATAACAATCAAAACCAAGGAGTAAACGAAGACTCACAAAACCAAAGGACATTTACACCAACAGTTATAAAAAATAAATAAGTAACAACGCGAATTCTACTAAAAAACGGGAGTGACGTCAGGTGCTCCGGAAGGGTAAGCATTTCCTGCACCGTACACGGCACCCGTCGTGTTATTTATTTGTTCAATTCGGTAATGATGGAAGGTTAATATGATGACTAAGGAAGAATATCAGATATGATTTTTGACACATTTTTTTTGACAAAATATTTTCTGAGTGTCGGACGGTTGGGCTTTAACCAGATCCACGTCCTTTACAGTTGGTAAATAACCTTACCGAAAAGTAAAACGGTGACGATTTAATATTATAAACAGTAGACAGGTGAGCTCTGCAAAGTTTTGCAGCTGATGATATGTATGTGTCAACTGAATATAATACAAATCAAAACATGAATATTGTCTTACATAGATATAAAGACAATTAATGCGCGGGATAAAAAATAAAGGGACTATAACTTTTCCTAATTGAAAGTAAAAGAAAACAAATGATAACAAATAACCGCATTAAGATGAAAGCAAAATAAAACAGTAGTGCTTGCTTTCAAAATTTACTAAAAAGGCCAAATATTAAAATATGTGTGTTTCCTATTTCCCTACCGACCCTATATTTCAAGCTTAGAAAACGCCTTCTTCAATTTTTCAATAAGCACTGTCAAAGTTAAAATTTCTCCCCCATAGACTCAATGAAAAAATTAAGTGTAACTGCTCACCCTATTTTTTCAAAGATGCACTAGGAATCACACCTATTATCTTAATTAGCCTAAGTTTTATTTTGTCATTTCATACTGCCCAATCCATAAGGTTATATTTACCTCCACTACTTGTTGGCTTAACTGTTGTTGTGACTGTAGGAGTTGTTGGGAGTTCTCCCCAAACACAGCTGCACCTCTCCGATTTAAATATTTTTCCTGTTACACATTCCTTTTCTTCAGCGTCCTCAATATATTTAGTATCCCCAATCTTAAACCTTTTACATCTTTCTAGTTCTGGAATTTAGATTAAATAAATGTAAGCATTATCTAAATTTGATTAGAACAAATTTTAATATATTCAAAATCGGTTGATCTATCACGCTGCTATAAGATACGATAAACTTCTCTAACATTTTGAAAAGAGAGTTGAGTGTATTTGAATTGGCAATTCAATGATTTAAAACATTTACAGAAATATGGATTTCTAAAAGAAAAATATTCAGTTGCTTGAGGATTGTGAATTAAAAAATCATTTTTTACAATTGGTCTTCGAGACAATCACTCTTTGTAAGTAGAAGAAACAATAAATGTTGTTCTTTGATTTTAAATTCACAAACATGTGTAAACCCATTGACCTATATATTTATGTTTCACATTTATCGAACATACAACAGCAGTCTACTGGCCATATTTTCAGACATTACAATTGATAGTATAATTGGTCTTAATTTCTCCCAATTACTATTTACATGCTTAAGGCAAAGAAGTAAAACCAAGCTTTTAATCGGTACAACTTTTGGGAAAACTTAACTGCTTTACACTTTCTTTTCAGGACAAAAAACATCCAGAAACTGTAACTTTCCCCTCAAATTGCAATAATTATATCTTTGATTTTACTTATTTTTGTTGCTCATACTAGGCCGAGTACCAGGATGGCCAACCACAGAAAAGGTGACTTGTTGAATTAAGATTTCATTTTATTAAAAGTTCGCATTTGTTTTAACCAAATAAACATAAGTGTAAGCGATCGGTAATACTTTCCTGTAGTATAGCTTATATTCTCTAACTGGTTTTTTGTTGAAGATTTTTATTTTGATATATTAACATGAATAAATATATATAGAAAATTTTGCTTTGATAAGTCAAACTTTGAAAATCATAAATCGCAGCTTGTACAAACAAATCGAAATTTTGAACATGGATGATATATACATCAATGACCTTTGTTGTACAGATATAGGCATGTATGATAGAGGGTTATATCATTGCAACTCATACCACATATTCGTTTCTCTATTGATTTACGATGTAAAATTTGTAAAAGGTATGCAATATCATTAAAAGAAGATTCAAGTTCTTCAATGCATAATCATGTACAGTTAAACCTGTTTAAGAGACCACTTCCCGGAGAGCGAAAAGGTGGTCTTTTAAACAGGTTCAATTTATACGAAATGTACTACGGAGGTATCTGAAATTGATAGTCGTTTACACACATTTTTTCTTAATACAATGTGTCTTTTAAGCAGGTTTTACTGCATGCTTAATGTTTCGTAGTATATCTTTGGTTTACACATATATCAATACGACTTCTTACTAGGAGTAGTCCTACTGTTGTCCACGATACTACATGCATTAGTGGTATCTTTGATACAGTGATCATGATCGTCAGTTCCGCTGATGGTGGTGTCGTACTTCAACTTATTTTCACACTGACAAGCCTGGCTAGTGTGAATCATCATTCCGTCTTTAGTGTGTAGGCACTTATAATACAAATTACAACTGTTAGGTACTGGATACGTGGTACCATTTGTCCATTTGTTTATTACACAAGGATCTGAAGTACAAAAAAAGGTAAACTAACAAAAATACCAAACTCAGAAGAAAATTCATATCGGAATGTCCGTAATCAAATGGCAAAATCAAAAGATCAAACACATCAAACGAATTACAATGGGTTACAACTTCCATATTCCTGAAGTTGTTTATTATAAATTATCGGTTAACAAAACTTAGAATTTGTTAAAAACAAAGGCTTTCTGCCTTATGAGTGCTTTACCGTAGCTTTTTATTGGTCCTCGATACTCTAAAACATTGTTCTTCATATATCATTTTAAATGTGTTTTTTTTATATATATATTTAGTTTTTCTATGAGTTTTTTAAGGCCAAACGCGCATCTGATGCAAATACAATTTTTTTAATGCTGGAATATATAATGAGTTTTTAGAAAACGTTAGGTAGAAAACGTTAAGTGACATTAATAGAAAATTATTTTATTCGCACATACACTTTTTTGTCAACTAAAATTTAAGTATAGATAAATAATGATAAATGAAGACGATGGATTGACAGCCAGTTAAACCTCACACTTGTATTATATTGACAGAACCTTCGTTCGACCCCTTTTTACATAAAGAAACCTTGAAATTTTTGATCTTAGTATATAAGAAAACTCTTACCTTGTTTACAAATGAATTCGTCAAGATGATCACATTTGGAAGTGTCTGGATTGAAAAAGTAATGTAGCCCACATTCTTGAATACTGTAATGCACAAACTGGGTAGCGCCTGCCTCTCTGACACAGTCCAAATAATACTTGCAGTTTGTTGGATGGGGAACGTAGCACCGAATTGCAGTTGGGTCACATCTGGTGATACATTCGTTAGCAAACTGTGGTGTAGCTGGTATATAAAGAAAGTAATCACAGTCATTTATTTTCAATATCAAATTAAAAAAAAAACAATCTAAAGAGTAGTATAATATATGAAATCATGGTCTTTTTCTTATTATCAAATCATCGCATAGCTAACCTATCTAAAGAGTAGTATAACATATGTCATCATGGTCATTTATTTTCAAATTCAAATCTTATCAAGGTTAACCAATCTAATGCGTAGTATAACATATGCAACCACACTTATCTATTTTCAATATAAAATCACATCAAAGCTAACCAATCTAAAGAGTGGTATACTATATGTAATCATGGTCATTTTGTTTTAATATCAAATCATCGCATAGTTATAACCAATCTAAAGCGTAGTATAAAATATGGAATCATGGTCATCCTTTTTTAATATCAAATCATCTCATCGCTATTACCAATCTAAAGCGTAGCGTAAATGAAATTAACGGTACTAATTTTCTTGCACCAGATGCGCATTTCGACAATACATGTCTCTTCAGTGATGCTCGTGGCCAAAATATTTGAAATCCAAAGCTTATATAAAAGATGAAGAGCTATAATCCAAAAGGTCCAAAAAGTATAGCCAAATCCGTGAAAGAAATCAGAGCTTTGCACGAGGGAGATACATTCCTTAATTTATAATAATTTCTAGCATTTTGTAACAGCAAATTTTAATAACACAAAAAATCCGTATTTTCATGCCAGTACCGAAGTACTGGCTACTGGGCTGGTGATACCCTCGGGGACTAAAATATGTAACCACAGACATCTATTTTCAATATCGAATTATATCATAGCTAATCAATCTCTATATATACTAGAGCTACTAGTAGTTAAAGTGTAGTATAAAATATGTAATCATAGTCATTTATTTTCAACTTTAAATCATCTCATAGCCAACCAATTCTAATGTGCAGCATAAAATGTGTAATCGTGGTCATTTTGTTTCAATATAAAATCATTAAATAGCTAACATATCAGAAGCGTATTATAAAATATGTTGTTTCAATATAAAATCATCTCATAGCTAACCTATTGGAAGCGTAGTATAAAATATGTAATCGTGGTCGTTTCGTTTCAATCTCAAATCGTTTCAGCAATGACGCAAATAGTGCAAGAAACACGACATTATACAGTATCACAGACTCAACTGAACCGAATTATCATTATAAATTTTATTTAACTCAAGTTTAAGTGGAATCTTATTTTCACAATAACTTAGTATTTGGAAATGAAAACGGTTGTTGAGCCCTATATTTGGAATTGTACACAGACGTTAAAATAGTCGGAACGCATGTTAAATAGATATCTGAATTTAATAAAGAAATTTAGACAGTTTTCATTAGATTCATTGTCTTAAAATTACTGCAAATTATAAGTGAAAAAAAGAGCTAGGGTCTGCGTTTTATTGCAAAAACCCAATGAAACTGTGTAGAAAGAGGAATAACTCTAACTTATTTCTATTTTAAGAACGACTACACATATAGTATTGTGAGCTGTGCGAATACATGAGAATAAAATATCAGTAAACTGCTGTTATGTTAATTTGAGACTCTTTGAATATTAATCAGAAACCTACAGTTTTGTTATCTCTGATCTATGCAAGGTCAAACAAAAGTATTCCTAATAATTTATACATACTATATCATCAATTAGTTGTCAACCACCCCTTATTCAAGTTCCTCTGTTAACCCTCAATTAATATACTTTAAACCAAATTATTTTCGGAATCGATTTGTTTGCGCGTCTTTCGCGAGTAGAAAAATAACGCAATATAAATCATCGCGAAAATGTCAAATTTGGCTTTTTCCATATTGATTTGATTTTGGTGTTTTACTGTAGTTACTACTTCGGACCACTTGGCCACTGAAGACCTCCATTATTTTCGCATCTTTCGCGAGTAGAACAATAACGCGAATATTAAATCGTCGAAAATTTGTCAAATTGGGCTCTTTCCATATTAAACGAAGCAAATTAATAAAAGGAACTTAATCGTAGCCGCAAAATTGCTAGTAAGAGCTTCACACGAAATCAAGTATCCGCAAAAAAAAAATTGGTTTACAGTATCTCAATCTAGTAAGGATAAGTTTAGATGTGGTACTTACTTGTAGGAACGGTGACAGTGGTAGAAGTTGTGGTCGTCGTGGCAACTGAAATTATAATCAATATTTTAAAATATGAAAAAGAAAAATACTCAATGTTGAAGTTTAAATAATTTTAATGGTGTCTCTAATCATAAATTTTACTATGAAATTATAAAGAACAAATATTCAAAAATGGATAAAATCCATTATCAAAAATAAAATAAAAAACCACTAAACCACAATTGCAACCGAATGTAAAACATGCGAATGGACATATTCCATTTCGAATGATTTTCGTTACAATTCGAAAATTGTAAATAATCTCCGTTATTATCAATGCTAATTTGACATGTTTAGGGAACAGTTGAATTACAATTAGTCAAGTTGACAAAACAATGTCTTACATGTCAAAGATTTGGAAGCACATGACATTCGTTCACATATTTTCATACATCATTTATCAAGACTTTATAAAAACAATAACACATTTTTGAAAAAAAATGACAAATAGCCCTATATAGGCTAATTCATTAATACTTAGAATGTAACTGATAATTTTTAATACTTACGATTACAAATTAAGTATTCAATATTGGCAGAGCAGTCAACATTTCATCGAAGTCTTTACAACGATAACATTGGTATAATATTAGCCGCTATTCTATATAATTCGTCTATCATTGTCTGTCGTTCGCTAATCGAATATTTGGGACTGACAATTCCAACAACGAACATAGTGTTTCCTTGGTTATAATGCCAAATCAGCCTCATCTTTCGTTAGAGCGGGATATGCCGATTTACCATCAGTGATTAATAATACCGAATTGTGGATTGGTAGGTATTTGTGGAGCCCTCTGTAATCTCAATCTGATTTCTTGAATAGCTAAATGTGTATTGGTACCTATTTTCAGCATAGTATGCTGCTTGCAATAATGCTCTTATAATATTTTTGTCGTACACATCATCAACTATATCTTTTATGGTTGTGCTGAACGTAAACACAGATCGCAGTCGAATGTTATTGACTCCTATACGCATGTTGAAAACTAATGTATTAACAAAATCCTTCGAGTTTTGGAAGTCTGGTATTTGTAGACTGTCAGAAGGAATCTAGAGCAATTGCAATATCAGCAGGACCAAGGCATTCTGCAAAAAAAAAAATGTGTTCATTGGGCTTGATTTTAAAATTTTACAATTACACAGAGTTAATGAATGAGCAGTTCTGTCTTTAGCAGCACTTATTGAAAAATTACCAAACAAACTTTTAGGTACGCTTTTTCTAAGCTTGAAATATAGGGTGGAAAGGAAATAGGAACCTTGCATATTCTGTTTAAATTTGGCAGTTACAGATACATATCGCAGTTACAGATACACAATATTATTTAAAAATATATTTTCTAAAAAAAGATAAAAAAAATGTCCATAATGTACATCAGTTCAGCATTGAAAATGACCTCAACTTAATGTTATAAGCTTAAATCCCTGTTTATGTGTTGGTTGGTTAAAAGATACACTAACAAAGTTTAAAATAGTACTAAAAAACCTGATTGTGAAGACAGTTGCATATTTTAATAAGCTGGTACAAATTATCATCAGAAAAACGCATAAAATGAAATGTAGTACTAGGACCAATCACTTTGTCTTATTTAATGGGTCCTCATTGCGATATAGTGCTTTTGTGGTGAGGCAGCGTAAATCAATCGGCATTCAATCAATCAATTAAATTGTTAAATGTTGTCAAAGTAACAATATTTGCCCATATTTTGAACTGGAAAATTCATGGTTGGGTGTACGATAACAATTTTTATGTTACCGACAAAAGCTTCTTTTAATCATAAACTTGCAAAATCTCGATTAACTTTTTTTTTATTTTAAGCTAGTTAAAATGTTGAATATGTTTGGATGAATTTTCGGACCCGTTTTACTATTTTGTATTTAAATAGACTTTGATTATGTATATAAGAAGAAATATTTTTCTGTCTATAATGAAATAATATGTAAATTTGTGCACACTATAAAGCTCGTAGGGTTATTAAGTGTAAGGATTTTTATTATTTCGAATAGACAGAAAATGATTACAGTCTTGTCTTATAACTTAAATCTAATTCTATTTAAACAGAATACCAAAAAAACGTTGTGACTCAGGTACGACTAATTTTCATACATTGAAATATACGCAGATAGGAAACGTAGTACATCACACATATTATTTTTTAATATAAGTGTGAAACTTCATATCCAATAAAATCACAGTATAATAATGGGAAAATTATTTATGAAACAGGTTCCTAATCGTATTGATAATCTGTAAGACTTCCCAGATTGTTTGATTATAAAATGCTGAGAACACTCAAACGTCTGATATAATGTATAATCTTCGCTTGTTTCAATAAATATTTTGAACTGACTTTCCATAATTGTTTGACAATGTAAACGTTAAGAAAAATTGCCAGTATTATTTTACAGACTATTAAAGTGTCAAATAAAGCACAGTAGTATACCGCTGTTGTTAAATTAAATGTTGTTTTTCTTTATAACTATTGTAGATTTTTACACACCAAAAAAGCGGAAAGCTTTTATAAAGTTGATATGGAACATCTACTCAATTCCTGTTTTATAACTCTACTACTGAGAAAAATATCATAAAAGCAGTTATTAGCTATTTCAATATATGAAAACACTTTAATATTTCAGTTGATATAGTTGGCATGTATAACATTTTGGAATGCATATGAATTTAATATGTTGACTAATTTTAATAGTTTAATCAATGTCAGTTGTTACTGCGTTTGCTACGTGTAGGATGTATCTATTGTATAACATGATTGCAATATTTTGAAGTGTTGGAGTACAATGATTGATCACTGAAGATTGTATAATGACGTTTTGAACGTACAGTTGTATACTACTTAATTGTATAATTTGATTACGGTATTGTATACAGTTGATTCACGTATATATGATTGTAAATTGTATTAGATGTAACGTTTTGATACTACATGTATATGGTTGACACTGTATTGTTTATAATGAGTGTTAATCTCGATAATGATGTTATTGATGATCATTAGTATAATGACGTTTTGATCACGTGCCCGGTATTCACCTACCTGTTAAACCTGTGTTATAGTCGCGCGTTGTTGTTTTGATGGTGGTAGTTGTTGGTGCTTGTGTCGTCGTTGTCGTTGTTGTTGTTTTGGTTGTTGTTGCCAAGGAAGTTGTCGTGGCAGCAGTTGTTGTTATAACTGGATTAAATGTATTTACTGCAAAATAAAGCCAAAATATTACTGCTAATGATCTAGATGTTTTACGCAACTAATTATAATTACATTTAACTAAATGCGCATAAAATGTATCTCGAAGAATCAGAATATAATAATATTGTGATGATGCTAGTCGTTAATGTAAAAAAAAAGATGTATAGATGCAATGAGACATTCAAAAATACAAGACAAACTTAAATTTGTCCCGTACGCTTCAACATGAACAAAGCCACCGTGTTAAATCGGGTTGTGTTTCGATGGTAGTGTTGGGCTTGTATCGTTGTGTGTTCAAACAAAGCCTACGATATATCAGTATAATGGTATTTACATTAAAGCAAATATGAACAAAATTCACAACGATTACAATACATTACGTCCCATTTTGCTAAAAGAATTAACGTCATTAATAATCTGTTTGACCAATTCCAGTTATTGACCATGAATCAGAGATTCATTTTCAAATATTTGATTACATTTAAATTTTGTTAAGCCAATTACTTTTGACAACCGCAGTTATTGTTTCACTAAAAAATGTAAAAAACACTGATATGTCACTCACAACTTATTATGCTTTGCGTGGGCAAAATGCCAATTTTGTCTGTTAGAACTATTCTACATAACAAAGGGAAGTTATTTGCTTATAAAGAGTGTAATAACAGAATCAAAACTGGAAATTGGCAAATGTACAATCTAACGTTGAAAACTTACATTGACCCAGTATGTTGATTAGATACGCCTTGCCATCTGTGTTTAAGCTTGCTATATTATTAACTGTAAAAGTATTTGCTGCCACACCATTAGCCATGTTGACCTTGTCTTGTTGTGTAAGCAATGACCCTGCCTGTGATACGCTCATAACAATTACATGCATCCCTCTCGCATATGCGTTGTACGCTTTTATCAACGTCTCGTATTTTGAATATACTTCATCATCAACTAGGAGAACGCCAGCTTTAACCATATCTGATTGTTGATTTTGAGTGAGTGAATTAATTATATACTGTATAGCAGCTGATCCCCTTGGGTAAGCGGTTCGAATATCACTTTGTGTCTGGAAAGCATTCTGTAGGCTGGCATAATCACTATGTAGACCAAAATGTATCAACGGAGCATATGTCGTCTGGTCGAATTCGAACACACCCATTTTCATTCGACCTCTACAATCTTGTTCTGACGTTCCAATGAAAGCTGCTATAATTTTACGAACTTCCTTCAATGCACTTGGATCTAGATCTCCCATTTGACCCATGGAGACATCAACATTACAACCGTAATTACCTTAAGAAGAATTAAAACATCTATACAGAACCATTAATGCTACAATTTGATAAAAACAAAAAATGGTTGTATAACCTTGATAAAATGGTTGTATAACCTTGATAAACAGAATAAAAGCTTTCGGAATTAAATTGCTAATGCAAGAGTATCTGGTGGTCTTAATGAGGGATCTGCATTTCTGTTTTCTTAAATTGTTATGCCATTTTTCTCCATACTTTATATTTATTGCCAATTATTTTTTATGTTTCATTTACTCATTTTATTCGATATTTGTGTTTATATATTGAGGCGACAGTAGTTTATCGTGGTTAATATCGTAAATCGATCAATGAGATACCAATGATGAGCGATATCAGATATACAGACTTGAAATAAGTAAATACTTAAATATCTAATAGGTCTTAATTTAATCATATATTGAAAGAAGTCCTCTTTCTTTAAATGATATGACATATATTTGTCAATGTGTATTTTTTCATTTAACTTTCAGACCTAAACTCATCGTTAATGTGTTTTTTTTTAAATTTAGATTTCAAAAATGCAGATGTGTACGCCAGAATGAATTTACTGTCAAAAGGTAACTTACCAACGTTCATGATATTGTTTTTCAGATATCCGCTCAGTTCAATTGGGTTTTTTGTTTGGTTATTTCTGATATAATTTCTGGACAACCACATAACATGATTTGCGTTACCACCAGCCAAGAGAACTGCATCTTTATACTCAGCAGAATTTTCAACATCAGTACTGATCCCGTCCACATTATATGGAATCACTGTTATACCATTGTCCCTCATCATCTGTGCAATCTGCAACACCATATTTTTATTGCTGCCTAGACCTCCGGAATAGAACACCACTGCGTATTGTGGTCTTCCGGCTACTTTCTGCTGAGACAAGGTAAAGTACATATTCATCATGGACTGTGCTAGAGGTTCATTTGCCAATTGAGCGAGGCTGTTTTCCAATTGAACCAGATTGATATTACTTACAGCAGTAAGCGGTTGGACTAAATAAAATCCGTTATACCCGATAAGGCCAGCTGCAAGTTCTATATTTTTGTTACCAAGCTGCGACAGCTGTTTATACAAGTTGGCTGCTGTGACAACGACGTTTCTCATATGACTGAATGCATTGGCCGACATTCCTGTACCAGCAATGGCAAAAGCTAGTTTTGCGTCCATACCAAATTCTGAAACAATTAATAACAAAACAAACTATGTTAAAACAAATAAGAAAGTATTTTTTTTTTACTTTAGATTTATAACAAATTTATTTCTGTTGTGTCAATTGTGTTCATCCTTTTTTTCTTTTTTCTTTTTTCATGACTCTTTTTCTTCTAAAACCTATCCGTTTGATTCCTAAATTATCCGAATTTCGAATCAGCTGTTACGAAGTTCTATTTTGGTAGAAGTTCAAAGTAGCAGACGTCATTAAAGTTTCGGATTTTGCTTAGACTTTTCTTACAAATAATTGAGACTTTAAGAATTACTGAACATCCTCGAATATCATGTAACAATTCATCAGCAAAATATACAAAAGTTCTAGGAATAAATATTCAAAAGTTTTCAAAAAGGATCTCCCTAGAAACAACCTGTTAATATGCCATGATTGATAAATGATATCTCCACCATAACAACCGGTTTATATGCCATGATTAATAAATAATAATTTCCTCTGAAACAATTGGATAATATGCCATGATTATTGAAATGATATCTCCTTCGAATCAAACGGTTTATATACCATGATTAACAAAGGCAACAGTAGTATACCGCTGTTCGAAATTCATAAACCGATTGAGAAAAAAAAAGCAAATCCGGGTTACAAACTGAAACTGAGGAAACGCACCAAATATAAGAGTCACTACGACACAACATTAAAATGTAGCACCCACAGAAACGGACTATAATATAACATTGGCCATTTTCCTGACTTGGTACAGGACATTTAAATAAAAAAAAATGGTGGTTTGAACCTGGTTTTGTGGCATGCCAAACCTCACGCTTTTATGGCAATGTTAAATATAACATTAAAATGACAACTTACATAATAGGACTACAATACAAATAAATGTGAAAACATATAGGACAGAGAACCATACGAATAATAGCTAACAAAAGGTGCCAAGTTTAAAATTTAATACGCCAGACGCGCGTTTCGTCTACACATGACATAACCAGTGACGCTCTGATGAAAACAGTTCGAAAGCCAAAAAAGGTACAAAGTTGAAGAGCACTGAGGACTAACAGTTCCAAAAAGTTGTGCCGATACCGCTAGGGTTTTCTGTCTGGGATAAGAACATCCTTATTATTTAGAATAATTCATACATTCGCAAACAGTATTTTTTTTTATAAAATGACTATATAATAGATATAAATGTTAAAACTGGTGACTAACTACAAAATAAAAACGGATATATAAATAACCTGAACCAGCATATGAAAAGTATAAACTAACCGATACCAGCTGTACAAATCTTGAAGACATTTGGATGAGTCTATTACTGCTCTCATAGTACGAAACCAAATCATTAGATCCCGCTATCGCAACCAGTTGATCTAATGTCACATCCGGTTTAAATCCTTGAAAGCAAAATAAATTATTTATTTTAATTCATTCTTTGTTTTGAAGTAATTTGATTTTATTTTTTTGGTAAGAAACACGTTTATAAATGGATAATGGCATCATATTTAATAAAAACAAATTGCATTCCTTGAATAATACTTATATTTTTAGTACTGAAATATCCTTATGCATAACATACTAGTATACTGATTTTTATTACCTATAACATATATGGTTATGTTTTCTTTTTTGGCAAGCTCTCGTTCTCTGTTTACAAGTTCGATATTTTCTGCACCTTTGTTTGTAACAATAAATGCATATTTCTTCCCAGATTTATTTTTGAAAATCCGTCTAAAATTTGCAATAGCGTCATGAATGGCCAATCCATTTCCAGTGTAAACTGCATTTGATATCCGACTATCCATCTCATTCCTGATATTTCCAGTTAACATCCTGGTCTGGCCCTGAAGACTGGTTACCAAATGATTATATCGAATGGACTGGTTGCCTAAGTCTATCGTCGGATTAAAACCAACAAGTCCCATGGCAACGTATCGGTCACTAGCATTGGCTGCAATTTGATATCAAAATTAGACAAATATATCGTGAAATAATTTTATAAATACAATAACAAATTAATTGAGCAAAAGCTAAATAACATATGACAACAATAAAGACCGATATCATAGAATTCGGCTAAGGAATGAGAATTGAAAAACTAAATAAATTGTGCCAGATCTGGATAGGGCCATTTAGGCCTATGGTACAAACATCTTATGATGAATGATTTTAAAGGTTTTTTTCAACATCATATTTAAAAGAATGACCTTTTCAATGGGACAGCTACTGCGCTGGTGGTGCATCATTTAATAAAAAGTCTACAACTCAATCTAGGTGTTATAAAACATAGCTTGAATTTTAAATAACGTTCCTTTAAACTGTCGTGATATCTTGAATTCCGTTGAAAGTTCATTATGTGCTGAAGCCATTTTAAGCATATATAGAAAAGGAATTTTTTTTTGGCACTCATACCATATCTTCTTGTATCTATTAGCTAAAAGAGGAACCATATGCTCATTACACATTACAAGCAACTGATTTTTTAAATATCACATAAATAAACCAAATCAACATTTTAGATATTAACATACCCATGGCCATGAAGTTGGTAATAAGGAAGTTCATCCCCATAACGTTAAGTTGATTAAGAGGCAATTTCATATAGCCGTTAGGACTTATTTGTGCCAACTTCATTTCAAGGTTCTGCTGTCCGTAATCGATTCCAATTGCAAAAAGAGTAATGCCTTGCTGGTACGCATACTGTGCAATTAGTCCTAAATTCGGTTCAATAGTAGCATCGTTTACTAAGACAATTCCAATTTTATTCGATGAGCGGATATCATTAAAATGCAGAATGTAGTCGCCAATTATTTGAGATGCTGTCCATTGCTTGTTTGCCATTATATTTTCATATTTTAGACTAGGATGGATATAATACATGTCCTGATATGAGCTGATTGGTTCCACTTTAGAGCAAAACGAAGCTACGTTTAATTTGACCTTGTTGTCCTCGACGTTGATATATCTAAGAACATCTTTAGCAAAGGCACGGTAGAAGTTGTGCATGGTTCCATCACAGGAGTCCATCATTAAGTGAAACTTCGGCAGGACCCATAAATTCTAAAATTATTAAACAATTATACATTTGTACAAATTCATAAAATTCTTGGCTCATAAATGTTGGAACCCATAAAATATTTAAACGAAAGTTAAAACAGCGTTCATGTCTTTGATACCAAACATTACCCCTTTATGATATCGGAACATGAAAAAATAAATAAATAAATATTTCACATAACGAGACCTGTTGGAAATTGAAATAAAATGTAAGAAATTTCAGAAAGTGAAACACAAATGAGAAATTATCGTCCATAGTTAGTAGTCGTAGCTAAAATTTAAAGAAACATCATATTTGTTTTAAATTATAAAAACTTACTTAGTAGTGATGTTCCACTCCAATCACTTATAGCTACAAAATAATAAATAGGATGCAATGATCAAGATTAAAATGTAAAAGTCATTCCCGTAAAAACGAAAACTATTATTCTGAGCATCATTTACATGTGTCTAACAAAACTTCAAAGCATCAGACGGGTTTTTAACAAGTTTCGTTCCATACAGACGCAAAATGCATGCAGTTTTGCGTTTTACAGACTTTGATATTCTACAAAAAATCCAATAGATTAGGCAATTGGAACTGTATGTTTGAAAAAAAACCAAAACCTAGTCCTGGAAAATAAATACAGATATTAAGATAATGCGCAGGAAGGAAATGTTACGTTGCATTGGTTGCATTGTATTAACCGTAGACTAATTTGCATGAAAATAAACAGTTATAAAGTTTTAAAAGTTAAAGCATTATTGTGTATTTAGTTTTTTAGAGACGTCAGCATGTACGCGTTATATTACAGGTTTACATTTTATTTTTACCAGATCCGACTTAAAGGGAAACTTCGCAAAAAAATCAAAAATTGATATTATGTTCATTCTGTATAAAAATGTTCAAATTCATAGATATTAAAGTTTTATTCCGCTAGATAAGCGATCACCATCGATTTTAAATTTAGAGTATCAATTCTCCGAGATCCGCCATCTTGTCTTCTTTCCCGATGAATAAAAACGATATGTCTATAAACCACAAAGAAACAAAACTACAGTAACCGATGTAGTCGTAATTGCGTGTCGATATCTTGTCAATCGTACGGTTGTTTAATACGACTTACTAACTTGATACGGAAAATATTCTTACTTTTTTTAAATTACCATGGTCTGTTGTTTTTAAACTGTTGATATTGGAATTAGGTGAAAAGTCAAAGTTGAAATCATAAATAAGTGTTCCGTGAAAATTGTTTTCGAAAATCTAATTTGTTCATAATTCTTTAAAGTAATAAACTTTTTTCAAATATATTTTGATCTTCCCTTATCTGATCACCAGCATGGCTAAAGGTATTACTTCCAAAGGTATTGTGAGGGGTGTGAGGTGACACGTCCAGGTATTCAAGCGATTTCCTGTCGGGCTTGCAAGTTCATGCATCGTTTCACTTCTGCAGGTATTGATCAGTGTACACGGCTGATAACTTATAACTTATAACTTTCCATTTTGAACTATCAGATGTATAATATACAACTCTGTCTTACTTGTCATTACTAAACTCATACGCTTGTTTATAAATAACATTTCTGGTGTAAAGAATATAATTCATAATATATAAATAATACCCAAAAAATAAGATTTGATGAAATTAAAATCTATTTTAATATTTTTTCCAAGGGTGAATTTGGGAAAATGTAATATATAGTCATTGTCAATAGTGAAGGACAGATTGGAACAGACCAGAAATATTGATTTAAAAAAATGTACGCACTTGCCGACGATTCGTTTATACGACTGGATATAAAGTTACGGAACTATAGCGCAATTTAAAATATATACGTGTATACATTGAACATAAGAAAAAAACATATATTTTGAATAAATAGGGGTAAAAGTGTTGTAAATAGACTAGCCAACGTATGCCAACAGTATGTAATCATCGAATGTCGATAGACTACAGTTGTATACCAAAAGAAGAAGAGAACCAATTTGATTTAAATACAGGTCGATGTATAACTTTTGCTTTGGTTCATTGAAGCTGTGGACCTAGGAAAATCACAGATTTATATTTCAATAAGATTGTTCTCAAACAAAGGAAGGAATTCGTCATCACAATTGTTATATATGCCACTGGACGAACACTAATTATCCCCAGGGGATGTGAATATTTTGCTGGGAAACTTTTGAGTATCAAAGTTTCAAATTAATTTCGGGATTTATTTTCTTTCTTGGTATTCAATAACCGAAAAAAGAATAAATTACTTGTTCGCTAAATAGGGATATTCTTGTCAGATAAAAGAATTTTAGTTATATTTAAAAAATAGGGAAATATGACATTAAATTGGTTCTGTCTTTTTTAAACATCGTTAAAACGATGTGTGTCTAAGGTGAACGCCACAAGAACCCTGTAATACTAGTACGAGAGTATAGCATGTAAACATTCCTTCTCAATAATATGGTTGTATTGGAAAACTTTTCATACAGATTGACAACTCATTGCCCGATATGCATGTAATATTTGCCACATGACGCCCATAGTTCTTTCTACCATCATCACCTTATTCCTTGATATTGCTGTAAACATCGATGGTTCACACCCAAACAAAATGGGAGTTATGAACCTTCAGAGCTTCTCCGTGTTATACACTTGTGAAATATATAGACGAAATTTCTGTATTGAAATGAATCTACATCTCACAAACAGGATTTTCAAATAACGATTTTGAGTAATCACCTTACAAACCAATATAAACGTATGGCAAGATATAACCATGAAGGAATTTAGTTTTTGTCAGAACTCATCACTATATCATAAACGTATACGTATATATATGCATACAGTTTCAAATATCAAGAACAAGCGTTCGATGTCGATAGTCTGTTCTCTAACTGTTCAGAGTTAGACATGTCACTTGTTCATTCTTGGAAGCCTTCATATTCCCCGTCTAACGATGGGAACTCTTTCTGATTGTGTTGACTATAAATGCTTGTATGGTAATTCTGTCGTTTATCTGTACAAGCGGTTGCATTTCCTCTCCTTTCCCAACAAACAAACGAACGAAACGCAACTAGTCTGATTTCTCTGGAGCTCATCCTCAATGGCTCTTATACGTCAGGAAACTTACATGTATACTAATAATGATTGTTTCATGAACAACGATGTATGAACGAACTATTATAAATTCGTCAATATCTGTAATGCATGACTAAAGTATAACTTTTATTACAACTACTGTATTACTTATTTGGATTAATGACGGCTATCATGTTCAACATTGCACAACTATTATCATAGAATTTTAAAAAAAATCCTCAAAAATCCTCAAAAGATATAATGCCTTAGCTTAGATAATTAGTATTGTTTTCACAAAAAGTTCGTGTAAATGATTGTCAAATGAATTTAATTATGTAAGAATAAAATGTTAAAAAGAAACTAAAAAAAAATTATGCATGTTGTATGTTGTATTTTTTGTCAATTAAAAACTTTAAAATTGCAATAGTTTTATTAGCATTTAAACACAGCCAGATTTGAATACAAGTTAAGAAATTCCGGTAAAGTCAAATGGTATATCAAATTGGGTAATATTGCATTTAGTTTTTATTAAAGATTAAAACTACTATTTTTTGCTTCATATTTGAATCTTTACGCCAATTGCCGCTAAGAAAGTAATCAAAAATTGTTTCCTTTTATTTTTATACACTTTCGGAATTACGAATCTGAATTTTATTTTCAATTAATTTACACAATTTAATTATTGTATCTTTATTCTCATCGTGTATTTAATCTTAGTGTATTAACATCATGACAGCATATACTCTAATCCTTTCTATTTATCCTTTCCAAATAACAACATTTATACCTGTGTACGCTTGAACTCACACCTGCGGCTAAATAGCTACAAGGTAAACGAATTGACCTCAAGCCGAGAAATATACAGTGACCTTTACAAAATAATATACACACTCTGCTCACACATTAGTTGCATTGAAATGATTATCAAAACAATAACGGTAAATAGAACTGAAATATTTTCAGTTCAATATCAGTAAAAATGTTCAATAAATATTTTATGAAAAAAATCTCAACAATAATTAATTAAATTTATTCAAAAACATTTACTAGAGATAATTTTATAGGAGTTTAATTCAATCAATACAAAACGGTATATATATGCATATTCACTTTCGTTCATTCTTATATTGTGGTTTATAACTTCGACCATTCGTCAGCTGTGCGCTTTTAATTACGTATATTGTCGATAAGCTATAAGAGTTAAACAGATTTTATTTTTTCCCAGAATTCAATAAATCGGGCTAATACGTCACGACCCACTCGAGAATTCAACCAAAAAAGTTACAAATACTTGATTTTCTCCGTTATTAAAAGGAATATAAATTTAAAACTTTGCAAATGTGTTTTTTATGTTAAGATGAACATAATTAGATGATAAGTAAAAAATCGCGGAATTTCCCTTTAAGATTGCTCACTTTTTTTGCGACATCATTATTGTTAGTGACCCCTTCAACACAATTCAGAAGCTTTCGATTTTATAATACATACCATGACAGACAGACATAATAACGAGGTTTACACCACTACTTTGTAAACCTTCCTCTGATATAACGAATCTATTCTGTATAATACCACCAGCTATTCCGGTTATCTCGTTCATATCCACAGCCGATATATCTTTTTTTATTAGACCAAGTGCTAAAAACTTTAAATAAAAGAACAGAAATGATTATGCTACGTAATAATAATGTTCTTCGATTAAATAAAAGCATTAAAGGTACAAATTTTGATTTACCAGATGCACATTTTGAACAACTAAGTCAACGTTTCTACAGTAAAGCAAGAGGTCAAATATTTGAATATAGACCCATTGATGACCTTTTACCGGTCTTTGGATGACCTGTTGTCTCTTTGAAACATTCCGCGTTTCCGTTCTTAATTTTATCCAAAATATATTACAAAAGAGGATTAAACTAACATGTCAAGATGATAGACAAATCTGGACATGCAAGGAATCCGAGCTTTGATTTTAAAGTGGTACCCAACAATTTCACTCAAATTAATTTGGCTCGTTTAATTTTCATAAAATGTTGACAAAGTATTTACTTTGACCCTTAAACAAAAGTATAAAAATTTCAAAAATTTTGAACCAACCATTTTATCAGAAAAATTACACTGGTTATATAGTTTGAGAAACACCAATTTTGATCACTGAGAAGCTTAATATTTCCTTTACAACACGACGTAATTAAAACGTTAAGCTGACTCTACAGAGTTATCTCCCTGTAGTGTCAGGTACCATCTTAAGGGAGATATTATATTGCTGAATGCAAAAAGATAAGATTAAGCTGTGGTCAAGGATACATTTCTTAAAGTTGTCATCTGGTACATGTGTTTGATAATAGAACTGATCAGTTCAGCATAATACGTCATCATTCTGGCATTAATAAAAATGCTTCTAGTCACGATTCTACAGTAGCGACCAAGCACCTGCGTAATTTCAAATATTGAAGCAAATGGAACATTTTGTATGGTATATATTTAAACATGTCATATCGTGGAAGGTCATACGTGTAGAAGGTTCTTATTATTTTTGCGAATAGTTACGGCAATGGAATTAATACCATGTCCGTATTTATAAAAGAAAGTATGCATACCTGAATGTCATTTGTTCCAGCAATTCTAGCAGCAGCTATAGACGAAGCAGGATTAGTCGATTTTCCATCAGTAATGAACAATACAATTCTAGGCATGATTGGTTTTGCAGCAAATGTCTTTGCTGCACGATTTATGGTACCAGTGTGGTTGTAGATAAATGTGTCAGAATTTGTAGATCTCAAAATAGTATTCCGAATAGTATTGCTGTCAGTATTGGCGGGAAAATTATACTCTGCCCCTGTACTGCCAATCACAATAGATACCAACATTTCTTGTACTTTTAGATTTGCTATAAGCTTAGCAGCAAACAGTTTTACTTCATCAAAGTTTTTTGCATCACCGACATCTACTGCTATCGTAATGTGAGCAGCACCTTCACATACTAATAAAAAAGAAAATGCAGTAAAGTATTTAGAACGTGTTTGCTATGAAAAATTATATATCATCGTTGGTCGTCTCCACGAGATGGATTTTCTCGCTTGAACCGGTACTGTGATATAGCGAAAAGCAATCGAATTGAAATGACCAATGGTAATCGGTTTATCACTATTTTACATAAGACGAATTTGTTAAAATCGTTGACAACGGCACGTGCGCCTTATTTTCTAGCGATATCATTCTACTGTGCTGAGGAAGGCAATTATCAGTCAGAACGATTAAAGGAAATTTCGAAAAATAGCCGTGACAAATTTTATATGATCTAGTATTATATCATAAGAGTCTCCTATCTCAATTGAAATGTAATAAAGACACCGTGGCCTTAGTGGCCGAGTGGTGTAAGTTACTACTGTATCACTAGCCTGCCGTCACCGAAGCTGTGAGAACGAACCCCGTATGTTGCAGGTGCACTCGACTCTATTCTTAATGGACAGGCAATCTGGCGTTCTGGACTAATTAAATCTGACATGAAGGATATAAGTGTTCAACGTTAATCTATTATTTCGTATAAAGGACATTCAGCTAGATTTGGACAAAGAGAAAGAAAAAAACATCAGCCCTCTCGTATTTCAGAGATGATGGTTTAATTTAGTAATTCATCCCGATTTCTGTTAGTTCTGATATCATGAGTACTTATATTTTTTATAACATAACTATCTTAATTAATCATTATAACAATTCAACAATTATTCTCTGAAAAACCTTAATGAAACTATACATTTATTTTTCAAAGCATTAATGAACGGCTCTCTTCAGATACATGCAATATTATTTCTAAATCACTGTAACATACCTTGACTCGTTCCCTGACCGTCTATGGCGACTACAAAATATAAAAAAAGTCAATTTGAGAATGCTGATTTTTATAAAGCTTCATAGTAAAGTTTATTTACAAGATTAAATGCATTCATGATTCTATACATTTATAATTAAAAACAAGTAAACTCTACTGAGTAAATGAAATAAACGACTCCCTTCAAAAAGTCCCCTTCGCCAATAGCCGTCTTATTGCAATACCTTACAACGTGTATGTTTTAATCAATCTTTTCCGTTGGTATTTTGAAATAAAAAAATCAGAAATTGTATCCAGTAAATCCAAAACAGACACTGTGACTTGAATATAACATGCAGGTCATTAGACAGACCCTTATAACCGGAAGTTCATTGAGAGGTTTTGGAATAAGTGTCAAATGTTCGAATTCCTTGATGTTTTTCAATACAACGGCCTTGTCTTACTTTAGTCTTTATGGATAAAATTGATCCAATGCGGTAGTGTTGTGAAAACAAAATGGTTTTACAGAGTGTTTGAAGGTATTGACCACAAAAACTTTGAACCAAAAATAAAAGATTTCGAGAAATCTGGTTTGATAAGAAATTCTTTTTGTAAACCCCAAAGCATAATCTTTTTTTTCGGGCGCTAAAATTTGGAATGGACACGAATTATTAAATGAAAGTATTTAATAACCCAAGCAAGCCGACAATGTCCTATATTGAAATGTCATGGAACTTACATAAACACAATCTATCTACTGTTTTCGAAGCAGCGATTGATGTCAGATCTTCAAAAGTAGATTCAATTATATTTTCTTGAATTCCATTGGTTAAATTGCTCAACTCTTCCATTATATAGCCGTCCCCAACGCCCACGGCTACAGTTATCAAATTGTTCATTGCTGCCCTAATAGCACTGTTTTGTAGATTTTGTAATCCATTTGTAGATTTACCGTCTGTAACTATAATAGCTACTTTCGGAACTCCTGGTCGTCCCTTTGAGTTCGTCCTATTGATCATATAGTCTAAGGCTATATCTGTATTAGTTTTATAATCGTTCGAAATTGGTTGAGCAAGGTTGATGTTTTCAATGATATCAATGAGGTTGTCCCCAAAGAACGATACATGGAAAACACTTGTACCAAACGCAATGATGGCTATTTGTGCTGCATGGACTCTATTGTGAATAAAACTGTTGGCAATAATTTTGGTATAAGCCTTGACCAATTGCACTTTTTCCGGTTGAGATGCTATACTGTATGACGTATCCATGGCAATCATGACGTCAATCTCCCCTGGACATCTTTGAATTGCTGAAAGTATAAAAAGTAAAAAATTAGCCAATTGCAAGAATGAGCTAAGACAACCGTAACTGATAGATACTAGGCAGCGATTTATTTTTAATTCTTAAGACACCAAACATTATAAAGAGAGAAGTTTGATTTTCCATAATTTGGTCACGTGGCTGATGTCATATTGGGAATACAAAAGTCTTTAGCTTTCCTCTTTTGAACTATAAACAACAGCTACATTTGGTTTATTACTTATATCGTTTGGTTGTGTTCATGTAAAATTAAACCAACCATGCTTAATTTTGAAGAATATAAAATCAAAGCAAATATTCAAATATACATAAGAAGCCTTACCATAACATACAGAGTTCATTACTTGGTTCAGTCCGCTTACAGAGAGGGTCGTATCTGAAGTGACTATCTGATTTTGTAAGTTTTCCTCTGTTAGTACTAAAAGAGTCTGCAAACTTGGCTTTAATTCTGCTTGTACTGCTATGATTATCAGCTTAATGTTTTGGTTCCGAAGCATATCTACTGCTTGTCTCATTTGTGTGGCAGAACCAGAATCCTGGTCTGATATAAGAATAGCGACTCTAGCCATGTGCATGGTTGTTAGTAGACTTTTATTAAAGGCGCTTACAAAGTTGTCCACCATACCCCTTGCATCATATGAACCTGAATTTAAACGACTGGCTGCCTCGCTTTGAATTTTACCGAACTCTGATATAGAATTTACACCAGGGGCAAATGTGTACTCATAGTTATTAGCATCGTTTAACAACAATGTTCTTCTAACTTGTCGTACGTTACTGAACAGTGCAATACCAAGATTTAAAGCCATGTCGAACCGGGATTTTGTTGATAGGTCAATGCCGAGAATAACGTGAGCTTTCCCGGTACAGTCTGAAATAAAATCAAAAAAGTAATGTTGCCGTTCTTTTATGGTCATTTTGCTAGCTTTGTTTCAGTGTTATCGCAAAATTAGTGGAAATGAAATTTCTATTCGATTGTTTCTTCAGAAATGTTTTAAAGTGGATGCTTATCTTATTTATGTTCACATTTATAATTAAGAGCTTTATCTGTAAAAAAAATGTCAATTCGTAAAGCAAAATTTGAATTATCTAATTATATAATGACGGAATGACTGTAATATTTTTTTCTGTATATCCGAAATAACCTCAGTACGTTATTTAAAGTGTGCACCATATGTTGAGGTTATTTGAATAGACAGAAAACATGTTACAGTCGTTCCCTATAATTCAATTCAAAATTCTAATGTTCAGGATGAAATCATGAAAAAAACGTTTAAGAGGTCACGTCTTCATGACAAATGTATGTCAATGAGCTAATAAACAAAAACCTTTCAACCAATCAAAAGACATGTTAAATCCAAAATTAAATTCTATTCAAAAGGTACTTACTTCGTGGCAAGACAGTTCCTCCTATCATATCTGAAAAAAAAAACCCCATATAAATGAAAAGCTATAGTAATTAATTTTGGAAGTCTAGCAAAAGTTGTATCGTGCTTACAACTTTACACATATTCTTCGGGCTTATGAATGTTGATGGACATTACCAATGGCACATTTGTATTAAATATATACACAGACACGTTTAAATCAAATTAACCCATCATTATGATTTTTCAAACGTGAATATCAAACGTAGAAGTACTATATTGCAACAAAGGGTTTAAAATTTATACAATTGTTTTTTTTTTCTTTACCATTCTCAATGTGGCATCAATAATGTAAATTTTTGTTCATGTTACGTCATCTTCTAATACAGTTCAGGGGCGGATCCATCCATTTTAAAAAGGGGGGTTCCCAACCCAGGATAAAAAGGGTGTCCAGCTATATGTCCCCATTCAAATGCATTGAACCCCCCCTCTTCCTGGATCCGCCAATGCAGTTAGAAGAGACAGTTCTGTGACTTGAGTTATCATTGATATTGTCATATTTATAAAGTAACTGTTAACAAAACTTTGATTTTTTGAAAAAACTCAGGCTTTTCTACCTAAGGAATAGATTACCTTTTAAGTTAGCTGTTCTGAAAAAACTTTTATGAATTTTTGGTCCTCAATGTTCTTTAAAACTTCGTACATTATTTAGCCTTTTAAACATTTTTTGACTCGAGCGTCACTGATGAGTCTTTTGTAAAAGAAACTCGCGTGTGGCGTAAATATAAAATTTAGATCCTGGTATCTATGATGAGTTTACTCGCTACATTGTACTTTCAAAGGAATCGATTTAAATTAGGATTTTATTCTCTGATAAAATATAAAAATATTGCTAAACGATTTTCTAATTAATATATTCCATGCAAATTTCAAAATTAAGAATGAAAAATATGGATAAACAAAGGTTAAAAATCCATGTCTGGATTTTTTTTAAATTAAAATTTCAAAATAATGTAAGTACGCATGTGTAATTTTAAATCAAACTCACATTGGCAAACAGCGGCCATATCAGGTTCGTCATCTCTATAAACTGCAGAAATAATTCTTCCTGGTACATAGCTTGTGATAGTATCAAGGTCTCGAACAGCAAACGTAGAATTTGCAGAAACAGCTATTATTTGAATGTTCTCGCTTATTGCTGCTTTTTTAGCGGCTAGTTTTAGCGTAGAGAAATCTCCATTTGTGTTTCCGTTTACAAATATAATAGCTATTCTTGGCACACCACGGCGATTGAATTTCTTAAATTTCTCAGTGATGTGGTCTAGTGCCAAATTGGTATATCGAGTTGGAAGTCTTGGATATGTTAAGGCTTGCAACTTAGTAAGTATACTGGATTTATCAGCACTGAAATCGGCAATCTCTGTTGAGGTTGTTCCGTAAGTAAAAAGAGAAACCATTGTACCGTTAATAAAATTAAGTGTTATTTTGTTCAAAATTTTCTTGATATACTCTTTCATGAAAACAAATTGTGTATGTTCCGTAGGTGTATTTAGTCTGGTTCCGTCTAGAGCTATCACTATGTCTGCTTTGCCGTCCAAGCAATTATCTGAAATAAATAATAAAATTATTAGCAATTTATCTATTTAAATTAAAATGTTTTCGTCTAAAGTAAGAAGATAGATACAGAAAAATTGTAAGAAATCGAGCACGAAAAAAAAGACGTTTGAAAAAAAAGTATATTTTGTAGATTTTTTGCTAAATGATATTTGAAAATATCCTGGTAATATACATGTATATATGATTATATATAATCAAATATGGACGGCACACAGATACCAATCTCCGAGCGAACCGTGGCACTTTCTACCTTAAAAAAATGTATCCGGTAAGCTAAAGACCGGATGTATTCGAAGTCAAGCATATAAGGAAAAAATGATTAACTTTTGGCAGGAATGTTTTTTACTAGAGCACTCACCGATCTGGCAATATCCCAGTGTTGATAGAGTGGCAATGCACACTGCTAGTGTTACTAACCACCGCATGATCATTGTAAAAGCTGTCTTATAGCTGAAAAAACGAATTAAAAAGTATAACAAACAATACAAATTGGAAGGTTAACCTATTGTTTTTGAAATGCGGCACATTATAAAAATATCACGGTGCAAACAAGAATAATAAACTTAAACAAATTTCTTCAATTTACATCTTTTAAATAAATATACATGTAATTGAAAACACAAATAAATAAAATAACGATTAAGTAATAAAATTCATATGCGAATATTGATCAGTACGGAAGGGAATTATATCCGCAATAATTATCAAATATACATTTCTTGATTTGTAAAATGCAATTTCATATAAACAATTTTTATACATACAATTTAGTTATTTGTGAAATGTTATTTCTTAAATTGTAACATGTTATTTCTTAAATTATAACATGTTATTTCTTAAATTATAACATGTTATTTCTTAAATTATAACATGTTATTTCTTAAATTGTAGCATGTACTTTTTTAATCTGTATCATGATGTTTAACACTTGTAACCGTTTAATGTGTAAATGCAATTTCTTAATTTTTTAACGTATTTTCTTCGTTATTTACATGGAATTATAAAATTTCAAAAATTAGTGAATTGTAATTTCTTTGTTTGTCTCCCGTTTTCGGCGTATAGTTTATAGATCCCTATCTTAAATGTTTAGGAATATTAAGCGCCAACTGGTCAATAGTTGCATTGTGTACAGGCATTTTTCTTAATATCACCCTATATATATTCTTCATATATTTCTTTTTTATACAAGTCTCTTATGTCGTGATTAAATTAACATCAGTTCTCCAAAATATTTTGCAATATTGAATATAGAAGCAAAACCGTGTAACTATGAAAAAAAACTTTTAAAAGTCCGGTATATAAATTATACACATGGAATTCTAAATTCGTTTTTTTTAAATTCTTCTGACAGTCAAAAATAAAAAAAAAGGATTAAATTACCATGATTGACGAAGATTCTGTGTAAAACTAACCAGAACTTTGAATTTCAATCAATTTACCATGAAAAATGATGATTTTGTTCAAATCTTACCAAAACTTCAAATGAAATAAATATCCACTTCAACCGAAAAATTAACAAGACACCATCACACGGAACGCTCTCAGGGAACTATTTCTTTTAATGGCGGAAACCTTTGTCACATTATACAATATTTATTATTCGTTCCACCAGGGTGAAAACTCAAGATTTTAGATTCTGATAGTCGATTAATTGTCATTTTGTAGTCTCCCCTGAGCGTTTTTTGTGTAAGGAGTTACCGGACCTAATCTATCGTGAAGAAAAAATGGACATTTTTAAATGATGACTTTAGCCATGTGTTTATGGAAGAATTTCTAAAGCCCTAGGTAAAAAGTAACGGCCTGGAAAATGTGGAAATTTGATAATATCAGATGATGTCTAGTAAAATGCACGATTTCACAACTTTGCATAACCGGAAGCGGGGTTTTGTTCTAGTTTAGACAAATTTACATGAAATAAATCGGATGAATTGTAACTCATTTCTTTTATTACAACTTAGAGGCTATTTCAAGTATTGAATAAAAAGTTTGTTCTAAGATATTAAATTATAATAAAAAAAAATGTCAAATCCATATTCATGAGTACTTGATGGTAGAATTCATTACATAAGTAGGACGTACACTAAATGTAACTAGGTATGGATGTTATTTTAGTTAAACAAGTTACCAAAGTGGACTTACTGCACTGGTAACCTATTTTTAAATCCTTTTTATTCGAAAAAGTTTAAAAGAGGTAAATAATTTTGCCATATGAAAAAGGTCTGTTTATAGAAATCTCTACGCTTTTTTTAAATGTTCGGGAGTCTATTCTTAGTAAAGAATATCTAGTGCAGTGAGTGCAGACATTTCTGTGAATTATATGTCATAAAATCATTCGACACCGCAGGGTTCTGTATAATTAATATCTATAGTGAGGATAGAATAATAATGTATAGTAATGGTTGATCGGTGAAATATTGGTCCAGAGAGGTTATTCATGTTGGTATTATGTACCTTTGATTATAATTAATTATTAACTAGAATATTAAATAATTTTATCTACTAATGACTTTTCGGCGTGGAAATTAAAGTCACAACTTTGCTCCAATATTATAGTATAATTGGTATACATTTGTAATACATGTACAATGAAAGCTAAATACCAAATTGTTTAACTGTTAGGTAGATATAAGAGTAACATTTTAATTTGTCATACATGTATATAAAAGTGGTAACACTTATGTAAATATAAGAGTATAGTAAACATTTTAATTTGTATATATAATAGTGGCAACACTTATTGCCCCCACACTTTAGATAATAATCTACAACCACAATAATGACACACCTACAATGTTCCAATTACGTCAGGAACATGACATTTTTTAAGAGATACCATCAACAGAGATTGCACTGATATCTACCATCAGATTGTATGAATGACATACGGGTATTTGTCTAATGCACATTTCATTGTCTTTGTCTTTGCGATTGCGTTTGCGTCTGCACGCCCCGCCTTGCGTTTGTTTTATTTTTTCAAAGTGTCTTCTTTAACTTGTATTTGATTAATGTATTTGTTATCTATAATCTATAGAGAATATTCAATTAGATTGTGTTATGTATGACAGTTTAGGATAAAGCCATTTGGCTTTTTTAAATTAAGAATCGTTGAATAACATTTTATTAAGTTATCATTACTAGTCTAGGTACCGCTGATGAAGTTAAGTACATTTTGTATCACTTTCCCTTGCGTGACATTACGACTGTCTCCTGAAAAATGTTGAATAAAAATCAATTGAATGCTATATTCAGAGGTTTTACAAGAAATCTATTTGATTGTATATCTTGAAAACACATAATAATTTACCAGTTATTCATAGATTGCATTTATTTCAATATTAATACGTCACTACAGGCATCGTCATAGCGAACCAGATTGAAATATGAATACCGTTGGAAGGGGCCAAATAAGCATCACCATCCAGAAAAGGAAAGTTAACATACGGAAATTTGTAAAAGGCTTTCTCGTGTGGAACTCAAATATTTAAACTATATAGAAAATAATATTTATTATAGATATAGGTAGATGTGTTGTAAGTGCCAATGAGACAACTCTCCTTCCAAATAACAATTTATAAAAAAGTAAACCATAATAGCTCAATGTACGGCCTTCCACACGGAGCCTGGTCTCACACCGAACAACAAGCTATAATATATTATAGATGTAAACTTTATACTAGTTTTATCTAAGGTCTAAGTAATAATCGAGAGAATCGGGGGAAAATGTATCGGGGAAAGTCGCAATGGGTTCCCATAGAAAAATGTATCGGGGAAAGTCGCTATAATAATGGTTTCATTTCACATAGAAAAATGTATCGGGGAAAGTCGCTATAATAATGATTTCACATAGAAAAATGTATCGGGGAAGTCGCTATGGTTTCCCATAGAAAAATGTATCGGGGAAAGTCGCTATGGTTTCCCATAGAAAAATGTATCAGGGAAAGTCGCTATGGTTTTCCATAGAAAAATATATTTCACACATTCATTTCAATGAATCATCAAAATACATTGTGCTTCGTAAGAAATGTTTTTAATTGAACATTTGATTGAGATGAACATGTAAGATAAGATATTGTATAGATAAAAGACAGACAAATTAAGATCGTCGCAATTTAGATACAAGTTGGCCAAAGGGCATTGACATAGTAACTCATTTAAGTACTGACCACAGGTCTAAATTGGTAGCAATAATTGTGGTGGGACTAGTATCTATATCTTAATTTGAAATTGGATTTAAGAAAACTTTAAAGATATCTTTCCTAAGGAAAAACAAAACAGATAAAAATTTCAATTTCTCACCACTCACATATTTATATTATGAATTTATTCAACATTTGTCAAATTGACCATTTTTAGAACAGATTAATTGATAGCGTCTTTTGTTTAATGTTCATTTAAACGTCAGTTGCTTTTATATTTTTAAATAATCGAACAGTCATGCAGACTTCTATGTGGAAAATAAAATCAAATCGAAAAAAAACCTTATACAAATGGTAGCTTCTGCCAAGTGAAAAGTTCGTTCGTGTATATTTTTAGTCGCCGGGATGCTGTCTCATTGAGGGAAACGTACATATCCTATTTCACATTTTAGCGTGCACATGTCTTTTGGTTATTTTGATTGCTAGGTTGCTGTCCCTTTGACGTTTACCCTACATTTTGATTTATTTTGCTGCATACTATATATTGTCAATCATGCAGTACATGTGTTATTTTATGTATTATGAAGTGAATAAATTCAAAAGAGAAGAGCAAAGGACTAAGTAGAAAAAGAAGAAATGATTGGCTTTTTTTTCGCCGTCAAATACAGACCAGATTTGGCCGCTCGTAAATCGGTTGTCTACAAATATAGTTCTTGTCATTTTTATGAATGTAAACTATAAGTACTGTGTCTTTTAGGGGAACATTTTTGGCTTAAAGTTGTATGTTATGTTATTTATTTTGTAGTGATTTGTATCATTATTTTGTAAAATTTTAGCTTAAACAGATTGCATTGTGGGACTAAGTGTCAGAATTGTATGGATGGCAACTCTGTCTATTTTAAACTGCTCAACAATCGTAACTTTAAAAGTGCAACTTTTAACATGTGTCTAGTAACCTTATTTCTTGTCACTAAGCAGATCATAATAAGTAAGCAGACACGTACATGTCAAGATGTGCTACAGATTTAATGTTTTCTTTTCACTGTAAATCTTCTAAAGTGTGTTTGCTTAAAAGAAATGTCTTCACTGGGTACTTTAGAGCTGAAACCTGTAGTCTTCAGTTTAGCAGGGACTTAACTCTTTAGGTCTTTTTTTTTCATTTTTGCACATAGGATCTAAAGGACACAACCAGTGCAGAAAAGCTATGCTTCCAAAACGACATGTTTACTTAGCTACGAAATATTGCATCAAACTAATGACTTTGCGATGTATTTATTGAAATTTTAGCAACTCTTGGACATAAAACACACCCTTTCTTCTAAAGACAAAAAATTATATATATAAAGTTTTCTACCTTAAGTTTGACAACGGACTTATTATTTAGTTTAAAAGTTTAACTTAGTTAAAAGTTAAATTTAAAAGGTCACCAACCTTAAATTGTGTTGGACTAAAAGACCTTAAAACGTAGGCCCTACCTATCATGCTATTATCCTTCCAATCCTGTATGTAAGTCAAGTGGTACTTCTTTGACAATCACTTGCATATGAAATGAAGGTAGCTAACATTTTGAAATATTTCTCAACAACTATTTCTAATCCACAAAACATTCATGAAGAATTGCCATTTGATGTAGCTGCATGCTTCATGTGCAGTGACAAATATATCAATCATACTATAACAAGATAGTACCTTATATATGTGTTGCACTACATTGCTCTAGTCAATTTGAAGTTCCAGTTAATAGATTCTAGAAGGTATTCACAGAGAGGTGTTATTGGATGAAGCTGATTCATGTTCAGCGACAAATATGTCAGCCACAATACAATAAGATAGTAATATGTATCAGTTGCAAAACATTTCGTCAGTCAAATTAAAATTCGAGTTTATAGATTGTTGTTTACCAAACCAAAAAATCGATAATGGAAACGTCTGAAATACACAATGCTTGATTGTATTGATATCTTGGTGTTTAATGTCACTTCCATCACTATTGGCGTGTTCATTGCGGACAGTTCTCATGATATGTGGAAAATAAAATCAAATCGGAAAAACAATTATACAAATGGTAGCATCTGCCAAGTGTAAAGTTCGTTCGTGTATATTTTTAGTCGCCGGGATGCTGTCTCATTGAGGGAAACGTACATATCCTATTTCACATTTTAGCGTGCACATGTCTTTTGGTTATTTTGATTGCTAGGTTGCTGTCCCTTTGACGTTTACCCTACATTTTGAATTTTTTTGCTGCACACTATATATTGTCAATCATGCAGTACATATGTTAATTTATGTATTATGAAGTGAGAAAATTCAAAAGAGAAGAGCAAAGGACTAAGTAGAAAAAGAAGAAATGATTGGCTTTTTTTTTTCGCCGTCAAAAACAGACCAGATGCAGCCGCTCGTAAATCGGTTGTCTACAAATATAGTTCCTGTCATTTTTATGAATGTAAACTATAAGTACTGTGTCTTTTAGGGGAACATTTTTGGCTTAAAGTTGTATGTTATGTTATTTATTTTGTAGTGATTTGTATCATTATTTTGTAAAATTTTAGCTTAAACAGATTGCATTGTGGGACTAAGTGTCAGAATTATATGGATGGCAACTCTGTCTATTTTAAACAGCTCAACAATCGTAACTTTAAAAGCGCAACTTTTAACATGTGTCTAGTAACTTTATTTCTTGTCCCTAAGCAGATCATAATAAGTACGCAGACACGTACATGTCAAGATGTGCTACAGATTTAATGTTTTCTTTTCACTGTAAATCTTCTAATGTGTGTTTGCTTAAAAGAAATGTCTTCACTGGGGACTCTAGAGCTGAAACCTGTAGTCTTCAGTTTAGCAGGGACTTAACTCTTTAGGTTTTTTTTTTCATTTTTGCACATAGGATCTAAAGGACACAACCAGTGCAGAAAAGCTATGCTTCCAAAACGACATGTTTACTTAGCTACGAAATATTGCATCAAACTAATGACTTTGCGATGTATTTATTGAAATTTTAGCAACTCTTGGACATAAAACACACCCTTTCTTCTAAAGACAAAAAATTATATATATAAAGTTTTCTACCTTAAGTTTGACAACGGACTTATTATTTAGTTTAAAAGTTTAACTTAGTTAAAAGTTAAATTTAAAAGGTCACCAACCTTAAATTGTGTTGGACTAAAAGACCTTAAAACGTAGGCCCTACCTATCATGCTATTATCCTTCCAATCCTGTATGTAAGTCAAGTGGTACTTCTTTGACAATCACTTGCATATGAAATGAAGGTAGCTAACATTTTGAAATATTTCTCAACAACTATTTCTAATCCACAAAACATTCATGAAGAATTGCCATTTGATGTAGCTGCATGCTTCATGTGCAGTGACAAATATATCAATCATACTATAACAAGATAGTACCTTATATATGTGTTGCACTACATTGCTCTAGTCAATTTGAAGTTCCAGTTAATAGATTCTAGAAGGTATTCACAGAGAGGTGTTATTGGATGAAGCTGATTCATGTTCAGCGACAAATATGTCAGCCACAATACAATAAGATAGTAATATGTATCAGTTGCAAAACATTTCGTCAGTCAAATTAAAATTCGAGTTTATAGATTGTTGTTTACCAAACCAAAAAATCGATAATGGAAACGTCTGAAATACACAATGCTTGATTGTATTGATATCTTGGTGTTTAATGTCACTTCCATCACTATTGGCGTGTTCATTGCGGACAGTTCTCATGATATGTGGAAAATAAAATCAAATCGGAAAAACAATTATACAAATGGTAGCATCTGCCAAGTGTAAAGTTCGTTCGTGTATATTTTTAGTCGCCGGGATGCTGTCTCATTGAGGGAAACGTACATATCCTATTTCACATTTTAGCGTGCACATGTCTTTTGGTTATTTTGATTGCTAGGTTGCTGTCCCTTTGACGTTTACCCTACATTTTGAATTTTTTTGCTGCACACTATATATTGTCAATCATGCAGTACATATGTTAATTTATGTATTATGAAGTGAGAAAATTCAAAAGAGAAGAGCAAAGGACTAAGTAGAAAAAGAAGAAATGATTGGCTTTTTTTTTTCGCCGTCAAAACAGACCAGATGCAGCCGCTCGTAAATCGGTTGTCTACAAATATAGTTCCTGTCATTTTTATGAATGTAAACTATAAGTACTGTGTCTTTTAGGGGAACATTTTTGGCTTAAAGTTGTATGTTATGTTATTTATTTTGTAGTGATTTGTATCATTATTTTGTAAAATTTTAGCTTAAACAGATTGCATTGTGGGACTAAGTGTCAGAATTATATGGATGGCAACTCTGTCTATTTTAAACAGCTCAACAATCGTAACTTTAAAAGCGCAACTTTTAACATGTGTCTAGTAACTTTATTTCTTGTCCCTAAGCAGATCATAATAAGTACGCAGACACGTACATGTCAAGATGTGCTACAGATTTAATGTTTTCTTTTCACTGTAAATCTTCTAATGTGTGTTTGCTTAAAAGAAATGTCTTCACTGGGACTCTAGAGCTGAAACCTGTAGTCTTCAGTTTAGCAGGACTTAACTCTTTAGGTTTTTTTTTTTCATTTTTGCACATAGGATCTAAAGGACACAACCAGTGCAGAAAAGCTATGCTTCCAAAACGACATGTTTACTTAGCTACGAAATATTGCATCAAACTAATGACTTTGCGATGTATTTATTGAAATTTTAGCAACTCTTGGACATAAAACACACCCTTTCTTCTAAAGACAAAAAATTATATATATAAAGTTTTCTACCTTAAGTTTGACAACGGACTTATTATTTAGTTTAAAAGTTTAACTTAGTTAAAAGTTAAATTTAAAAAGTCACCAACCTTAAATTGTGTTGGACTAAAAGACCTTAAAACGTAGGCCCTACCTATCATGCTATTATCCTTCCAATCCTGTATGTAAGTCAAGTGGTACTTCTTTGACAATCACTTGCATATGAAATGAAGGTAGCTAACATTTTGAAATATTTCTCAACAACTATTTCTAATCCACAAAACATTCATGAAGAATTGCCATTTGATGTAGCTGCATGCTTCATGTGCAGTGACAAATATATCAATCATACTATAACAAGATAGTACCTTATATATGTGTTGCACTACATTGCTCTAGTCAATTTGAAGTTCCAGTTAATAGATTCTAGAAGGTATTCACAGAGAGGTGTTATTGGATGAAGCTGATTCATGTTCAGCGACAAATATGTCAGCCACAATACAATAAGATAGTAATATGTATCAGTTGCAAAACATTTCGTCAGTCAAATTAAAATTCGAGTTTATAGATTGTTGTTTACCAAACCAAAAAATCGATAATGGAAACGTCTGAAATACACAATGCTTGATTGTATTGATATCTTGGTGTTTAATGTCACTTCCATCACTATTGGCGTGTTCATTGCGGACAGTTCTGATATGTGGAAAATAAAATCAAATCGGAAAAACAATTATACAAATGGTAGCATCTGCCAAGTGTAAAGTTCGTTCGTGTATATTTTTAGTCGCCGGGATGCTGTCTCATTGAGGGAAACGTACATATCCTATTTCACATTTTAGCGTGCACATGTCTTTTGGTTATTTTGATTGCTAGGTTGCTGTCCCTTTGACGTTTACCCTACATTTTGAATTTTTTTGCTGCACACTATATATTGTCAATCATGCAGTACATATGTTATTTTATGTATTATGAAGTGAGAAAATTCAAAAGAGAAGAGCAAAGGACTAAGTAGAAAAAGAAGAAATGATTGGCTTTTTTTTTCGCCGTCAAAAACAGACCAGATGCAGCCGCTCGTAAATCGGTTGTCTACAAATATAGTTCCTGTCATTTTTATGAATGTAAACTATAAGTACTGTGTCTTTTAGGGGAACATTTTGGCTTAAAGTTGTATGTTATGTTATTTATTTTGTAGTGATTTGTATCATTATTTTGTAAAATTTTAGCTTAAACAGATTGCATTGTGGGACTAAGTGTCAGAATTATATGGATGGCAACTCTGTCTATTTAAACAGCTCAACAATCGTAACTTTAAAAGCGCAACTTTTAACATGTGTCTAGTAACTTTATTTCTTGTCACTAAGCAGATCATAATAAGTAAGCAGACACGTACATGTCAAGATGTGCTACAGATTTAATGTTTTCTTTTCACTGTAAATCTTCTAATGTGTGTTTGCTTAAAAGAAATGTCTTCACTGGGGACTCTAGAGCTGAAACCTGTAGTCTTCAGTTTAGCAGGGACTTAACTCTTTAGGTCTTTTTTTTCATTTTTGCACATAGGATCTAAAGGACACAACCAGTGCAGAAAAGCTATGCTTCCAAAACGACATGTTTACTTAGCTACGAAATATTGCATCAAACTAATGACTTTGCGATGTATTTATTGAAATTTTAGCAACTCTTGGACATAAAACACACCCTTTCTTCTAAAGACAAAAAATTATATATATAAAGTTTTCTACCTTAAGTTTGACAACGGACTTATTATTTAGTTTAAAAGTTTAACTTAGTTAAAAGTTAAATTTAAAAGGTCACCAACCTTAAATTGTGTTGGACTAAAAGACCTTAAAACGTAGGCCCTACCTATCATGCTATTATCCTTCCAATCCTGTATGTAAGTCAAGTGGTACTTCTTTGACAATCACTTGCATATGAAATGAAGGTAGCTAACATTTTGAAATATTTCTCAACAACTATTTCTAATCCACAAAACATTCACGAAGAATTGCCATTTGATGTAGCTGCATGCTTCATGTGCAGTGACAAATATATCAATCATACTATAACAAGATAGTACCTTATATATGTGTTGCACTACATTGCTCTAGTCAATTTGAAGTTCCAGTTAATAGATTCTAGAAGGTATTCACAGAGAGGTGTTATTGGATGAAGCTGATTCATGTTCAGCGACAAATATGTCAGCCACAATACAATAAGATAGTAATATGTATCAGTTGCAAAACATTTCGTCAGTCAAATTAAAATTCGAGTTTATAGATTGTTGTTTACCAAACCAAAAAATCGATAATGGAAACGTCTGAAATACACAATGCTTGATTGTATTGATATCTTGGTGTTTAATGTCACTTCCATCACTATTGGCGTGTTCATTGCGGACAGTTTTGATATGTGGAAAATAAAATCAAATCGGAAAAACAATTATACAAATGGTAGCATCTGCCAAGTGTAAAGTTCGTTCGTGTATATTTTTAGTCGCCGGGATGCTGTCTCATTGAGGGAAACGTACATATAACACTGTGCGGGACAAATTTGCCATTCCGGTATCGGCAAATCTGACTTTGTCGGTTTACAAGATATCAACAAAAAAATTTACCCAGTGATAGATTATTGAAAAATAAAAAAAATGCCATATGTCCCAACTTGTCACTGTTGTCACTCTTGTCACTGCAGCTGATTAAAAGTACATTTCCCATGGGAAATTTGATAATTCCCATGGGAATATTAGAATTTCCCATGGGAACATTGGAAGTTCCCATGGGAAAAATTACTTTTCCCATGGGAAGTTTAGAGTTCCCATAGGAACTTTAAAGTTCCCATGGGAACATAAGTAAATTGTTTGTTCCCATGGGAAGTTCTAAATTTCCCAAGGGAAACTTTAAATTTCCCAAGGGAACTTTTCTTCCCAAGGGAACTCCTTTTCTTCCCATGGGAAAATACTTTTCCCATGGGAACAATATTTTTTCCCATGGGAACAATAATTTTTCCCTTGGGAACAATAATTTTTCCCTTGGGAACAATATATTTTCCCATGGGAACAATAATTGTTCACATGGGAAGTGATATAACTAAAAAGAAAACATAAAAAAATCCTCTAATTGCATGAGTGAAGCAATTTCACAAAACGGACTAAGTTATTATGGGTACAAGTATTTCTTTGAATCTTAATTGTAGAAATATATAATTGTGTGTTCTACGATTTTTGTCTTGACATGCTTAATTGAAAGTAAATCACTATGTGTCAAAAATTTAACTACTATAAATTCAGAAATTATTGCTGTTTTTATTATTGTGAAAATAGTGACAGGGTTATAATCACAATAATATACACTTGCATATTGAAATTTTTTATGAACTAAACAGGATTATTCTAAATTTTGCACACAAAAAAAAGATGAAATTGAGAAAAATCGCACTTACAATTGCTAGCAATAATTTCTGAATTTTCAGTATATAGTTTTGCATATATAGCTTTCACACCATTGCACACAGTGTCTTATGTTTATCCATTTGAATGTTTTTGTGTTTTTTTCATGCAGACATTTAAATGTTGATAGGTCTTGCTCATTGTTGACGGCTGTTCAGTCACTGGCTGAAAATACCTTTATCTCTGGTTTTTAGTTGTCTCATTGGCAATCACATACCATATCCTTACTTAATTTCAACACTTCTTAATTTAAGTTATGTACATTTGAGAATATCATTTTCAAAAAGACAAAACATTACAATTGGTATAACAAATAAGGCACTTGTGTTTTAATATTTCATCTTTCACTGAGATAACACCATCAAGTAAAATGTGTGAAACAAAAACAGAAAATTAAACAAACAGCAATAAAATAACTTAAGCAAGTGTCAATAAACCTGCACAAATAACATGAATAATATTATCTAAGGTCATAAGCAAGTGACAATAAACATACAGCAATAATGTATCTAAGGTCAAAAGTATAAACATGCAGCAATAATATATCTAATTTCATAAGCATAAACATACAGCAATAATATATCTAAGGTCATAAGCATAAACATACAGCATTAATAATATATCTAAGGTCATAAGCAAGAGAAAATAAACAGGTCTTGTATAAGAATATTAACAGTATCCGGGACAAGTTTGCAATTCCGCTGAGTGCAAAAGTTGTCACCTTAATTTTTGGAGTTAAGTCAAAATGAAGTTGATAACTTGATTGGTATTGGTTCTCTGATATTTGTCCTAAAAATGTTTGGCTCTAGCACCACTGTTGAAAAAGTAATGCCCCTTTTTTCAACAATTTCCTCAGAGGAAATAGAGTTTTCCTCAAGGGAAAAAGATTTCCCTTAGGGAATTTGCTGCATAATTATTTCCTTTGAGGAAATTGTTTTTCTTTTGAGGAAATTTGCCGCTTCAAATTTTCCTTTGAGGAAATTTCCTCTAAGGAAATCATTGTTCTTCAAATTTCTGAACATCAAATTTCCCTTAAGGAAATGTTTTTCCTCTATAAAAATTTCATAACAGTACAAACATTGACAAACAAACATTGACAAACAGTATAAATATATTTTCTCCTAGACTGAATTATTGATCATGTTGATACAAAAGATTATATAAAATAAACACTTTTCATGTCAAATTAACTTTTCTTCTGTTTCAGCTGCTGTGTATAATTATTCTACCCCCTACATAACAGTTCAGTGCATAAATAATTCCATTCACAAGACATCTTCCTTCAATTGGTTGAATAAATTTTGGCAACTTGTTCTTCAAACATCTTCTCTGTATATTTGATATGATGGAGAGCCATGTACATAATATTATGTACATGAATGGATAACGCATGTGTTTATTTCGACAACAAACATGACAAAGATACTATTTTTTTTCTTAATTTCTCCATAATCCATCAGTGAATATGTAGGTTGTTACATTTTACACCATTGTGTCCTTGTGCATCTTTGATAGTACTCCATTTTGTTTATAGCAATTTTGTAGAATTTTTTCTATTTCTTTTTCCAGAAAAACACACAATTGAGTTCATTTCACATTAATTAATCCAATTAGCACATTATGTAGAAAAGTATTAACAAATAAGTTTCCTCTTCAGTATAGACTTGCAGGACTTGACGATGATCATAAAAACCAAGATATCTGACCTATAAATACACAAAATAAAAAAAAAAGTTATAAACATGATAAATGGAGAAAAAAACAGCAATATAAATAGGCTTATTTTATCATGTTTTAATTAAAGTCATAAGAAACCTCAAATTAAAAAAAAATATGTATAATAATTATGTTTTTTATAACTAAATGGATAGTTTTCATTATGCAACTTAAGTACATATACTTTTTTCTGAGGAAAATTCTTTAATTTGTCCACATTTAGAAGAAGTTTACTTATTTTTAATTGCTTGCTTCCAGCAAGCAATTCGCCGATACATATTTTCCATATACATAGTGACCCGAGCGTAACCCTCCTCGTAAAAATCCGGTGACCACAATATGCAAGGATCTGTCATTGAAATAAACAAATAACTGATTATACATGTTAAACACGTGCTCAATACCCATGCTTTTTGTGATTTGTTTACTATAAGGTGGCAATCGGTAAAACTCAGCTTCAAAACACGGCATTTAATGAGCAGCATTATTTGTTAAATCATAACAAACAGAGAGAAAAAAAATTTGACGATTTATATGATATACTTGTGAAAATAATGATAAAATCGTGCACAGAGGACATGGAGGACTAAGTTTATGATGTATACATGCATTGGTTCAAAAGTTGGACAAACTTTATTTTTCATCACTCACTCGTTTCATATGACATTAACATTTGAGAAACTTTCATTTGATATTCTTACTTGTCATGCTTTATATGAGTTCTCTTATTTCAGTGCTTTGTGTCCAAGATTAAATATTCGTTGTTTAGTGCCTTGCAGTGATATTTAAAGTTTAGCCACTTGCAAAAGTTGTTATAGAATGTTTATATGCTGAGTTATTTGAACCACTGTCCTATATTATGGTCAGGTAAGAGGTTGAGTGCTCACAGACATGATATTTTTTTATTAATTGTTATTGTTTTTGAACATGTTGAACTAAATTGGATTGTTTAAATCTTTTCATGTTGGGATCTTTATTGGCTGACCTATAAAGGAAGTGTTGTCTCATTATTGAAGGCCATCCCATCATTGGCCTTTAATTTCTTGCATCCACTTCTTTGAACTCTGGTGGATAAGTCACTCATTTACCATACCACATCTTCTTATTTTTATAAGAGTCATCATTCAAAGGCAATTACTTTTATCATGTTTATTACTGTAATTCAGAAATTATCCAGAGGTTTTTAGTAATGCGATTAATGTGACTGGGTGAGTATCGCAAAAATAAGAAATCATATTTTGATAACAGAAACATATATATATCATGTGTATATAATTGATGCAGATTTTTTTTGTAATCACAATAAGTTGTCCATTCCCTGAAAAATCACAATAATAAATGCAGGCAATAATTTCTGAATTTACAGTATATAGAAGTGGTCTTACCATTTAGGCCTTGTTGTATTCTGTTTATCTTGTTTTGTCCCTCATTTCTATTGAAACTGTTTATATTTTTCATTATTTTTCTATATTTCTTGTCCTATAAAACATAAAAAGGGTAAAAACTATTATTAAACATCAGTATTTTCTTTATATACAATAATATTTAATAAGAATGGAATATTTGTGCTATTTCATTTCACAAACTTTTGGTCAGTCATGACTTTCAAAGACTTTCACCCTGGTCAATAGTTTAAAAAACAAACATTCCCATACTTTTTCTTGGTGTTCTTACAAATTTTTCATTGGACAACAAAAACATGATTCAACTATTCTTCTATGTGTTTTGCTTGACTACGTTAAACTCTGAAATATTGTTTACAGTATAATCTGTATGTGTCTAACTCGTCAAAATTTCAAATTAATATATAAATAACCAATAAGAATGCTATGCATGGCTCAGATTGATACAAACGTACACTTTAAACCCTGAACAGTTGGAGCAAGTATGGACACAACATTCAATTCAAACTTTTCTACATTGGTTAGAGGTATAGGGGGAGGTTGAGATCTCACAAACATGTTTAACCCCGCCGCATTTTGCGCCTGTCCCAAGTCAGGAGCCTCTGGCCTTTGTAAGTCTTGTTTTATTTTAATTTTAGTTTCTTTTGTACACTTTGGAAATTAGTATGGCGTTCATTATCACTGAACTAGTATATATTTGTTTAGGGGCCAGCTGAAGGACGCTTCCGGGTGCGGGAATTTCTCGCTACATTGAAGACCTGTTGGTGACCTTCTGCTGTTGTTTTTTTATTTGGTCGGGTTGTTGTCTCTTTGACAAATTCCCCATTTCCATTCTCAATTTTATGGATACAACTCTGAATTGTAAATTTGGATTGTGATTCAATAGTTGATGCAGCATAGGTTTCTGACATTGAATGAATGTGGTCCAAGTACTTAAAAATTTTAAATTGACAATTAACCTCTAAAATGGTCCAATATTCAAAATCTTAATACATGGTTAGATGCAGCATATCAACATGATCAAAGAACCCAAATAATTCATTATTTGATGAAATCAAATAAAGTTCAATTTTGGACCCTTTAGATCTCAATGTGGACCAATTTGTTAACGGGCCAAAATATCAAAAATCTAAATGAATGGTTAGATTCAGCATATCAAAGAACCCCATATATATATATTCAATTTTTTTGAAATCAAACAAAGTAAAATATTGGACCCCAATTTGGACCAACTTGAAATTTGGGCCCATACTAAAAATCTAAGTAAATATTCAGATTCAGCATATTAACATGATTAAAGAACACCAAGAATTTAAATATTATTAAAATCAAAATAAGTTTAATTTTGGACCCTTTGAACCTTAAGATAGACCAATTTAAACAGGACCAAAAAACTAGGAATCTAAATACACAGTTAGATTTGGAATATATATATATCAAAGAACCCCAATAATTCAATTTTCTATAAAATCAAACAAAGTTTAATATTGGCCCCTTTTGGCCCCTAATTCATGTAATTTCTAAACTCTGGACAAAAACTCTGGTCACAAACCCTGTGTTTGAGTTTCATAGATTTCTGTTAACTTATACTAAAAGTAATTATGCGAAAACTAAGTGTCTTCGGACTACGACGACTACATGATAAAATTGAGAATGGGAATGGGGAATGTGTCAAAGACCCCCCTTTTTTGGACTATCAATGCATTTGAATGGGGACATGTAATTACCCCCCCCCCTTTTTTGTCCTGGGTTAGGAAACCCCTTTTTAAGATGACTGGATCCACCCCTGAAGGGTCTATCATTAAGTTTGACACTTGCTATTTCATCCATAATATTCTAAAGAAAGAAATTTGGAAGGAGTATGATTTTAATTTGCAAGTTATACACTATCCAAACTAGAGACCTAATAGAGTAGATATATACTTGACTAAGGGAGCTACCATTTGATTTTTATAGGGGGGGGGGGGGGCTAGGATGAAAATTTTTATCCTGCATTTTTTTTTTAGCTGTAATCTCTGTCCTGCCTTTTTATTTTTCACTCTGTTCGTTCCTGCCTTTCTTTTTTTAGTTTATCCTGACTTTTTTTACCTAAATTGTCGTCCTGACTTTTTTTTTTGCTAGTGTCTCATCCTGCCCTTTTTTTTTCCTCAAAACTCCTGTTCTGCCTATTTTTTTCAAATTTCATCCTAGCCCCCCCCCCCCCCCCCCCCCCCATAAAAATCAAATGGTAGCTCCCTAATTTAAATCAAACTTGGGGTGACTGGGGACAAAGACTTAAGGGAATAGATGACAGTTTACCTACAATGATCTAGCTTCATGGCAATGGCATACATTACAGACTACATGTACATCATGTACATGGTCATTCTTAATTGTGTTTAAACTTTGGGAGTTCATTTTTTTAATGTTTAAAGCTAACAATTTCAACTACATACATTTATCAAGATTTGATTCTACATTTATATATAATTGTGTATGTCACATGTATGTACATGATGTATCTTAATGTAAAGCATCTGAAAACTCATTAGCCGTTTCATATTTATTTCAGTTCTTCAAAAGGCAAATTTATATGAGCCTATGCCTGAAAACAGAGATTTCTTATTAAGGAGAAAGCCCCCCCCCCCCCCTTTTTGGTGTGAAATATTTTGTTGATTATATAGGGAATCACTGAAGCATGACTGGAGCAAGCATCCCCCTCTGCCCCCCCCCCCCCCCCCCCCCCCCCCCCCGCCAAAAAAAACAACAAAAAATAAAAAAAATGGAAATTTCTGGATCTGCCCATGTCAACCTTTCACTCAGGTCATTGGTGAAGAGTTGTCACACAAAATAAATGATATCAAATGTTCATATGTATATGTTTTAGCTCGTGTAGGTGTAAGGAGGCAACCATTTGATTTGTAGGGCGAAAAGGGTGAATAATCTTGCCTTGTAAAACTTGTGCTATAAATAAAAATTAATACATTTCCATTTAAAAATCCGTCAGCCCAATCTCATCCAGTGAAATAGATTATTATCTGTTTTCGAAATTATATGGAAGTACTTAGTAGTTCAGACGCATTGCAAGGCATTTTTTCTAAGGAGACGTGTAGACTCATTTAATTGGGGGAATGGAACCAATAAATTGATAGGATCCGATATGATCTTCCCAGTACGGAGCACCTATTTTTTTTAGGTAATTATTATTAGTGTCGGTGATCTCACAAGTAAATCAGAGAAAATATTGCATGCAAATTAATGAGCAGAGAAGAGACAATTATCAACTTGTGTATTATTCATTTTCTCGCAGTTATTTATGGTAAATTAACTATATGTATATATATCCCAAAACAGGTGTTCGGTTCTAGTACTATACAATTTAGTAAAACTGCTATATTTTGGGGCCGAAAAGGGGTCTTACTGAACGTACTCCTTTATAAATCTTAAGTAGGAATGCGTGGGTTCCATTTCATGAGACCTACACGGATTTTTTATAAAATAAATTTAAAAATTATAAATACAGTTTTCAAGTCTTTCCCGGCATAGATAAAAAAAATATGAAAATAAATAATCTTTTGAAAATAATACGATATGGTTTAATTATTTCACTTCATTATAATGATAAATCCTTTAGATCTGAAATGTTTAATTAAAACGAATTTATCATTTTGATCTACCGATAAACTTTAAATTGAAGTGACATGGTCAGTTAAGTAACCTGATTAGTTGCATGGCTGATTACCATCTTACAGGTGACCCAGTAATTTCCCATGACACTAGCGTGTACCCTCGGTGTGTGTATAACTTATTTTTTGGGGAACATCCTGTCCACGTGTAATACTTAGCATATATTGCAACATTTGACATTAAACAAATTTTCTTTGTAGCATCGGAGGCAATTTCATGTTCAACCACACAGAAAATTTCACAAAAAAAAATATGATAAAATCATAAGAAAAAGAATAAGAAATACTAACAAAAAAATTTGGCATTAATAAAACGGGGATTCGTGTATTCAAGAGCTTATTTTCAGTGGACAACAACAAATGGAAGTTTTTAACGACCTTGACTGGCTATAATATATAGCACTTGCACGGTCGTTCCAGTGGACATATTTCATACCAGATTACTTATTCTTTTTATATATATGACAATTATTGTTCAATCTGATACACGTACCTATAATGTACAGTATTTTGAACAGCTTCAAATATATGGGGTCCGTAGTAATACCGCAAAGGATCTCCTTAGTGCACTAAGAACAAAAATGTGCACTAAGGACCTGATGGAATGATACAACTGTTACAAAGGACATGGCATATAAAAATAGACTTTGTAAAAATTCATAATTTTAAATTTTACAATTATACCTTTTTTAATTAGAAAGTAATCGAATGTGTATTCGACACGTGCCTCAAAAAATTGATTGTCACCTTTTTAGTGTAATAGGTAGAAATTCACGTTCGCTCAACCTTGACCTGTTCATAATCTGCTAGTATACTGTTTAAACATGTATATATGGTATTTTAAATTGTTCTCTATTTTTTTCCCATTTGTTTGTTTCTTCCGTATTTATTCTGTCTGTTATAATTTTTACTTCTAAAGTAATAAAGTATTTTCAACTCTTTTCAGTTTGGGAATTTTTAATCCTTTTAATTTTAAAAAGACAAATAATTGTGAACACTTCACGGAAAAGTGAGGATTTATATTTGGTTGCTTAACGTCCAGTTGCCAATACTTCATTCATTTTTCTGATGTCAGGGACCATGCCTCACAGCAAGGTTTTATAAGGATAGAACATAGGCAAATGCAAATAGATTCTATTGACTATATCTTTGCTGCTTTGGTCTCTGCATGTATACATAATGATTCATTATGTTTTATGGGATACTTAACTTCTGTTCCACAAATTTTATATTAAAATATATTCTGATTTTTCATTTTTAATGAGATTTTAGTTTCTGTTGATTAGAGGCAGTACAAAAAACATGTTTTAATCATAATTAAGGTGAACCCAGACCCCCCCCCCCCCCCCTTGTCAACGTGACACCCAACCACACCGCTTGAAAATCTTAAAATATTTTTTAATGTTATCTTTACTATATAGGTGTCTTCCCGATTGTCCCACTTTTTGAAATTACAGGTAAAAAGGTAATGAAATTTTGTGGGACAATCGGGAATATGTTTGTGGGACAATTGGGAAGTTTAAATGTGGGACAATTGGGAACTGTTTTTATAATGATTAATTTGTTTTTATAGCGTGTTGCAGTTAATCAAAGGTTAATAACCAATGTAACTTATAAAATATGAACAAAATAAGAACAAATAATAATATTTACATATTTTATTTTGCTCATAGTAGGTACAATTGAAGTATCATATGATATGATATGAAGTCTTTTAAAAAAACATTTTTTTTTTAGTCTAAGATGCATATTTTTTTATTGGCTTTGAACTAGCAGTCAGTACTGTGAGTACTCTCAGATCTGTACTTAGTGTCTTTGTTGTGGTTATGTCCCAAGCCAGGAGCCTGTAAGTCAGTGGTTTTCGTTTGTTGCCGTGTAACATATTTGTTTTTCGTTCATTATTTTGTACATGAATTATGCCATTAGTTTTCTCGTTTTACATTAGTCATTTTGGGGCCTTTTGTAGCTATGTGGTATGGAATTTGCTCATTGTTGAAGGCCGTATGGTGACCTATAGTTGTTAATTTCTGTGTCATTTGGTCTCTTTGGGAGAGTTGTCTCATTGACAATCATACCACATCTTCTTATTTCTTATGGAAGTATTGCTCTTCTTTATATTTGGTGAAGAGTCCTGTTGACTGCAAAAACAATGGGAAAATTGGAAAAACAACTTTTAATAGTGATTCTTGGAAAGGCTGATCTGGAAAAGTTCTAGACAGCAGCAAATTTAGAGAAAATAGATGGGGGTACAAGAAATGATTTTACCAGAAGCATGTGCATTCCATATAAAAAAAAAATCTTTCAAATTTTTCAAATATGTATTTTTTCAATCAATTATAACAAAGAAGTTGAAATAATAAGATTTGTGTTCTAAAAAAAGAGAAAATTCCAAAATTGACAAATTGACAGAATGGTCAATAGTGATTCAGAATAGTCAATAGAATGGTCAATTTGACACAAAAAAGCAATAAAATTTTATAAAACTTTCTTATATTAACACCTACTTCTAGGTTTTTTTTAAGTTAGTTCTATTCAGATTGGTCCACCCTATCTTTATTGAAGTATAAAAAAAAATAAAGTTTAATTGTGAAACTGTGATTTTTTTTCATGATAATAGCCCAAAAATGGATAACATTTGATGAAAACTGACAAAATTATCAGAATTGGGTACTTTCAAATGGCTGTAGCAAAAATAAGTGCACCACCATATGATTTTCATCACCAATTATTTTTCTAGAGTCATATATAAACCCAAAAATCAGGTTCAGAAAAAGTTTAATTCAAGACCTTAAAAGATCTATTTCATAAATCAGAAATATTATATTATTTTAATCAAAATTGTATCAATCTAATGATTTAAAAAATATTTTTTTTATACTTTTATAAAATTAATATTAAATGTGCAATAATTAATTCTTGTTTATTTAGCAAAACAAACAACAGTTGCCTTGTTTATCTAAGAACATTTTACTACATAAAATAATGTGGGACAATCAGAACTTTTCATGTGGGACAATCAGAACTCTAAAATTTTAAAAAGTGGGACAATCGGGAATAAACCACTATATACTGAATAGGGTGACACGTTGTCGCTACATAATAACCAGATAAAATGGATCTTGTTTATACAAAAAATATTTCAAGATTGTGGTTTCTCAAACATATGGGAGTCACAAAATTTTGTTAATAAAGAATGGTTAAAAACTGTCATAAAGCAGAGATTGCTAGATCAATATATTCAGAACTGGAATTCCCTCATTCAAAATTCGTCAAAAGGTATAAACAAACTACAAAAATTTTAAGAAAAACTTGAAATTGAAAAATATTTTAATATTTTGGACTTCAAAGACGCTATTGTTTTGTGTCGATTTCAAACGACTAATACTAAGTTGCCGATTGAAACAGGAAGATGGCAAAACGTAATCAGAGAAAACCGCTTTTGCAGTCTATGTAACAATCGACAAATAGGTGACGAATATCATTTTATATTTGAATGCAAATTTTTCAATCAAAAACGAAAAGAGTTTTTAACTGCATATTTTACAAAACGGCAAAATACAGTTAAATTCTCTGAAGTTATGTCAAGTACAAGAAAACCAGTTCTGAAGAAGCTTTGTTTTTTTTTATAGAAAATATAAATACTTGTGTTTGTCGGCCCGTGCTTGTACTCCTGGCTTGTAACTTTTGTAACATCTCTCGCTTGTTTTGTACATATTGTAAATATTTATTGTTGTATTTGTTATCTCTGTACCGATGTAATGCATTTGCTTTATGAGAATAAAGATATATATAGTAACTTCTTTAACTTCTTTAAATATACACAAGTCATAATTACATTGGCCAGAGGGTAACTTGATAATTAGAGGATCAAAGGATTTAATTAAGACAGAGACATATATACACACTGTTACAGTTGCCAATCTCTGTGTATATATGTCTCTGATTAAGACAATCCAAGACTGCTACCTCTATATTTTATTATACATATCTTTATTAGCCTCATTTAGGGTGATACAGCAATTGCAAAACGGGTAGATACGATCTGTAATCAAATAATTAAACTAATCAAAAGTTTATTTAGAGTAACCATATGCCGGATGAACAAAAAGTTTGCCATTTATTGAAAAACATATGGTTTTATATAACAAGAAAACTTCTCTAGTATTCTAAACATTTATCACGTACCCCCTCCCCCAAACCTCCGCTTCAAGCTCTAGATTCGCGCCTACACATTGTGAATTATATTTCTTACATCACGATGCTTATTACATTATAAAATAAAATGGTATTCATCTTCAATTGTTGAAATAAAGATGAATTGTTAAAAAAAAGCATTGACATCAGTTTTAAGTTATTGTTCATAGGAGACAGTTATGATTTATAGTCTCTTTTTAAAACGTAATATAATTTTACCTCTTGGAGTTTTTCTATATTACTTCTGTAATCGGATTTTGAAGAACCCCACGGACACCACATACTCTCATGCATATGTCACTCATTCAAGGTATAATGATAATATATGTAAACTCTTGTGCTGTTAACAAGGAAACGAAATCTCAAAAGTATTTTTGTCTCAATTTGTATCTCAAAATAGGGTTCTTTAATTTAAAAAAAAGCTTGCATAGCAATTTCCTTAAAAACAAAATATATCAAAGGCAAAGTTTTAAAACACAAAATTCATTTTTTTTTCTTTCATAAACTTGAAATTTTACCACGCTAAACCGTTAGGTTTATTCAACAACAACCATTAATTAATCAATAAGTAACGATAAAAAGACAATTGTGTATTGGATTAGGTTGATTGAACATGATGATTGGTGAATTTGCAATAAGCCGTTGGTCACGTGCCGAGTGGCACGCGTTGATTAAAAAGTCATTTAACTTCAAAATTACAATATCTATTGATACCTAACTTTACAGATATGAGGTATTTAATCATATCCTCCTATATATCCATATTCTCTGTGATCTTAAAACATCGTTTTAGTGTCCATAATGCAAAAACTTTCTTCTTAGTCAGCGCCATTAAGAATTCCTTTGCGGTATTTCTACACACCGAAATATATGGCCTTATTGGTAAAATACCCACTGAAAATACCACAGTACTTAGTGTCACTAATAGTCAAATTATTGTGCCGTGAAAACTGGAAATGAAGTTTAGCGAGACATAGGAAATTACAAAAATATTAGAATTGTTTACTTACATAGTGTAAGCGGGATGCGGGAATCTAAAAAAAATAAATAGTAACTATAAAGCGAGATCCGTGAACAGAACCCCCAATGAGACCCCATTAGTTGTGGCTTATTTTTGGTCTTTTTAGCTAGTTTCCTTCCCCTACATTACTTGTAAGTTGATCGTTTTTGTAAAGCAGCACTCGAGGTCTGACAGTATATTACCAAGAAATGCACAAAATATTGAAAAAGAAGGTTTAGAAAATTTAAATAATGGTATGCACACACACTCCCCTGTCAGCACAGACAATTATATTTTTGTAAACGCGCCAAACTAGCTCATTTCTTCCACAGTGAGACAAGCTTTACAATGTTGATGGTGGTGAAAATCTAGTCCAAATAATTATGACGTCTTGCAAGGCTATTTTATTTCTTGAACGCTTTCCTCTGACGAAGCCGAAATGTGAAACCAAATCAACAAGAAGATAGAACTGAATATAAAATCGAAATGTAAATGGGGAATGTATCAAAAGACCAAAGAGCAGATAACATCCAAAGGGCATAATGGACGTCATATTAAACTCTTTGATATTAAAAAAGAAACTAAAATAAAAATCATACAAAGGTCACAAAGGCCATAACTTCTGGCTCCTGACGTGGGAAAAGTGCAAAATGCAGTGGGGATGAAAGCCTTTACTGTAAATTCCTGAAATTACAATTATATAAATCATCTCACATCTTTGCGCATTTCTTGAAATTGGTCATATTAATAAATGCATGCAATATTTTCAGAAAATTTCAATATAGGCTTTTTAAAAAAAGTCAATCTTGTGCATGATTTATCAATGATTATACTTGCACAATTAACGCATGTTGTTCTCAAAACTAAGAGGTGTCTATGCTATTTATGACAATTTTCATGGTTCAGTGGTTATAGTTAAGTTTTTGTGTTTTGGTCTGTTTTTCTCATACTTTATGCAATAGGTCTACTATATTTGTTGCAGTGGCGGATTTACCGGGGGGGCACAGGGGGCATGTGCCCCCCCCCCCCCCCCAGTTCAGGTCACCCAAAAAAAATCTAACATAATTTTATTGCTATTGAATCTTCTTATCCAGAGCGGAAATTAATCCCAGCTTGATTTGACTTCTTAAACTGGCCGTTATGTAATTAATACCAGCGTCCACATGTGTGATTTATGACAAATTATCGGTGGGTGTGTAAATATTGACACCTGTGTGTGATGTCTGTTTTCAAAAGCTTTTATGTAAAATACATTTACATGTAGATTCGAATAGTACGATTTTTTATTGGTTTATAATTACAATTACCAGGTGACACTTCTGATGTTTTTTGTTTTTTTTAAATAGGTACAAATATATGTTTGAAGTCGATAAGGATGGCATATGCATTTATATTTGGGTATCTCTTCATTCCAAAATACAGTACTCACAAATAAAATTTCTTCTTCTTCAATTTCAAAACTCGTTTTGAGAATTTATTCAGAAAACAAATTAAACTATTTTTTTAATACCATATAAGATTTTTTTTTTTTTTAAACAGCATGTCATATTTCTTTCCCCTCTTATTTTCATGGAAAATTAACAATTTGTTTTACCCCTCCCCCTTTTCACCAGGTCCAGGAAAAATGAATTGATATTTTCTAATAAATAATCATTTATAAATGCTATTTTATTTCCATAAGATCTACTTTAAAACAGAATCTGGGACTTATACAGCCCAAGCATACAGTTATATTTGTTTATTTTTCTTGTTTCAATTATGGTACCATATGTACCTACATGTACAAGGAAATGAATAGGTCACCATACATAAGGATATGAAGGTTTTTACAGAGATAAGAATTCTGTGCTAAAAAGGAGGCCTGGAAGGGAGGCCAAAAAGTATAGATAAAAGAAGGTAGAGGCGATGAAATATAATGAAAATATTGATTGATTGTTGGTTGTTTAATTAAAGTCCAGTGGCAAATATTTGATGCATGTTTAGGACGAATATAAAAAAGATCAATAATAAAGTATAAAGTGAAATAGTTATAAAAAAAATAGAAAACGATGATGTGACCCCCCCCCCCCCCCAAAAAAAAAACCCAAAAAAACAATCAACTAAACAAACCCACCCACACTCGCATATATACATGTATACATCTCTACAAAAAATATATAAATTTTGGTTTCATGGTGCCCCCCCAGGAATCGAGGTTCTGGATCCGCCCCTGTGTTGTATGAAATGATTGTAAGGTGTACATGTCTAGTGGGATGATGTCATCTGACCTTGACCTCATTTTCATGGTTCAGTGGTCAAAATTAAGTTTTTGAGTTTTGGTCTTTATCTATTAAATACTATAAGCCATAGGTCAACTGTATTTGGTGTATAGAAATATTTTTTGATCTATATGTCAGTGGCACAGGTTTTATTTGACCTTGATCTCATTTTCACGGTTCATTGATCAGTGTTTTTGTGATTTGGTCTATTTTTCTTAAACTAGAAGTAATAGGTCAACTATAATTGTTGCATTGAAGCCTTGTTAGCTGTATATGTCTGCCTGGCATGGTTCATCTGACATTGACCTCATTCTCATGGTTCATTAGTCTTTATTTATTTATCTTGGTTAATGTTAAGTTTATGTGACAGTTGTGATAAAGCTTTATACTTAGGACTATCAACATATTATCAATGATTAGTAAAAGAAGGCGAGACATTTCAGCGTGTGCACTCTTCTTATTAAACACACATTAATATACATCATGTACATTAAACAGCAAAAAAAAATATTGATGCAAGATGCCATTCAATAATAACTTTTACTCTTTTATGTATAGGACAAGAACTATAGAAGATACAGAGAAATTATAAACAGCAGAAATGATAGGCAATTTAAAATTTGCAGAAGCAAACTAAACCTAAATGGTAAGGCCACTTTTATTTATTTTTTAAAGTTGTTGAACTTGAAAGATGATAATCATGATTACTATAAAAATTAAAAGATGTGGTATATTAAATATGAAAACTATCATGGCTTTAAGAAAGCAATTGTAGGCCTGTGACGACCTTCAATAATGAGAAAATACATACCCTATAGTCAAAGAAGGCAGCTATAAAAGACCCAAAGATGAAAAATTTAAACAATCCAACATGTCCAAACTGTAAAACTAATTGCCTAGTTTATTACAAAATAAATTACAAAAAATAAATATAACCGGTATGAAACAACAACAACCACTAAATTTTAGTGTCAGACTAAACTTACAAAAACTACAGGCTCTGAACATGCTGAACTTTGGACAGGCACAATAGGAATATGGCAACCTATGATGTAAATTTCCTGCAAACACAGACTGGACTAATGTAAATCAACTAATTTTTCGCGACTACTTTATTTTGCGTTTTATACTTTCTAGTCTTACATCACAGCTAATTATTTTTCGCAAGGTTCAAGTTTACTTAATGAATTTTAATAAAGAAAGATACATATGAAAAACATTTATTGCTGTTTCTCTCTCCATTTATAACATTTTATTTGTTTATTTTGTGTATTTATAGGTGATCAGACATCTTGGTTTTCATGATCAATAGGTCATTACTGAAGAGGAAACTTAAAGTTGAAATTTATTTACAAAGTGCATAATTGGATTAATTTGAACTGGAATGTGTGTTTTCCTGCAAAAAAGAAACAGGAAATTTCATCATTATCACATGATAGTGCCAATAAACAAAATGGAGTTCTATCATAGATACACAAAAACACTATTGCATAAAAGCAACAACATATTATATATATTATTCGAAAGAAAGGAGAATGCAGAACAAAGGAACACCAGTTTTATCCACTCATTTACATCGCTCCCTCATATCAAATATACGGAAGAAGATCATTGAAGAACAATTTGCAAAAATGTTTTCTCTTAGAATTGAGGGAAAATGTTAAGTGAATGGAATAATGTATTCACTGAATTCTTACGTAGTGGATTGAAAACTGTACACAAGCTGAAACAGAAGAAAATTTTAATTTAAAATAACACGAAAAGTGTATATTTTATTATTTAATCTGCAAATATATAAACAAATTCTTTAGAACACCACAAATGGTATGACATTCAAATTGGTTGCTTATTAATGTATTGCATTGAAACAATTACAAAGAAAACAGAATCATTTGCTACAAATTTTTTTTATAAATCATAGTTAAATTTTATAAAAAGTATGAACAATACCTAGATCTAAACAGTCAGACTTTATCAATTTTCAATGTCATTAAAATGTTGAGTCAAACATTTATGAAAGTTTTGAATATCATTTGCATCAACTATACAGTCTTGTAATAATTATATTCATACTGTTTGTATACATGGTATAGCGAAGAAATGTTTAACAAGAACAAATAAGGGAAATTTGATGTTCAGAAATTTCTTTAGAGGAAATTTGAAGAACAATGATTTCATTAGAGGAAATTTGTCGTCTTGAAGGAAATCTTTTTCCCTTGAAAAAAACAATTTCCCTTGAGGAAAAAACAATTTCCCTTTGAGGAAAAATCTTTTTTGATTTCCCTTGAGGAAAACAACTATTCCTCTAAGGAAATTGTTGAAAAAAGGGGCATAACTTTTTTAACAGTGGTGCTAGAGCCAAACAATTTTAGGACAAATATCAGGGAACCAATACCAACCAAGTTATCAACTTCATTTTGACTTAACTCCAAAAATTAAGGTGAACAACTTTTGCACTCAGCAGAATTGCAAACTTGTCCCGGAGACAAATCTGCTTTTCTGAGATGTTTTACAAGGTTCCAAAAATGTGTTATGCCCTACAGCTTTCCATCCAGCTAAGGCAGAAGTATATTCTCTTTTATTCTCATATATCCAGTATTTGCAACAAATTGTAATTTTTCTGAAGAAAAAATTCAAATGGAAAATACTGTTTGTATTGTAATATAGTATGTTCCCATGGGAAGAAAAGTTGTTCCTATGTGAAAAAAAATTGTTCCCATGGGAAGAAAAATTGTTCCCATGGGAAGAAGATTTGTTCCCATGGGAAGAAATATTGTTCCCATGGGAAGAAAAATTGTTCAATGGGAAGAATTAATTCCCATGGGAACTTTTTGTATTCATCTTTTCCCATGGGAACTTTAAAGTTCCTATGGGAACTCTAAACTTCCCATGGGAAAAGTAATTTTTCCCATGGGAACTTCCAATGTTCCCATGGGAAATTCTAATATTCCCATGGGAATTATCAAATTTCCCATGGGAAATGTACTTTTAATCAGCTGCAGTGACAAGAGTGACAACAGTGACAAGTTGGGACATATGGCGTTTTTTTAATTTTTCAATAATCTATCACTGGGCAAATTTTTTTTTTGATATCTTGTAAACCGACAAAGTCAGATTTGCCGATACCGGAATGGCAAATTTGTCCCGCACAGTGTTATATCCTATTTCACATTTTAGCGTGCACATGTCTTTTGGTTATTTTGATTGCTAGGTTGCTGTCCCTTTGACGTTTACCCTACATTTTGATTTTTTTTGCTGCACACTATATATTGTCAATCATGCAATACATATGTTATTTTATGTATTATGAAGTGAGAAAATTCAAAAGAGAAGAGCAAAGGACTAAGTAGAAAAAGAAGAAATGATTGGCTTTTTTTTCGCCGTCAAAAACAGACCAGATGCAGCCGCTCGTAAATCGGTTGTCTACAAATATAGTTCCTGTCATTTTTATGAATGTAAACTATAAGTACTGTGTCTTTTAGGGGAACATTTTTGGCTTAAAGTTGTATGTTATGTTATTCATTTTGTAGTGATTTGTATCATTATTTTGTAAAATTTTAGCTTAAACAGATTGCATTGTGGGACTAAGTGTCAGAATTGTATGGATGGCAACTCTGTCTATTTTAAACAGCTCAACAATCGTAACTTTAAAAGCGCAACTTTTAACATGTGTCTAGTAACCTTATTTCTTGTCACTAAGCAGATCATAATAAGTAAGCAGACACGTACATGTCAAGATGTGCTACAGATTTAATGTTTTTTTTCACTGTAAATCTTCTAATGTGTGTTTGCTTAAAAGAAATGTCTTCACTGGGGACTCTAGAGCTGAAACCTGTAGTCTTCAGTTTAGCAGGGACTTAACTCTTTAGGTCTTTTTTTTTCATTTTTGCACATAGGATCTAAAGGACACAACCAGTGCAGAAAAGCTATGCTTCCAAAACGACATGTTTACTTAGCTACGAAATATTGCATCAAACTAATGACTTTGCGATGTATTTATTGAAATTTTAGCAACTCTTGGACATAAAACACACCCTTTCTTCTAAAGACAAAAAATTATATATATAAAGTTTTCTACCTTAAGTTTGACAACGGACTTATTATTTAGTTTAAAAGTTTAACTTAGTTAAAAGTTAAATTTAAAAGGTCACCAACCTTAAATTGTGTTTGGACTAAAAGACCTTAAAACGTAGGCCCTACCTATCATGCTATTATCCTTCCAATCCTGTATGTAAGTCAAGTGGTACTTTTTTGACAATCACTTGCATATGAAATGAAGGTAGCTAACATTTTGAAATATTTCTCAACAACTGTTTCTAATCCACAAAACATTCATGAAGAATTGCCATTTGATGTAGCTGCATGCTTCATGTGCAGTGACAAATATATCAATCATACTATAACAAGATAGTACCTTATATATGTGTTGCACTACATTGCTCTAGTCAATTTGAAGTTCCAGTTAATAGATTCTAGAAGGTATTCACAGAGAGGTGTTATTGGATGAAGCTGATTCATGTTCAGCGACAAATATGTCAGCCACAATACAATAAGATAGTAATATGTATCAGTTGCAAAACATTTCGTCAGTCAAATTAAAATTCGAGTTTATAGATTGTTGTTTACCAAACCAAAAAATCGATAATGGAAACGTCTGAAATACACAATGCTTGATTGTATTGATATCTTGGTGTTTAATGTCACTTCCATCACTATTGGCGTGTTCATTGCGGACAGTTTTTGATATGTGGAAAATAAAATCAAATCGGAAAAACAATTATACAAATGGTAGCATCTGCCAAGTGTAAAGTTCGTTCGTGTATATTTTTAGTCGCCGGGATGCTGTCTCATTGAGGGAAACGTACATATCCTATTTCACATTTTAGCGTGCACATGTCTTTTGGTTATTTTGATTGCTAGGTTGCTGTCCCTTTGACGTTTACCCTACATTTTGATTTTTTTTGCTGCACACTATATATTGTCAATCATGCAGTACATATGTTATTTTATGTATTATGAAGTGAGAAAATTCAAAAGAGAAGAGCAAAGGACTAAGTAGAAAAAGAAGAAATGATTGGCTTTTTTTTTCGCCGTCAAAAACAGACCAGATGCAGCCGCTCGTAAATCGGTTGTCTACAAATATAGTTCCTGTCATTTTTATGAATGTAAACTATAAGTACTGTGTCTTTTAGGGGAACATTTTTGGCTTAAAGTTGTATGTTATGTTATTTATTTTGTAGTGATTTGTATCATTATTTTGTAAAATTTTAGCTTAAACAGATTGCATTGTGGGACTAAGTGTCAGAATTGTATGGATGGCAACTCTGTCTATTTTAAACAGCTCAACAATCGTAACTTTAAAAGTGCAACTTTTAACATGTGTCTAGTAACCTTATTTCTTGTCACTAAGCAGATCATAATAAGTAAGCAGACACGTACATGTCAAGATGTGCTACAGATTTAATGTTTTTTTTCACTGTAAATCTTCTAAGTGTGTTTGCTTAAAAGAAATGTCTTCACTGGGACTCTAGAGCTGAAACCTGTAGTCTTCAGTTTAGCAGGGACTTAACTCTTTAGGTCTTTTTTTTCATTTTTGCACATAGGATCTAAAGGACACAACCAGTGCAGAAAAGCTGTGCTTCCAAAACGACATGTTTACTTAGCTACGAAATATTGCATCAAACTAATGACTTTGCGATGTATTTATTGAAATTTTAGCAACTCTTGGACATAAAACACACCCTTTCTTCTAAAGACAAAAAATTATATATATAAAGTTTTCTACCTTAAGTTTGACAACGGACTTATTATTTAGTTTAAAAGTTTAACTTAGTTAAAAGTTAAATTTAAAAGGTCACCAACCTTAAATTGCGTTGGACTAAAAGACCTTAAAACGTAGGCCCTACCTATCATGCTATTATCCTTCCAATCCTGTATGTAAGTCAAGTGGTACTTCTTTTGACAATCACTTGCATATGAAATGAAGGTAGCTAACATTTTGAAATATTTCTCAACAACTATTTCTAATCCACAAAACATTCATGAAGAATTGCCATTTGATGTAGCTGCATGCTTCATGTGCAGTGACAAATATATCAATCATACTATAACAAGATAGTACCTTATATATGTGTTGCACTACATTGCTCTAGTCAATTTGAAGTTCCAGTTAATAGATTCTAGAAGGTATTCACAGAGAGGTGTTATTGGATGAAGCTGATTCATGTTCAGCGACAAATATGTCAGCCACAATACAATAAGATAGTAATATGTATCAGTTGCAAAACATTTCGTCAGTCAAATTAAAATTCGAGTTTATAGATTGTTGTTTACCAAACCAAAAAATCGATAATGGAAACGTCTGAAATACACAATGCTTGGTTGTATTGATATCTTGGTGTTTAATGTCACTTCCATCACTATTGGCGTGTTCATTGCGGACAGTTCTGATATGTGGAAAATAAAATCAAATCGGAAAAACAATTATACAAATGGTAGCATCTGCCAAGTGTAAAGTTCGTTCGTGTATATTTTTAGTCGCCGGGATGCTGTCTCATTGAGGGAAACGTACATATCCTATTTCACATTTTAGCGTGCACATGTCTTTTGGTTATTTTGATTGCTAGGTTGCTGTCCCTTTGACGTTTACCCTACATTTTGATTTTTTTTGCTGCACACTATATATTGTCAATCATGCAGTACAGATGTTATTTTATGTATTATGAAGTGAGAAAATTCAAAAGAGAAGAGCAAAGGACTAAGTAGAAAAAGAAGAAATGATTGGCTTTTTTTTCCGCCGTCAAAAACAGACCAGATGCAGCCGCTCGTAAATCGGTTGTCTACAAATATAGTTCCTGTCATTTTTATGAATGTAAACTATAAGTACTGTGTCTTTTAGGGGAACATTTTTGGCTTAAAGTTGTATGTTATGTTATTTATTTTGTAGTGATTTGTATCATTATTTTGTAAAATTTTAGCTTAAACAGATTGCATTGTGGGACTAAGTGTCAGAATTATATGGATGGCAACTCTGTCTATTTTAAACAGCTCAACAATCGTAACTTTAAAAGCGCAACTTTTAACATGTGTCTAGTAACTTTATTTCTTGTCCTAAGCAGATCATAATAAGTACGCAACACGTACATGTCAAGATGTGCTACAGATTTAATGTTTTCTTTTCACTGTAAATCTTCTAATGTGTGTTTGCTTAAAAGAAATGTCTTCACTGGGGACTCTAGAGCTGAAACCTGTAGTCTTCAGTTTAGCAGGGACTTAGGTTTTTTTTTCATTTTTGCACATAGGATCTAAAGGACACAACCAGTGCAAAAAAGCTATGCTACCAAAACGACATGTTTACTTAGCTACGAAATATTGCATCAAACTAATGACTTTGCGATGTATTTATTGAAATTTTAGCAACTCTTGGACATAAAACACACCCTTTCTTCTAAAGACAAAAAATTATATATATAAAGTTTTCTACCTTAAGTTTGACAACGGACTTATTATTTTGTTTAAAAGTTTAAACTTAGTTAAAAGTTAAATTTAAAAGGTCACCAACCTTAAATTGTGTTGGACTAAAAGACCTTAAAACGTAGGCCCTACCTATCATGCTATTATCCTTCCAATCCTGTATGTAAGTCAAGTGGTACTTCTTTGACAATCACTTGCATATGAAATGAAGGTAGCTAACATTTTGAAATATTTCTCAACAACTATTTCTAATCCACAAAACATTCACGAAGAATTGCCATTTGATGTAGCTGCATGCTTCATGTGCAGTGACAAATATATCAATCATACTATAACAAGATAGTACCTTATATATGTGTTGCACTACATTGCTCTAGTCAATTTGAAGTTCCAGTTAATAGATTCTAGAAGGTATTCACAGAGAGGTGTTATTGGATGAAGCTGATTCATGTTCAGCGACAAATATGTCAGCCACAATACAATAAGATAGTAATATGTATCAGTTGCAAAACATTTCGTCAGTCAAATTAAAATTCGAGTTTATAGATTGTTGTTTACCAAACCAAAAAATCGATAATGGAAACGTCTGAAATACACAATGCTTGATTGTATTGATATCTTGGTGTTTAATGTCACTTCCATCACTTATTGGCGTGTTCATTGCGGACAGTTTTGATATGTGGAAAATAAAATCAAATCGGAAAAACAATTATACAAATGGTAGCATCTGCCAAGTGTAAAGTTCGTTCGTGTATATTTTTAGTCGCCGGGATGCTGTCTCATTGAGGGAAACGTACATATCCTATTTCACATTTTAGCGTGCACATGTCTTTTGGTTATTTTGATTGCTAGGTTGCTGTCCCTTTGACGTTTACCCTACATTTTGATTTTTTTTGCTGCACACTATATATTGTCAATCATGCAGTACATATGTTATTTTATGTATTATGAAGTGAGAAAATTCAAAAGAGAAGAGCAAAGGACTAAGTAGAAAAAGAAGAAATGATTGGCTTTTTTTTTCGCCGTCAAAAACAGACCAGATGCAGCCGCTCGTAAATCGGTTGTCTACAAATATAGTTCCTGTCATTTTTATGAATGTAAACTATAAGTACTGTGTCTTTTAGGGGAACATTTTTGGCTTAAAGTTGTATGTTATGTTATTTATTTTGTAGTGATTTGTATCATTATTTTGTAAAATTTTAGCTTAAACAGATTGCATTGTGGGACTAAGTGTCAGAATTGTATGGATGGCAACTCTGTCTATTTTAAACAGCTCAACAATCGTAACTTTAAAAGCGCAACTTTTAACATGTGTCTAGTAACTTTATTTCTTGTCACTAAGCAGATCATAATAAGTTCGCAAACACGTACATGTCAAGATGTGCTACAGATTTAATGTTTTCTTTTCACTGTAAATCTTCTAATGTGTGTTTGCTTAAAAGAAATGTCTTCACTGGGGACTCTAGAGCTGAAACCTGTAGTCTTCAGTTTAGCAGGGACTTAACTCTTTAGGTCTTTTTTTCATTTTTGCACATAGGATCTAAAGGACACAATCAGTGCAAAAAAGCTATGCTTCCAAAACGACATGTTTACTTAGCTACGAAATATATTGCATCAAACTAATGACTTTGCGATGTATTTATTGAAATTTTAGCAACTCTTGGACATAAAACACACCCTTTCTTCTAAAGACAAAAAATTATATATATAAAGTTTTCTACCTTAAGTTTGACAACGGACTTATTATTTAGTTTAAAAGTTAAACTTAGTTAAAAGTTAAATTTAAAAGGTCACCAACCTTAAATTGGTTGGACTAAAAGACCTTAAAACGTAGGCCCTACCTATCATGCTATTATCCTTCCAATCCTGTATGTAAGTCAAGTGGTACTTCTTTGACAATCACTTGCATATGAAATGAAGGTAGCTAACATTTTGAAATATTTCTCAACAACTATTTCTAATCCACAAAACATTCACGAAGAATTGCCATTTGATGTAGCTGCATGCTTCATGTGCAGTGACAAATATATCAATCATACTATAACAAGATAGTACCTTATATATGTGTTGCACTACATTGCTCTAGTCAATTTGAAGTTCCAGTTAATAGATTCTAGAAGGTATTCACAGAGAGGTGTTATTGGATGAAGCTGATTCATGTTCAGCGACAAATATGTCAGCCACAATACAATAAGATAGTAATATGTATCAGTTGCAAAACATTTCGTCAGTCAAATTAAAATTCGAGTTTATAGATTGTTGTTTACCAAACCAAAAAATCGATAATGGAAACGTCTGAAAATACACAATGCTTGATTGTATTGATATCTTGGTGTTTAATGTCACTTCCATCACTATTGGCGTGTTCATTGCGGACAGTTCTGATATGTGGAAAATAAAATCAAATCGGAAAAACAATTATACAAATGGTAGCATCTGCCAAGTGTAAAGTTCGTTCGTGTATATTTTTAGTCGCCGGGATGCTGTCTCATTGAGGGAAACGTACATATCCTATTTCACATTTTAGCGTGCACATGTCTTTTGGTTATTTTGATTGCTAGGTTGCTGTCCCTTTGACGTTTACCCTACATTTTGATTTTTTTTGCTGCACACTATATATTGTCAATCATGCAGTACATATGTTATTTTATGTATTATGAAGTGAGAAAATTCAAAAGAGAAGAGCAAAGGACTAAGTAGAAAAAGAAGAAATGATTGGCTTTTTTTTTTCGCCGTCAAAAAACAGACCAGATGCAGCCGCTCGTAAATCGGTTGTCTACAAATATAGTTCCTGTCATTTTTATGAATGTAAACTATAAGTACTGTGTCTTTTAGGGGAACATTTTTGGCTTAAAGTTGTATGTTATGTTATTTATTTTGTAGTGATTTGTATCATTATTTTGTAAAATTTTAGCTTAAACAGATTGCATTGTGGGACTAAGTGTCAGAATTGTATGGATTGCAACTCTGTCTATTTTAAACAGCTCAACAATCGTAACTTTAAAAGCGCAACTTTTAACATGTGTCTAGTAACTTTATTTCTTGTCACTAAGCAGATCATAATAAGTACGCAGACACGTACATGTCAAGATGTGCTACAGATTTAATGTTTTCTTTTCACTGTAAATCTTCTAATGTGTGTTTGCTTAAAAGAAATGTCTTCACTGGGGACTCTAGAGCTGAAACCTGTAGTCTTCAGTTTAGCAGGGACTTAACTCTTAGGTCTTTTTTTTCATTTTTGCACATAGGATCTAAAGGACACAACCAGTGCAGAAAAGCTATGCTTCCAAAACGACATGTTTACTTAGCTACGAAATATTGCATCAAACTAATGACTTTGCGATGTATTTATTGAAATTTTAGCAACTCTTGGACATAAAACACACCCTTTCTTCTAAAGACAAAAAATTATATATATAAAGTTTTCTACCTTAAGTTTGACAACGGACTTATTATTTAGTTTAAAAGTTTAACTTAGTTAAAAGTTAAATTTAAAAGGTCACCAACCTTAAATTGTGTTGGACTAAAAGACCTTAAAACGTAGGCCCTACCTATCATGCTATTATCCTTCCAATCCTGTATGTAAGTCAAGTGGTACTTCTTTGACAATCACTTGCATATGAAATGAAGGTAGCTAACATTTTGAAATATTTCTCAACAACTGTTTCTAATCCACAAAACATTCATGAAGAATTGCCATTTGATGTAGCTGCATGCTTCATGTGCAGTGACAAATATATCAATCATACTATAACAAGATAGTACCTTATATATGTGTTGCACTACATTGCTCTAGTCAATTTGAAGTTCCAGTTAATAGATTCTAGAAGGTATTCACAGAGAGGTGTTATTGGATGAAGCTGATTCATGTTCAGCGACAAATATGTCAGCCACAATACAATAAGATAGTAATATGTATCAGTTGCAAAACATTTCGTCAGTCAAATTAAAATTCGAGTTTATAGATTGTTGTTTACCAAACCAAAAAAATCGATAATGGAAACGTCTGAAATACACAATGCTTGATTGTATTGATATCTTGGTGTTTAATGTCACTTCCATCACTATTGGCGTGTTCATTGCGGATAGTTTTGATATGTGGAAAATAAAATCAAATCGGAAAAACAATTATACAAATGGTAGCATCTGCCAAGTGTAAAGTTCGTTCGTGTATATTTTTAGTCGCCGGGATGCTGTCTCATTGAGGGAAACGTACATATCCTATTTCACATTTTAGCGTGCACATGTCTTTTGGTTATTTTGATTGCTAGGTTGCTGTCCCTTTGACGTTTACCCTACATTTTGATTTTTTTTGCTGCACACTATATATTGTCAATCATGCAGTACATATGTTATTTTATGTATTATGAAGTGAGAAAATTCAAAAGAGAAGAGCAAAGGACTAAGTAGAAAAAGAAGAAATGATTGGGTTTTTTTTTTCGCCGTCAAAAACAGTCTAGATGCAGCCGCTCGTAAATCGGTTGTCTACAAATATAGTTCCTGTCATTTTTATGAATGTAAACTATAAGTACTGTGTCTTTTAGGGGAACATTTTTGGCTTAAAGTTGTATGTTATGTTATTTATTTTGTAGTGATTTGTATCATTATTTTGTAAAATTTTAGCTTAAACAGATTGCATTGTGGGACTAAGTGTCAGAATTGTATGGATTGCAACTCTGTCTATTTTAAACAGCTCAACAATCGTAACTTTAAAAGCGCAACTTTTAACATGTGTCTAGTAACTTTATTTCTTGTCACTAAGCAGATCATAATAAGTACGCAGACACGTACATGTCAAGATGTGCTACAGATTTAATGTTTTCTTTTCACTGTAAATCTTCTAATGTGTGTTTGCTTAAAAGAAATGTCTTCACTGGGGACTCTAGAGCTGAAACCTGTAGTCTTCAGTTTAGCAGGGACTTAACTCTTTAGGTCTTTTTTTTCATTTTTGCACATAGGATCTAAAGGACACAACCAGTGCAGAAAAGCTATGCTTCCAAAACGACATGTTTACTTAGCTACGAAATATTGCATCAAACTAATGACTTTGCGATGTATTTATTGAAATTTTAGCAACTCTTGGACATAAAACACACCCTTTCTTCTAAAGACAAAAAATTATATATATAAAGTTTTCTACCTTAAGTTTGACAACGGACTTATTATTTAGTTTAAAAGTTTAACTTAGTTAAAAGTTAAATTTAAAAGGTCACCAACCTTAAATTGTGTTGCACTAAAAGACCTTAAAACGTAGGCCCTACCTATCATGCTATTATCCTTCCAATCCTGTATGTAAGTCAAGTGGTACTTCTTTGACAATCACTTGCATATGAAATGAAGGTAGCTAACATTTTGAAATATTTCTCAACAACTATTTCTAATCCACAAAACATTCATGAAGAATTGCCATTTGATGTAGCTGCATGCTTCATGTGCAGTGACAAATATATCAATCATACTATAACAAGATAGTACCTTATATATGTGTTGCACTACATTGCTCTAGTCAATTTGAAGTTCCAGTTAATAGATTCTAGAAGGTATTCACAGAGAGGTGTTATTGGATGAAGCTGATTCATGTTCAGCGACAAATATGTCAGCCACAATACAATAAGATAGTAATATGTATCAGTTGCAAAACATTTCGTCAGTCAAATTAAAATTCGAGTTTATAGATTGTTGTTTACCAAACCAAAAAATCGATAATGGAAACGTCTGAAATACACAATGCTTGATTGTATTGATATCTTGGTGTTTAATGTCACTTCCATCACTATTGGCGTGTTCATTGCGGATAGTTTTGATATGTGGAAAATAAAATCAAATCGGAAAAAACAATTATACAAATGGTAGCATCTGCCAAGTGTAAAGTTCGTTCGTGTATATTTTTAGTCGCCGGGATGCTGTCTCATTGAGGGAAACGTACATATCCTATTTCACATTTTAGCGTGCACATGTCTTTTGGTTATTTTGATTGCTAGGTTGCTGTCCCTTTGACGTTTACCCTACATTTTGATTTTTTTTGCTGCACACTATATATTGTCAATCATGCAGTACATATGTTATTTTATGTATTATGAAGTGAGAAAATTCAAAAGAGAAGAGCAAAGGACTAAGTAGAAAAAGAAGAAATTATTGGCTTTTTTTTTCGCCGTCAAAAACAGACCAGATGCAGCCGCTCGTAAATCGGTTGTCTACAAATATAGTTCCTGTCATTTTTATGAATGTAAACTATAAGTACTGTGTCTTTTAGGGGAACATTTTTGGCTTAAAGTTGTATGTTATGTTATTTATTTTGTAGTGATTTGTATCATTATTTTGTAAAATTTTAGCTTAAACAGATTGCATTGTGGGACTAAGTGTCAGAATTGTATGGATGGCAACTCTGTCTATTTTAAACAGCTCAACAATCGTAACTTTAAAAGCGCAACTTTTAACATGTGTCTAGTAACCTTATTTCTTGTCACTAAGCAGATCATAATAAGTAAGCAGACACGTACATGTCAAGATGTGCTACAGATTTAATGTTTTCTTTTCACTGTAAATCTTCTAAAGTGTGTTTTCTTAAAAGAAATGTCTTCACTGGGTACTCTAGAGCTGAAACCTGTAGTCTTCAGTTTAGCAGGGACTTAACTCTTTAGGTCTTTTTTTTTCATTTTTGCACATAGGATCTAAAGGACACAACCAGTGCAGAAAAGCTATGCTTCCAAAACGACATGTTTACTTAGCTACGAAATATTGCATCAAACTAATGACTTTGCGATGTATTTATTGAAATTTTAGCAACTCTTGGACATAAAACACACCCTTTCTTCTAAAGACAAAAAATTATATATATAAAGTTTTCTACCTTAAGTTTGACAACGGACTTATTATTTAGTTTAAAAGTTTAACTTAGTTAAAAGTTAAATTTAAAAGGTCACCAACCTTAAATTGTGTTGCACTAAAAGACCTTAAAACGTAGGCCCTACCTATCATGCTATTATCCTTCCAATCCTGTATGTAAGTCAAGTGGTACTTCTTTGACAATCACTTGCATATGAAATGAAGGTAGCTAACATTTTGAAATATTTCTCAACAACTATTTCTAATCCACAAAACATTCATGAAGAATTGCCATTTGATGTAGCTGCATGCTTCATGTGCAGTGACAAATATATCAATCATACTATAACAAGATAGTACCTTATATATGTGTTGCACTACATTGCTCTAGTCAATTTGAAGTTCCAGTTAATAGATTCTAGAAGGTATTCACAGAGAGGTGTTATTGGATGAAGCTGATTCATGTTCAGCGACAAATATGTCAGCCACAATACAATAAGATAGTAATATGTATCAGTTGCAAAACATTTCGTCAGTCAAATTAAAATTCGAGTTTATAGATTGTTGTTTACCAAACCAAAAAATCGATAATGGAAACGTCTGAAATACACAATGCTTGGTTGTATTGATATCTTGGTGTTTAATGTCACTTCCATCACTATTGGCGTGTTCATTGCGGACAGTTCTGATATGTGGAAAATAAAATCAAATCGGAAAAACAATTATACAAATGGTAGCATCTGCCAAGTGTAAAGTTCGTTCGTGTATATTTTTAGTCGCCGGGATGCTGTCTCATTGAGGGAAACGTACATATCCTATTTCACATTTTAGCGTGCACATGTCTTTTGGTTATTTTGATTGCTAGGTTGCTGTCCCTTTGACGTTTACCCTACATTTTGATTTTTTTTGCTGCACACTATATATTGTCAATCATGCAGTACAGATGTTATTTTATGTATTATGAAGTGAGAAAATTCAAAAGAGAAGAGCAAAGGACTAAGTAGAAAAAGAAGAAATGATTGGCTTTTTTTTCCGCCGTCCAAAAACAGACCAGATGCAGCCGCTCGTAAATCGGTTGTCTACAAATATAGTTTCCTGTCATTTTTATGAATGTAAACTATAAGTACTGTGTCTTTTAGGGGAACATTTTTGGCTTAAAGTTGTATGTTATGTTATTTATTTTGTAGTGATTTGTATCATTATTTTGTAAAATTTTAGCTTAAACAGATTGCATTGTGGGACTAAGTGTCAGAATTGTATGGATGGCAACTCTGTCTATTTTAAACAGCTCAACAATCGTAACTTTAAAAGCGCAACTTTTAACATGTGTCTAGTAACTTTATTTCTTGTCACTAAGCAGATCATAATAAGTACGCAGACACGTACATGTCAAGATGTGCTACAGATTTAATGTTTCTTTTCACTGTAAATCTTCTAATGTGTGTTTGCTTAAAAGAAATGTCTTCACTGGGGACTCTAGAGCTGAAACCTGTAGTCTTCAGTTTAGCAGGGACTTAACCTTTAGGTCTTTTTTTTCATTTTTGCACATAGGATCTAAAGGACACAACCAGTGCAGAAAAGCTATGCTTCCAAAACGACATGTTTACTTAGCTACGAAATATTGCATCAAACTAATGACTTTGCGATGTATTTATTGAAATTTTAGCAACTCTTGGACATAAAAACACACCCTTTCTTCTAAAGACAAAAAATTATATATATAAAGTTTTCTACCTTAAGTTTGACAACAGGACTTATTATTTGTTTAAAAGTTTAACTTAGTTAAAAGTTAAATTTAAAAGGTCACCAACCTTAAATTGTGTTGCACTAAAAGACCTTAAAACGTAGGCCCTACCTATCATGCTATTATCCTTCCAATCCTGTATGTAAGTCAAGTGGTACTTCTTTGACAATCACTTGCATATGAAATGAAGGTAGCTAACATTTTGAAATATTTCTCAACAACTATTTCTAATCCACAAAACATTCATGAAGAATTGCCATTTGATGTAGCTGCATGCTTCATGTGCAGTGACAAATATATCAATCATACTATAACAAGATAGTACCTTATATATGTGTTGCACTACATTGCTCTAGTCAATTTGAAGTTCCAGTTAATAGATTCTAGAAGGTATTCACAGAGAGGTGTTATTGGATGAAGCTGATTCATGTTCAGCGACAAATATGTCAGCCACAATACAATAAGATAGTAATATGTATCAGTTGCAAAACATTTCGTCAGTCAAATTAAAATTCGAGTTTATAGATTGTTGTTTACCAAACCAAAAAATCGATAATGGAAACGTCTGAAATACACAATGCTTGTTGTATTGATATCTTGGTGTTTAATGTCACTTCCATCACTATTGGCGTGTTCATTGCGGACAGTTCTGATATGTGGAAAATAAAATCAAATCGGAAAAACAATTATACAAATGGTAGCATCTGCCAAGTGTAAAGTTCGTTCGTGTATATTTTTAGTCGCCGGGATGCTGTCTCATTGAGGGAAACGTACATATCCTATTTCACATTTTAGCGTGCACATGTCTTTTGGTTATTTTGATTGCTAGGTTGCTGTCCCTTTGACGTTTACCCTACATTTTGATTTTTTTTGCTGCACACTATATATTGTCAATCATGCAGTACATATGTTATTTTATGTATTATGAAGTGAGAAAATTCAAAAGAGAAGAGCAAAGGACTAAGTAGAAAAAGAAGAAATGATTGGCTTTTTTTTCCGCCGTCAAAAACAGACCAGATGCAGCCGCTCGTAAATCGGTTGTCTACAAATATAGTTCCTGTCATTTTATGAATGTAAACTATAAGTACTGTGTCTTTTAGGGGAACATTTTTGGCTTAAAGTTGTATGTTATGTTATTTATTTTGTAGTGATTTGTATCATTATTTTGTAAAATTTTAGCTTAAACAGATTGCATTGTGGGACTAAGTGTCAGAATTGTATGGATGGCAACTCTGTCTATTTTAAACAGCTCAACAATCGTAACTTTAAAAGCGCAACTTTTAACATGTGTCTAGTAACTTTATTTCTTGTCACTAAGCAGATCATAATAAGTACGCAGACACGTACATGTCAAGATGTGCTACAGATTTAATGTTTTCTTTTCACTGTAAATCTTCTAATGTGTGTTTGCTTAAAAGAAATGTCTTCACTGGGGACTCTAGAGCTGAAACCTGTAGTCTTCAGTTTAGCAGGGACTTAACTCTTTAGGTCTTTTTTTTCATTTTTGCACATAGGATCTAAAGGACACAACCAGTGCAGAAAAGCTATGCTTCCAAAACGACATGTTTACTTAGCTACGAAATATTGCATCAAACTAATGACTTTGCGATGTATTTATTGAAATTTTAGCAACTCTTGGACATAAAACACACCCTTTCTTCTAAAGACAAAAAATTATATATATAAAGTTTTCTACCTTAAGTTTGACAACAGACTTATTATTTAGTTTAAAAGTTTAACTTAGTTAAAAGTTAAATTTAAAAGGTCACCAACCTTAAATTGTGTTGGACTAAAAGACCTTAAAACGTAGGCCCTACCTATCATGCTATTATCCTTCCAATCCTGTATGTAAGTCAAGTGGTACTTCTTTGACAATCACTTGCATATGAAATGAAGGTAGCTAACATTTTGAAATATTTCTCAACAACTTTTCTAATCCACAAAACATTCATGAAGAATTGCCATTTGATGTAGCTGCATGCTTCATGTGCAGTGACAAATATATCAATCATACTATAACAAGATAGTACCTTATATATGTGTTGCACTACATTGCTCTAGTCAATTTGAAGTTCCAGTTAATAGATTCTAGAAGGTATTCACAGAGAGGTGTTATTGGATGAAGCTGATTCATGTTCAGCGACAAATATGTCAGCCACAATACAATAAGATAGTAATATGTATCAGTTGCAAAACATTTCGTCAGTCAAATTAAAATTCGAGTTTATAGATTGTTGTTTACCAAACCAAAAAATCGATAATGGAAACGTCTGAAATACACAATGCTTGATTGTATTGATATCTTGGTGTTTAATGTCACTTCCATCACTATTGGCGTGTTCATTGCGGACAGTTCTGATATGTGGAAAATAAAATCAAATCGGAAAAACAATTATACAAATGGTAGCATCTGCCAAGTGTAAAGTTCGTTCGTGTATATTTTTAGTCGCCGGGATGCTGTCTCATTGAGGGAAACGTACATATCCTATTTCACATTTTAGCGTGCACATGTCTTTTGGTTATTTTGATTGCTAGGTTGCTGTCCCTTTGACGTTTACCCTACATTTTGATTTTTTTTGCTGCACACTATATATTGTCAATCATGCAGTACATATGTTATTTTATGTATTATGAAGTGAGAAAATTCAAAAGAAAGAGCAAAGGACTAAGTAGAAAAAGAAGAAATGATTGGCTTTTTTTTCCGCCGTCAAAAACAGACCAGATGCAGCCGCTCGTAAATCGGTTGTCTACAAATATAGTTCCTGTCATTTTTATGAATGTAAACTATAAGTACTGTGTCTTTTAGGGGAACATTTTTGGCTTAAAGTTGTATGTTATGTTATTTATTTTGTAGTGATTTGTATCATTATTTTGTAAAATTTTAGCTTAAACAGATTGCATTGTGGGACTAAGTGTCAGAATTGTATGGATGGCAACTCTGTCTATTTTAAACAGCTCAACAATCGTAACTTTAAAAGCGCAACTTTTAACATGTGTCTAGTAACTTTATTTCTTGTCACTAAGCAGATCATAATAAGTACGCAGACACGTACATGTCAAGATGTGCTACAGATTTAATGTTTTCTTTTCACTGTAAATCTTCTAATGTGTGTTTGCTTAAAAGAAATGTCTTCACTGGGGTACTCTAGAGCTGAAACCTTAGTCTTCAGTTTAGCAGGGACTTAACTCTTTAGGTCTTTTTTTTCATTTTTGCACATAGGATCTAAAGGACACAACCAGTGCAGAAAAGCTATGCTTCCAAAACGACATGTTTACTTAGCTACGAAATATTGCATCAAACTAATGACTTTGCGATGTATTTATTGAAATTTTAGCAACTCTTGGACATAAAACACACCCTTTCTTCTAAAGACAAAAAATTATATATATAAAGTTTTCTACCTTAAGTTTGACAACGGACTTATTATTTAGTTTAAAAGTTTAACTTAGTTAAAAGTTAAATTTAAAAGGTCACCAACCTTAAATTGTGTTGGACTAAAAGACCTTAAAACGTAGGCCCTACCTATCATGCTATTATCCTTCCAATCCTGTATGTAAGTCAAGTGGTACTTCTTTGACAATCACTTGCATATGAAATGAAGGTAGCTAAAATTTTGAAATATTTCTCAACAACTTTTCTAATCCACAAAACATTCATGAAGAATTGCCATTTGATGTAGCTGCATGCTTCATGTGCAGTGACAAATATATCAATCATACTATAACAAGATAGTACCTTATATATGTGTTGCACTACATTGCTCTAGTCAATTTGAAGTTCCAGTTAATAGATTCTAGAAGGTATTCACAGAGAGGTGTTATTGGATGAAGCTGATTCATGTTCAGCGACAAATATGTCAGCCACAATACAATAAGATAGTAATATGTATCAGTTGCAAAACATTTCGTCAGTCAAATTAAAATTCGAGTTTATAGATTGTTGTTTACCAAACCAAAAAATCGATAATGGAAACGTCTGAAATACACAATGCTTGATTGTATTGATATCTTGGTGTTTAATGTCACTTCCATCACTATTGGCGTGTTCATTGCGGACAGTTTTGATATGTGGAAAATAAAATCAAATCGGAAAAACAATTATACAAATGGTAGCATCTGCCAAGTGTAAAGTTCGTTCGTGTATATTTTTAGTCGCCGGGATGCTGTCTCATTGAGGGAAACGTACATATCCTATTTCACATTTTAGCGTGCACATGTCTTTTGGTTATTTTGATTGCTAGGTTGCTGTCCCTTTGACGTTTACCCTACATTTTGATTTTTTTTTGCTGCACACTATATATTGTCAATCATGCAGTACATATGTTATTTTATGTATTATGAAGTGAGAAAATTCAAAAGAGAAGAGCAAAGGACTAAGTAGAAAAAGAAGAAATGATTGGCTTTTTTTTCGCCGTCAGAAAACAGACCAGATGCAGCCGCTCGTAAATCGGTTGTCTACAAATATAGTTCCTGTCATTTTTATGAATGTAAACTATAAGTACTGTGTCTTTTAGGGGAACATTTTTGGCTTAAAGTTGTATGTTATGTTATTTATTTTGTAGTGATTTGTATCATTATTTTGTAAAATTTTAGCTTAAACAGATTGCATTGTGGGACTAAGTGTCAGAATTGTATGGATGGCAACTCTGTCTATTTTAAACAGCTCAACAATCGTAACTTTAAAAGCGCAACTTTTAACATGTGTCTAGTAACTTTATTTCTTGTCACTAAGCAGATCATAATAAGTACGCAGACACGTACATGTCAAGATGTGCTACAGATTTAATGTTTTCTTTTCACTGTAAATCTTCTAAAGTGTGTTTGCTTAAAAGAAATGTCTTCACTGGGGACTCTAGAGCTGAAACCTTTAGTCTTCAGTTTAGCAGGGACTTAACTCTTTAGGTCTTTTTTTTCATTTTTGCACATAGGATCTAAAGGACACAACCAGTGCAGAAAAGCTATGCTTCCAAAACGACATGTTTACTTAGCTACGAAATATTGCATCAAACTAATGACTTTGCGATGTATTTATTGAAATTTTAGCAACTCTTGGACATAAAACACACCCTTTCTTCTAAAGACAAAAAATTATATATATAAAGTTTTCTACCTTAAGTTTGACAACGGACTTATTATTTAGTTTAAAAGTTTAACTTAGTTAAAAGTTAAATTTAAAAGGTCACCAACCTTAAATTGTGTTGGACTAAAAGACCTTAAAACGTAGGCCCTACCTATCATGCTATTATCCTTCCAATCCTGTATGTAAGTCAAGTGGTACTTCTTTGACAATCACTTGCATATGAAATGAAGGTAGCTAAAATTTTGAAATATTTCTAACAACTTTTCTAATCCACAAAACATTCATGAAGAATTGCCATTTGATGTAGCTGCATGCTTCATGTGCAGTGACAAATATATCAATCATACTATAACAAGATAGTACCTTATATATGTGTTGCACTACATTGCTCTAGTCAATTTGAAGTTCCAGTTAATAGATTCTAGAAGGTATTCACAGAGAGGTGTTATTGGATGAAGCTGATTCATGTTCAGCGACAAATATGTCAGCCACAATACAATAAGATAGTAATATGTATCAGTTGCAAAACATTTCGTCAGTCAAATTAAAATTCGAGTTTATAGATTGTTGTTTACCAAACCAAAAAATCGATAATGGAAACGTCTGAAATACACAATGCTTGATTGTATTGATATCTTGGTGTTTAATGTCACTTCCATCACTATTGGCGTGTTCATTGCGGACAGTTTTGATATGTGGAAAATAAAATCAAATCGGAAAAACAATTATACAAATGGTAGCATCTGCCAAGTGTAAAGTTCGTTCGTGTATATTTTTAGTCGCCGGGATGCTGTCTCATTGAGGGAAACGTACATATCCTATTTCACATTTTAGCGTGCACATGTCTTTTGGTTATTTTGATTGCTAGGTTGCTGTCCCTTTGACGTTTACCCTACATTTTGATTTTTTTTTGCTGCACACTATATATTGTCAATCATGCAGTACATATGTTATTTTATGTATTATGAAGTGAGAAAATTCAAAAGAGAAGAGCAAAGGACTAAGTAGAAAAAGAAGAAATGATTGGCTTTTTTTTTCGCCGTCAAAAACAAGACCAGATGCAGCCGCTCGTAAATCGGTTGTCTACAAATATAGTTCCTGTCATTTTTATGAATGTAAACTATAAGTACTGTGTCTTTTAGGGGAACATTTCTGGCTTAAAGTTGTATGTTATGTTATTTATTTTGTAGTGATTTGTATCATTATTTTGTAAAATTTTAGCTTAAACAGATTGCATTGTGGGACTAAGTGTCAGAATTGTATGGATGGCAACTCTGTCTATTTTAAACAGCTCAACAATCGTAACTTTAAAAGCGCAACTTTTAACATGTGTCTAGTAACCTTATTTCTTGTCACTAAGCAGATCATAATAAGTAAGCAGACACGTACATGTCAAGATGTGCTACAGATTTAATGTTTTCTTTTCACTGTAAATCTTCTAAAGTGTGTTTGCTTAAAAGAAATGTCTTCACTGGGGTACTCTAGAGCTGAAACCTGTAGTCTTCAGTTTAGCAGGGACTTAACTCTTTAGGTCTTTTTTTTTCATTTTTGCACATAGGATCTAAAGGACACAACCAGTGCAGAAAAGCTATGCTTCCAAAACGACATGTTTACTTAGCTACGAAATATTGCATCAAACTAATGACTTTGCGATGTATTTATTGAAATTTTAGCAACTCTTGGACATAAAACACACCCTTTCTTCTAAAGACAAAAAATTATATATATTAAGTTTTCTACCTTAAGTTTGACAACAGACTTATTATTTAGTTTAAAAGTTTAACTTAGTTAAAAGTTAAATTTAAAAGGTCACCAACCTTAAATTGTGTTGGACTAAAAGACCTTAAAACGTAGGCCCTACCTATCATGCTATTATCCTTCCAATCCTGTATGTAAGTCAAGTGGTACTTCTTTGACAATCACTTGCATATGAAATGAAGGTAGCTAACATTTTGAAATATTTCTCAACAACTGTTTCTAATCCACAAAACATTCATGAAGAATTGCCATTTGATGTAGCTGCATGCTTCATGTGCAGCGACAAATATATCAATCATAATATAACAAGATAGTACCTTATATATGTGTTGCACTACATTGCTCTAGTCAATTTGAAGTTCCAGTTAATAGATTCTAGAAGGTATTCACAGAGAGGTGTTATTGGATGAAGCTGATTCATGTTCAGCGACAAATATGTCAGCCACAATACAATAAGATAGTAATATGTATCAGTTGCAAAACATTTCGTCAGTCAAATTAAAATTCGAGTTTATAGATTGTTGTTTACCAAACCAAAAAATCGATAATGGAAACGTCTGAAATACACAATGCTTGATTGTATTGATATCTTGGTGTTTAATGTCACTTCCATCACTATTGGCGTGTTCATTGCGGACAGTTTTGATATGTGGAAAATAAAATCAAATCGGAAAAACAATTATACAAATGGTAGCATCTGCCAAGTGTAAAGTTCGTTCGTGTATATTTTTAGTCGCCGGGATGCTGTCTCATTGAGGGAAACGTACATATCCTATTTCACATTTTAGCGTGCACATGTCTTTTGGTTATTTTGATTGCTAGGTTGCTGTCCCTTTGACGTTTACCCTACATTTTGATTTTTTTTGCTGCACACTATATATTGTCAATCATGCAGTACATATGTTATTTTATGTATTATGAAGTGAGAAAATTCAAAAGAGAAGAGCAAAGGACTAAGTAGAAAAAGAAGAAATGATTGGCTTTTTTTTTCGCCGTCAAAAACAGACCAGATGCAGCCGCTCGTAAATCGGTTGTCTACAAATATAGTTCCTGTCATTTTTATGAATGTAAACTATAAGTACTGTGTCTTTTAGGGGAACATTTTTGGCTTAAAGTTGTATGTTATGTTATTTATTTTGTAGTGATTTGTATCATTATTTTGTAAAATTTTAGCTTAAACAGATTGCATTGTGGGACTAAGTGTCAGAATTGTATGGATGGCAACTCTGTCTATTTTAAACAGCTCAACAATCGTAACTTTAAAAGCGCAACTTTTAACATGTGTCTAGTAACTTTATTTCTTGTCACTAAGCAGATCATAATAAGTTCGCAGACACGTACATGTCAAGATGTGCTACAGATTTAATGTTTTCTTTTCACTGTAAATCTTCTAATGTGTGTTTGCTTAAAAGAAATGTCTTCACTGGGGACTCTAGAGCTGAAACCTGTAGTCTTCAGTTTAGCAGGGACTTAACTCTTTAGGTCTTTTTTTCATTTTTGCACATAGGATCTAAAGGACACAATCAGTGCAAAAAAGCTATGCTTCCAAAACGACATGTTTACTTAGCTACGAAATATTGCATCAAACTAATGACTTTGCGATGTATTTATTGAAATTTTAGCAACTCTTGGACATAAAACACACCCTTTCTTCTAAAGAAAAAAAATTATATATGTAAAGGTTTCTACCTTAAATTTGACAACGGACTTATTATTTAGTTTAAAAGTTTAACTTAATTAAAAGTTAAATTTAAAAGGTCACCAACCTTAAATTGTGTTGGACTAAAAGACCTTAAAACGTAGGCCCTACCTATCATGCTAATATCCTTCCAATCCTGTATGTAAGTCAAGTGGTACTTCTTAGCCAATCACTTGCATATGAAAAGAAGGTAGCTTGAAAAGAAGGTAGCTAACATTTTGAAATATTTCTCAACAACTGTTTCTAATCCACAAAACATTCATGAAGAATTGCCATTTGATGTAGCTGCATGCTTCATGTGCAGCGACAAATATATCAATCATAATATAACAAGATAGTACCTTATATATGTGTTGCACTACATTGCTCTAGTCAATTTGAAGTTCCAGTTAATAGATTCTAGAAGGTATTCACAGAGAGGTGTTATTGGATGAAGCTGATTCATGTTCAGCGACAAATATGTCAGCCACAATACAATAAGATAGTAATATGTATCAGTTGCAAAACATTTCGTCAGTCAAATTAAAATTCGAGTTTATAGATTGTTGTTTACCAAACCAAAAAATCGATAATGGAAACGTCTGAAATACACAATGCTTGATTGTATTGATATCTTGGTGTTTAATGTCACTTCCATCACTATTGGCGTGTTCATTGCGGACAGTTTTGATATGTGGAAAATAAAATCAAATCGGAAAAACAATTATACAAATGGTAGCATCTGCCAAGTGTAAAGTTCGTTCGTGTATATTTTTAGTCGCCGGGATGCTGTCTCATTGAGGGAAACGTACATATCCTATTTCACATTTTAGCGTGCACATGTCTTTTGGTTATTTTGATTGCTAGGTTGCTGTCCCTTTGACGTTTACCCTACATTTTGATTTTTTTTGCTGCACACATATATATTGTCAATCATGCAGTACATATGTTATTTTATGTATTATGAAGTGAGAAAATTCAAAAGAGAAGAGCAAAGGACTAAGTAGAAAAAGAAGAAATGATTGGCTTTTTTTTCGCCGATACCCATACTATTTGACCTACTGCAAGTTGTTTAGATTTTACTGTTACTCCTGTTTCTCCTAAAATATGGGTGCTAGAAAAACCAGCAGGTAAAATGGTCAATATCAGAGCCGAACGTCTGGTTTTGAAATGAATTATCTTCTTTTAAGAAATATTAATTTTGTCATTCAATTTTTCACCGCTTTCAACTGTCCGTTTTATTTCATACATAAACTTTTAAGTATCAGTATGTTTTTAATTCATATTGTTTCGTTTCGTTCCACTTTTATTTCGTTTCACTTTTTACAGGTATCCCTCTTATTGCCCCTTTTCTATTTTGATATTTTAAGCAAACATTTAAAAAATCAAACTTTCAAAAAGTGAAATAATCAAAATTGCACATTAGGTTTAGTATTTTAAAAGTTTGATCAAGTTTCTAAAATATCAAATTTATAAACGATATTTAGAATTTTGATATTTTGATAATTTGGTTAAAATTTCAAAATTTCTAAACTTTTACACAATTTGAAATTTTGATATTTTAAAACTTTGATCAAAATTCCAAAAATCTAAAATTTCAAAACTTTTTAAAACTTTGAATTGATAAGTGTTACACGGACCACGGACGCCAATTCAAATCATATCGAAAGTTCGAATCCACTAATTGGGAAACATTGCCCGTCACAAACTTTTGTGTTTAATACATTTGAGATATCTTGTATCCCACTTTTAAAGACGACTTTAAAGTAAATCCATTGGATGCTGCATGGACGTGTACTGGTACATTTTGTAGTCTAATTTACATGTACTGTATAATAGTTAACGTTTTTTTATAATTGGTTGTTAAATACTTTGCTTTAATTGTGAGCAACTGCGAGTACATTCAAATCATTTAATTTAGCAATGCGGGGTGCATAATTACCCTACAACAAACGGTCTGTGTTTAGTTCGATGTTAATTTTGCTTTGTATCAATCCTATTAGTTGAGCCTTTTTCAGCGGATTTTTATACTTAATTTGTTCTTTTGTTGTGCTCTTACACGTACCATTCTAGATTGAGCGCTCACAAGAATGTGTAACCCCGCCTTATTATTTATTTTTTTTAATCGGGAGCCTGTATTTCAGAAGTCGTCGTTTGTTCATACATGTATCAATCAGTTTTTCCTTTAAATCGTTTTGTGAAGCATTAAGGTCGTTAGCTTTCTCAATTAAATTATTTCATATTTTCATGTCGGGGCCTTTTATAGTCGACTTTACAAAATCGTTATTTTCTTTGTTGAATGGCTTACAGTTATCGGTAATTAGTTAAATCCACTCCATTTGAACTTTGTGTTGTTAGTTGTCTCATTGGCAGTCATATCATGGTATAATAATTATAATTGACCTTTAATATTTTGCTTTTACAAAATATGATTTTGATGGAGATTTGTCTCATTGGCACTCATACCACATCTTCTTATATCTATATCACATCTTCTTATTTGTATGTAATTATCAGAAAGGCCAGATAGAGTGGAATTAAAATAACCGCACCAATTGCTCTGCACAAGATGCGCATGCCGACAACGATAGTATTAGATGGAAAACAGACATATCATAAGCACAGTAGTTTGAACAATGTGCAGTAATGACCAGTAGGTGCAAAATAAAATAAAGTATAGGACCGACCGTGCAGGACCCTCATGGGAGTCAATTATAAGATTTGTATGATTTTCCATCAACAAAACTATAATGACACCGTCTGTGATGACATATTTTAAATCCAATGTAACCACACATTACAATCTGTCACTTTCTATATAGTTTCTTTGTGATAATTTTGTTAACTTCCTGGCATTATCTTGGCATACTTTGATGGGTTTCTGTAGGCTTCATACTGTTTTTCTGTTTTCTTGAAATTTAGGCACATTATATTCTTTAAATCTTTATATTTGAAACCCCGTTATTCTCCATTCTTTTTTTTGTGTCAATATATTTCACTCCTCTGAAGATCTATGCAAACCCTCTCTGATGTATATGACAGTGTAATATATTTCAAGACTCAAAGCCTCAATCTTCGGCACTGAACATAAGACCTTCATTGTGCAGTCCATTATATACATAAAAATTATATTAAAAAGAAACTTTGGTATGATTGCTAATGAGCCAACTCTCAATGAGAGACCAAATGACACAGATATATATATTAACAACTTTTATAGGTCACCGTATGGCCTTTAACAATGAACAAAGACCATACTACATTGTCAACTACAACAGGCCACAAAATGACAAAATTAATGTCAAACAAATCAAACGAGAAAAACTAACGGCATATCAAAGTATAGAATTCTATAGAATTTGAATATATAGTTCACCCTCTTCAAAGATCTCAGAAGAGTTATTCCCAACTTCATTTGCAGTTATATTTTAGAGGACATTCAAAGCATACGTATACAATCGTACGTTTCGTGTAATGTAAGTCTTCGGTTTTTAGGCATGATCAGGTTGGTGTTTTCCCTTATTGTTCGTTAGCTTGATATATCGTATTCGTTCGCTAGTTTGAGTCCGGTTGTTTCGTAGTAGTATTTGTAGTTTATTTTTTAGTTTTTTTTATTACATAATCATGATGATCTCAAATGTTAAAATTATGCGCAGCGCCGTATATTTCCAAACACGTGTTAGGGTTATCAGATATAAGAAGGTGTGGTACATGTACGAGTGCCAATGAGACAACTTCATCTAAGACACAATTTTTAAAAAGTAAACCATTATAGGTCAAAGTATGAACTTCTACACGGAGCATTGACTCATTTCGAACAGTAAGCTATCAAGGGTCACACATTGACTAGTAAAAAACAATTCAAAAAGCAAAACAATTGGTATAATCTATATAAAGAAAAAATAAGGAAACAACAAACGATAAAAACTTAAAGTTATGAACGCAATCAACAAACAATTACCACTAAACATCCGTTTCCTGACATAGGATGTATAGAAACAAATGCAGCTGGTTTAAACGTTTTCCTTTACCCTAACCTGAAACATAAGCACTACATTACAACATAGTGAGACACATGTAAGAGTTATGTTTCTACTATCACATATAGCATCCAAAGTCGGGTATATGAATAGGCAATAATTAATACAAACAATTTCAAATATGCATGAAGTTTATTAAAGATAGAATATGACATACATTTTAGATTACCAAGAATAGTTTACAATTTTGTTGAATTTTGAAAATAGTTTATTTTTAGATTCGTGAGAAAAAAAATTAGAAAGTATATATTTAGTTCGTTTGGATTGTCCTGGTGTGCGTGGTCAACGGTCCATGGTCTGTAGTCCAGCGAAGGTTACATTATTGTTAGTGCGTCCTTGATTGATAGCGGGATACAATCGTAAACGTTTATCTGAAAAATAAAAAAATAGCACATATTTATTAAATGCCACGCTTCATTAGAACTGGAATGTGAAATACACACAATTACTCGCCAACTAAGTTGTTTGACGAAAAAAAAAAAAAATTCATAAAAAGAGATTTGAAATCTGGTAGCCATTAAACTCTTTTTAACATAAATCAGGCTGTTGTTTATTTATTTGAATTGTTTTCGATTTTGTCATACCAAGACCTTCCAAAGCTTACTATATGGTATAAGTTTTGCTCATGGTATTGAAAGCTGAACGGTGCCATATAAAAGTTGTTTGCATCTTTGCCATGCAATCTCTGGTGAATCGATCGCTATCTCGGCAATCGTACCACATCTCATTATAAAAGTTATGTATATACAACCAAAATAGAATTACCTCTTTTAAGCTGCCATCCAAGAAACCAACTGCGGTATTTCTAATTGTTGGACGTCCAAAAACCATGCCGGTCTGTCTTCGCTGTATCCAACCTAATTTTAGTAATTTAAAAATAAGAACAGTCAAGTTACTGAATTGGAGTTTTTTTTCACTTATTCATTAAGAAAGGATTTTTTTGTACATCACTAAGCCTTGTTAACTTTTCAAAGAAATAATTAAACTAATCAATTTTAATTTCTTGAGGTGAAATAGTTATTTGGTCTTTATACAAAACAGATTTTTTTAAAGGTCTACGATGACTTAGTTATTGTAGTTGCTTGCATTTACATCCTTTGATCCCTGATTAATATAGTTATCTCATTGGTTGTCATATCAACATCTCTGTATATGATATGCATATGTTTTGTTTATGAGACATGTACACGTTATCGACACATAATTTATTTAACAATCATTGCAATTGTCGTTTATAATAATAGAATATTCATTATTCATAGTAATTTTAACATATTATCATAATATCAGACATATACAGACATATACATGTAGCTTGTTGTTCGGTGTGAGCCAAGGCTCCGTGTTGAAGGCCGTACATTGACCTATAATGTTTACTCTTTTAAAATTGTTATTTGGATGGAGAGCTGTCTCACTGCACTCACACCACCATCTTCCTACATGTATATCTATATGACATTTCAATGACGGCTGTCAAAATCATCTGCATCTTTATTTTGATAAATGCAGTAGTCATGAATAGGAAAATGTACTTGCCTGACAAAGGTACAGATTGCTCATTGCTGTCAGCCTTCAATGCAAAATTGTCTCCGTCATATGCAAATGTGATAGGAATGTATCCTTTATAGCCACTTGAGGAAGACTAAAATGAAAACGTTTGGTAAATTCACATGAAAATTCTTGTTAGTATGCATATATAAAAATATGATTAATAAATTGATTGTAGGATGCCTAACGTCCAGCGGCAAATATTTCATGCATTTATATGACGAGGAAGAATAAGATGAAATACAGGATGTACATAAATGAAAAGCAACCAAGAATTAAACATCATCACAAGAGCAACACGAAGATTACAACAAAACAACAGTGTATTTACAAGATTGTATGCTCTAAATCACGCTGATTATGAAAAGAATTCGCAAACAAATCAAACATTTAAACATGCAAGATCCGACATTATTACAAAATTAATCCACTACTCGAGAAACATTGAACAAATAAATATCCAACATCCTTAATGATAGATTTATAGACGTTACCGAGTGTCTGACTCAAACACCACTGGTTGAACAGTGAATGTTGAAATATTACATGCTCATATTAACATTGTTTTGCAATTTATTGTTATTCGGAGAGGACTTTATAAGTATGGTTAACTAGTGTCCAATCCATTTTACTTTGATTAAATAAAATACGTTTAAACTCAAATTGTATGTTGACATGCAGATGTGTTTTGTTAGTTTGTGCCGTTTGTTTATAACCCACAATACTTTGTGTCGTTGGGTTGCCATCTTATTAATCATATATAATCCATATCTTGTGATTTGAATTATGAAACATAATCGATTAATCGATTTAAAATTTCGCATGATATAACTGTTAAAATAGATAACATACTACTGTGCTGGAGATTGTCTTGTTATATTCAGTCCCTCTATCAGTGCGTGTAAACAACTGCGCAATGAAAGTGTACTTCTTTGGTTCTTTCCTGACTTGAAGAGACATAGAAGGCGAACATTGATCCTCTTCCAGTACTGCATCGCTATGGAGACAGTTTAACATGATCTGCTCAGTTTTAGATCCCTTCTTTCCGGTAAATGGAGTTAGTTTTACATTCATCTCGACCCCGAATGAGTCCATGAATTCATGGTTGGCAAGACGCCATATGTTGACATGTGATTTTGAGTTGAAGGTCATAGCATCAGGTTCAGAGGTCAAGTCTAAGTTTGATTTTCCAAATGGTAAATTCATATCTTTCTGGTAGTAGAACTGACCATTTGCACCTTGGGTAATCATTGCACTACAAGCTGAAAAATATATATTAATGACATGTTGTTGATCTAATATCAAAGTATCAAATGCAGTTGCTGTATGAATACGCGTTTACGTAAAGTATGCTGGTATTAGGTGAATTCAAAGATGGATATACATTTAATTTATATTATCCTAAAAACAACTATTATGCAATTTACACATTTTGTCATGCTAATTGCCAAATAATTAAAGTAAACCATTTAAAATGCAAATAATAAAATAACTCAAACGTCAATCAAAACTTACCTGTCTTTTTGGCAATTCCATCATAATCCATTACACACATACAATCTAGATCACTGTAAATTGTACCAGGAGCACAGCTGCGTAGGAATTTCCTGTCGGCAAACCCTTTTACTCTCAGAACTTGGTAATATGTAGCAGGATCTTTAGAATTTTCCTCATAATCACATGCTGGCTCTGAAAAAAGAAGACATTATTTTTGCTGGTTAGAAAGTGATTTCCCTCCCCCCCCTCCGAGAAATCTTAATCTGCAAAAAAATACAGAAACATTAATATTCAACTACAAAGTATGATAAGATCTAAAATTGGACAAACAAAACTTGGTTTGCCTAGGCCTGATTTTGAAAAAAGATAGGTTTCAGATGAAATAAACAAAAATGGTTTGGTTTGAAAAATTATTTCAGATTTATAAAGGCAGTCCTACTGCAGAATTTGTACACAAAGGATGTAAATTATCGATATTAATACTTATAAGTATTCATGCTGTAAAATATATCTACCCTTAATGTGTCTTGGCTCGAGAGTTGTCTCGCAAATAATACCACATCTTCGTATATTTTTCATGCTGTGATAAATACTTACTCTTACGAAGGGAAGCTCTGACTGCACCATCACAACCTACACCGGAACATGCTGATGATATTCCGACGACACATTTGGATTGTTTATTATCATAATGTTGACCAGCAGGGCAGCACATTGGTTCAGGGACGCCATCTTGACACTTCCAATACGATCTACAACCAACGTAGGGCAAAGTTTTCCCGTCTGTTTTTCCTTTACAGATACCTGTTGAAAAATTAAGTAAATCAATAAATGTACTCGTGTAACCTCCAAAAATTGCAAACGTATGAAAGAAAAACGTTACTGTACATTGTATATGAATATCAGGATTTTTGCAGTTATTTAACATTTTTATTATTTCATAAACATTAAGTGCATGTAGTGTTTAACTATATTTGTTTAAGAATTTAGTTAAACATACAATATAGATTATAAAATTTAAATTAAAATCACAATGCATACTCAGACAAAAATCAATATTGGAAATAAAGTTTTTCGTCCAGGAATACAGACTCATAGGACATCTTCAACAGCCTCTTATTCCACAAAGATAAATCACGCAACTACCCATATGTTACAAGGGAAATAACCAGCCTATGAACTTACTGTATTGACATTCTGTATCTTCAGTTCTTACGCAGGTCAGGTCATCCTGGGACCAGAAAGTGCTAAAAGCACACTGTTTGACTGCAGACGTCATTATCTTATTCCCATGGCTGTCTTCACTAGGATAGCACATCACAAATTTAGAACAATCGTATTTATAATAGTTATATCCGAATCCATTGTCTATTATACACCCTTCACACAAAGGATCAATTATAACTACAAAGAGAAAAAAACCAAACATATAGCATAACTGATTTTATTGTCACAAAAGAACTTTAAAGCACAAAGAAGTTAACTTCAGCTTCTAACTAAAAAACAATCTGTCATTACATATTTTACTGACTCTTTTCTTAAACCATCGTATTAAAAGTATTCACATAACGTTATTGAATATGATAGTGTTACATGCATCAACGTCCAATGCAGATTTAGCAACTAATCAGTCTTTTAAAAAAGATGGAGCTACCGGTTTCTGTGTTTGAAAAAAACAGAGTTTGAAAAACGAAAAGAGCATGATATTAGTATTGTAATTTCTTTATGAATGCACCAATGTCCATTTATACACTGGGTCAAAAAGAAATCTCAACATTCTGAACATTTCTGTCACTGTCATATGTTCTGTATCTTTGGTAGTTTCCAAGCTGATAGACAGAAGTCGCATTTCATCCTATTTTCTATAGACAAATCTTGCATTGTCCCTATAATCTATGTTAAGCCATGTCTACTAAAAATAGAACATAGGGTAAAATATAAGTACTGTGTTGGTTGACAGCAGGGGTCGTCCGACACAATGTTTAACCAAGATGCCCCAAGGATGGTTGCTAATAAGTTTCAATTGGTTTCAATTGGTCCAATAGTCTCAGAGGAGAAGATGTTTGTGAAAATTAACGGACGACGACGGACTCAAAGTGATGTATGAATGTGTAACTTTGTCCAAAATCAAAACTGTTAAAAATATTGGTGATTGATGTAGCCATATTTCAGTTTTTTCAGAATGCAGTTGCATGGGAACAAAAAAAAAAAAGGATTCTACTTACTTTTTTCGTCATCATCGAGTCGTGTAGCTGGTGTGGTCGCCATTGGAGGCATTTCTTAAAACATGAAGCATTGAATTAGTTAGTTACTTCACATAAAATTTACACTTAAACAAAATTTAAAAAATATATATCATTTATATTAATAACATAGAGAGGAAAACATCTTATCTTGAAAACAAAACTTTACGACAAAAGAAATTTCAGCTTCCAAATTGTGAACTTTCTATTTCTATGTAGCAGCATTGCGGCAGCGCCTGCATACGGAGTAGATATCTTCCAATTGATACGATATTCCCGGGCTTGTATTTCATATCATGATTTCCTTGATAGAGGACTGCTGTCCACAAGCAAGATATTAAACCAAGAGTTGCAAATGATAAAGTTGAAATCTTTCCTTCGTTAATTTTATGGAAGCCATCACAGGTTGGGTTTCCGTTATGGAATTACCGTTTCACAGATGATATCGGACATGTTCATTATGTCTTAACTATACTCCCAATCTCTTTTTGCGAATGTGTCTAACCGAATTTAGTCAATTTCCCGGATTTGTAATAACATGAGCAACACGACGGATGCCACATGTGGAGCAGGATATGTTTACTCTTCCGGAGCTTCTGAGATCACCTCCAGTTTTTGGTGGGAATCGTGGTGAGTAGTCTTTAGTTTTCGATATTGTGTCTTGTGTACTCTCATTTGTCTGTTGTTTTTTTTTTTTTTTTTTTAGTCATGGCGTTGTAAGTTTATTTTCGATCTATGAGTTACTGTCCCTCTGGTATTTTTCGCCCCTCTTTTATCATTCATTTATATTACTTGAATATTTTTCTATAACATAGAAATATTCATTAAAGTGCAGAGAGTTAATAATTGAAAGCTCACCTTTGCAAAGTAAATCTGCTATCTCATCAAGAATCGTCTTGTTTTTCAGTTGACTGTATTTGCTAATGATTTTCACTCGACTTTTGTCTCCGGCTATTACCTCAAGTTCAGGTTCATCGCTCTTTTTCATTTCAATTCCGATTGCAACAAGAGTTATCCCTTCATCTCTAGCTTGAAGAGCTTGTGATTTTGTAAGTGGTGGGTATTTCGAATCTCCATCAGTGATGATGACACCTACTCGAGTACGTGTAGTTTTGAGAAGATTTTGTCTCATATAAGCAAGGGCAAGGTCAGTCCTGGAGCTATTCCTAGGGTGTTTGAAATTTGATATTCTACTTTTTACAACGAAAGAATTATCAGATGGAGAGAAATATTCGGGGACAATAGTACTGTATACTAATGCGCCAACTCGGACTTTGTTAGGGCCAAACTCAAAGGATCCGATAATATCTTGTGTGAAATTAATCACTTTCGTGAAATCTTCTCTGTGAATACTTTCTGATCCGTCTAAAGCGAACACAACATCACCTGGACCTGGGCATAGTTTTCCTTAAAAAGAAAAATAGAGACAAAATATACACAAGGTCATGTTTTTCTCTGACTGTTTATGATGTCGTTACACTAAATCCAATGGATGTCGGATGTGTACGCATTGATAGTTTAGTCTTAGATGCATAATTTTTTAGTTAGTTGTTAGTGGCTTCAAACTAGCAGTCAGATAACTGCGAGTACTCTCAGATCTGTCTCTAGTGTCTTTTTCGGCAACGTCCACTTGTATTTTTGTCCATCTGATGAGTTAGGCCTTTTTTTAACTGATTTTCATAGTTCGTTCTTATGTTGTGATGTTATACCACTGTCCCAGGGGAGGGTTAGGATTCCGCTAACATGTTGAACCCCGTCACATTATTTATGAATGTGCCTGTCCCAAGTCAGGAGTCTGTAATTTAGTGGTTGTCGTTTGTTTATGTGTTACATAATTGTTTTTCGTTCATTTTTTTATATACATTAGGACATTAGTTTTCTCGTTTGAATTGTTTTACATTGTCTTATCGGGGCCTTTTATAGCTGACTATGCGGTATGGGCTTTGCTCATTGTTGAAGGCCGTACGGTGACCTATAGTTGTTAATGTCTGTGTCATTTTGGTCTCTTGTGGACAGTTGTCTCATTGGCAATTATACCACATCTTCTTTTTTTATATTGGTAGATATACTTTTAGTGTGTCTTTCTATGCTGTGATGTTACACTATAACTGTTTCAGATAAGCGGAAAGGTTTGAACCTATAAAAGCATTTAAACCAGCTGCATTTGTTTGCATCTGTCCTCACTGGTGTTCAGTGGTTGTCGTTCGTTGAGGTGGTTCATAAGTTTCTTTTAATGTTGTGATGCTACACATTTGTTTCAGAGAATGGAAAAGCTATTAAAACGTTTAAATCCGCTGCATTTGTTTGTACCTGTTCCAAGTCAGGAATCTGATGTTCAGTGATTGTCGTTCGATGATGTGGTTCGGGTTAGGGTACACAACTCTATTATATTGAGCAGAGTTTTAATAGTGGAAGTTTGGGGAACAAAAAAAAAACACAATGAAACCGAAAAACTATGTATAGTTTATTTCAAATATTTTGATGCAAAGTGTTAACATCAATGTATGTGACAGAAAAATCAAGCTAAAAAAGTAAAACCTATATATAGAACTTCCCTTCGTGTAATTAGCATATACTTATAGAGTTTAATTTTCCTATACCGTCAAACGAATCCACAACAAGACACAAGAAATGCCTTGAAAAATAACATATTCTTCAATTAGAAAGTCAGACTATTTTTTGAAGCTAGCTATAAAACATCCAACTTGTTTGGCAGTTGCTTATAATCATGTTATATTTAAAAAAAATATGAAAGTCTGGATGTAGTCTGAACCAATTTCTTCAAAGAACATTGGTAAACTGATACATTTTTAAGAAGCAAAACATTTTTTTTTAAATTTTCCTGCATATTGAACAACCTTTTTGTGCTACAATGTGTCCTTTACGGCAGAGTTCATTGAGTGTGTAGGTAAAGGTTATATCTTTGGTTAGCTTGCTTGCAAGCTGAACTATTAAGTTATTATTAGGTAAGGTATACTACCCTCCTTTTAAAGTAACCTAGTTCTACAGAGAGATAGATTGGTTATCTGTCAGTCTAGTCTACTCTAAGGAAGGTAGTGTACATAACCTAATAATGACTTCGCGGTTCAGCTAGCAAGCAACATAACCAAAGATATTACCTTTACCTACACACTCAATGCAATCGGCTTTAAATGTGTTTCTATACAGTTACTGTATATTATATTTATCTGGTCTAGTGATTTTTTGAAAAATAAAATTTGCTGCATTACATATTAAGTTATAGTTATTGACCAAGCAAGTCGGTATATTGGATTTAATCTCCACAGCTTGTGTGACCCTGATTAACCCGTACGATGTAGGAGTTTGGGTTAAAGGGTCGCACAAGCGTGCAGATTGAATCCAATATACCGATTTGATTGGCCAATAACTGTTTTAACACATGACGCCATCAATTTACGTGAAAGTTTTAGAAATGTGGACGATATTCCGCAAACCACGGATCCTAGGATAGTTTCTTGTAGGGAAAAGAAAGGGGGAAATACGACTTTGGTAAGTTTTGGATTAATAACTTTTTTCTATTTAGACTTATTCTAAAATTGCGATTTAATGGTAGACTTTTTTTATCATTTCTGTTCAATATTTTTAATTAGTTTCGATTAAAACTTTAACAAATTGTGCACTTTCAAATCGGTGTATGAAAAATAAAATAATCATAACTTAAAGGGATATTGAGTGTAGATTAATTGCTTTTGCATTACTTACCCTCAATGATATGCTAAGAGAAAGATGAACCGAGGAAGATGTTATATAACTTTAAAAAAACAAGAATGTGTCCAAAGTACACGGATGCCCCACTCGCACTATCATTTTCCATGTTCGATGGACCGTGAAATTATGTAAATAATCTAATTTGGCATTAAAATTAGAAAGATCATGTCATAATCAAAATGTGTACTAAGTTTCAAGTTGATTGGACTTCAGCTTCATCAAAAACTACATTGACCAAAAACTTTAACCTGAAACTTGCACTTTCATTTTCTTTGTTCAGTGGACCGTGAAATTGGGGTCAAAAGTCTAATTTGGTCTTAAAATTAGAAAGATCATACCATAAGCAACAAGTGTACTAAGTTTCAAGTTGATTGAACTTCAACTTCATTAAAAACTACCTTGACCAAAAACTTTAACCTGAAGCAGGACAGACGGACGAACGAACGGACAGACGGACGGATGCACAGACCAGAAAACATAATGCCCCCTACTATCGTAGGTGGGGGCATAAAAAGTTTATTAAACAGAAAATACGTTTCTCTTTCCAATCGTTTACTATTTTTGATACAAAGTCAGTTCATGTAAATGGGGGAAAAACACACGAAAAGCAAATGTACAGCGCTATAAAATTGCTACTCCTTATCTTTGAAGTATATATATAATCTGTTGATATAACACTAAATATAAAAAAAAATGATGTGGCATGATTGCCAATGAAACAACTCTCCTCAAGAGACCAAAATGACACAGAAATTACCAACTATAGGACACCATGCGGCCTCCAACAAGGAGCAAAGCCCATACCGCATAGTCAGCCATTAAAGACCCCGAAATGAAAATGTAAAACAATTCAAACGAGAAAACTAACGGCCTTATTTATTTTAAAAAATGAACGAAAAACAAATGTGTAATACATACACAAACGACAACCACTGAATAACGGAATCACAACCCTCCCATAACCTGGGACAGTGGTATAGCAGATAGCAGAAAAACATAAGAACGAACTATAATAATCAATTGAAAAAGGGTCAACTCAAGACTATTTTGATCTTTTAGAAATATGTAAACTTTGATTCGTGTCGAAGGTTTGATCACTGTGATTTTGATATAAACAAATTAATTGTTAACTGTTACTTTGAGTTACTTTTTAAAACTTGAGAAAGCTTGAAGTGGCAGAATTTAATATAAAAATCAACATGAATTCGTGATACATGTAGTATGCAAATACAATGTATGAAGGGACACAATTGAATCAGCACTGGCAAAGAACGATACGAGGGAGGCCAGTCTACAAAAGCTTCACAGTAGAAATATATTAATATAAGTGAAGAACTTACCCGCAGCACCGTTTACAACAGCAACCAATAGAACAGGAATAAACAGCAACATTATCTACTTTCTTCTGTTCTAAAAGGAAAGAGGTAAGTTACAAAGGTTACTTTCGATTACCAAAAAAGTGTGTACGCGAAAAAGACACATCAGAATTAGAGAAAATTAGCAATGAATACATTTTGACTCATCCTAAGCAGTTCATTTTGACCTTTCTAATAAGGAGGGGTTGATGTAGGTTGATGTAAGTTGCGGGAATTTCTCGCTACATTGAAGACCTGTTAGTGACCTTCTGTTGTTGTTTTTTATTTGGTCGGGTTGTTGCCTCTTTGACACATTCCCCATTTCCATTCTCAATTTTATGAGTATTTTCGAGTTAGGATGAGGGTTGTTGGTGGTGGGATGGGTATGAGATTGGATAGGGATGTGAGCAAAATGTAGTGGGTATTCACAACAGCTGGGAAATGAGATAATTCAGATATGAGATTATTTTATAGATCGATTGCAGAGAATTTGGTCAATAAATAAAATACAAAATAAAATATTTTGTGTAATCAAAAGGTGTCAAGGTTAATATTGAATTATTGGACAACAATATAATTTAGATCAGGTATGGCGGCCAAAACGAGTTAAGCCAAGCAAAATAACGTGACACACTAATATTCCGAAACAACATTTTCTAAATATAAAGAATCGATATTTCAGAACAACAATCATTATTAATCATCGTTTTTTTTTTATTTTAGGGACCATGGTTACAAATCGATGTAACTACTATTTAAAACATTAAGTTGGGCGGACCTAACCATTTTGAAAATTGGGGTCCAATCCGGGATGAAAAGGGGGGGATCAACCATGATATGTCCCCTTCATTGATCGTCCAAAATAAAAGGGGATTTCTAATCCTCGAACCCTCCCCCTGGATATGTCACTGAGCTGACTAAAATGGTAGAATATTTTTCAAAACTTAGTTTTGATTGATTTATCATGGGGCGATCGGTTATGCGCATGTGATATACTTGCTTTTATACGACCTTTGTTTCTTTGACAATAGACATAGATATAGAAAGATATATGATATGAGTGCCAATGATACAACTCTCCTCAAAGTCACAATTTATAAAAGTTAACCATTATAGGTCAAGGTAGGGTCTTCAACACGGAGTCTTGGCTTACAACCCCAACCCCCAAATACTAGTGTAAAATTATTCAAACGGGAAAATAAACGATCTACTCTATATTAAACATAAAAGAGAAACACTTATGAACCACATCAACAAACGACAACATGCATTTCGTAATATAGCGGGGGAAAGAAGAAACAATCACTATATTTTCGCTTTTTTGATTGGTCATGGTCTTTTAAGGATTTAAATTTAATAAACGTAGTTTGTCTTTAAAAGACAAAATCGCTAAATAACCAGCAATATGCTATTTAAAGAATTTAACATGTTGTTCTGTGTAGACCGAAAATAACATCCTACATATTAAGATCTCGTTCTAAATATATTAAAATTGGAAACGTTTAAATCAATTTTGTTTTCATGTTCTAAAAAAGGGGAAGGGTTGGAAAAGTTTTTTTTTTTTAAATATTCAATTGCTTCACCACGGCTTTATTCCCTTTTCTTTGCAATTTAACTTTATTCTGCATTGCCCTGCAGTTTCTTTGGAAGAATGTTCATTTCCACTTTCTTGGATTACAGTTACTTTTGTTTGTTTTTATAAGGTCGGAATATTCATTTCAAAAATCCTTCTGCCCTCCTCCTCGCCTTTCGAATTAGACATACGAATGTCAAAAGGGTCGTCTTTTTGTTTTAAATAAACTAATTTATGACGAAAATACGAAATTATGAAACATTTATCATGTCTTACAATAAAGGTAAAATGGTGAATGAAAATGTTCTGATTCAATTTTTGTAGAATATTAGCGTTTTTAACTCCAAAAAAAATATATGTTCTGTTCCAAAAGAATCAACCAACCCTACTATGATTAAATTTCAAGCACTTTTTTCATATATTTTTGCAACGAAATAGCCGAAAAGCTGTACTTTGTAGTGGCGTGAAAACACAGTAAATCAAATATACCAAATGTATCTTTGTGTCTGTTTTGCCATATCGAGTTTTATGCGGTCCAGGTGGATTTTTTTACAAGGGTTTTCGCCAATCACACGGATTGGTGATCGTATAAGTTTGTCTGAGACTAGATTTGGAAACAGTCGAAAGTTGAAAGGCTAAATTCGACCGCGTGTTCTCATTCTAAAGAGACGTCTACCAATTGACGAACTTGTTTACCAGATATTACTGTTATCCAGTATAGAAAAAGGTTTATAAGAGTTTTCATATGTTAAGATATTTACATGTATATAATCGTACAAACTAATAATGGTAATTCGTATTCAATTCTAGTTTGTTATTACTTTACTTGTGGTATTTTGCTACCACTTTATTTGTTTGTATAAATTCAGTGAAGTTTTATTTCAATAATTGCTTTTTATGTCAGATTTTTTTTTTTTTGTATAATTGTGTTAAAAATGATAATAAAAAACTTACCAATTGTCTCACTGGAGCTTCAGACAAGTGACGAACAAGAACAGAAAATCAATTCTGATACGTAGAAATAGGAAACTTGATATAACAGATAAAACGTATGTGCATATGTTACATGCTTATAACACGCTATGCTAAAGTTAAATGTTAACAATATCTACTTCCTAGAACCAACAAAATCTATTTTCCTTACATTGCAATATATTTAAAATTCCCCAAATTATGTAATGTTAGAAACTAAATTGATCATAAAATAAAAAAACTTCATTTCTCTCTTTCTTTCAATTTAATATGTTTATACTATTTTTGATTTATAAATTTTAAAGTTATATATTATCAAGCTTATGTTCCCATGTATGCCAAAAAGAATTGAACACTGAAAGATTGTGATATTATAGAAACTTTGTATGAATTTTCTACACGACTGTTGAAAAGGGCTAAGGGGAGACACAAAACTCATTAGTCAAAGGCGAAGTCAAATTGATCGGTTCTTTCCTTTTTCGCCAATTGGCATTTGAAATTTTCATTTGTGTCAAAAAGTCTAATATCAATAAAGCAATGAATAATCAAAATATCACAATAAAGCGAACTTATTTATTGATTGTCAAAAGTCTTTGAATGAATAACGTGCTATCTGTGCTCCTTTAATTAAGACTTTTACTCTGTATTATTCACTTCCGCTTAACATTGTCAAACAGAAAGTCTTTAATTAAACTAAATGGTCCCTTGAAAAATCGAATGGAAGATTAGTTTGTCAAATAACTCAAATAAATATATAAAAGAAGATCTGATGTAGATTGTCTACAGAAGGAGTGAAATGAACAAGTTTTTTTCATTAAATTAAATCAATAATATTTACGTTAATTTATCAATAATACAATTATTTAAAGTACTACAAAACATCATTTGGTTTTAATTTGAACTATAATAAAAGAGTGAAATAACAAAAATAACGAACTCCGAGGAAAATTCCAAACGGAAAGTTACTAATCAAATGACAAAATCAAAAGCTACATTTTTTAAACGAATGGATAGTAACTGGCATATTCTTGACTGTACAAGCATTTTCTTATGTAGAATATGGTGGATTTGACCTGGTTGAGTAGCTAGCTTAACCTCTCACTTGTATTACAGACGCTTAAAATTTCATTATTTTCACAATGATGTGTGCACAAACAAACGTTAGAGGTAATGGTACAGCAGTCAACATTGTGTTATTATCTCAATCACTATAAAACAAACAAGTATGTAACAAGTAATTCACAAAGATATCAAAACCATCGTGTATTTTGTTTTTGTTGATACGGAGTATTTATCATTATAAGGTTTGGTATGAACTTTTTTTTTAGATATATGACGAGGCGTTCTTTGACATTGTCCTGGCTCACTAACTTTCTGCCCAGATACAAAGTTTTAGTAACCGCTGCAAGCTCTTGAATACTAAATAAGTTGGGAAATGTAAATTCCTTTGCAGGTGTATAGGTATGTAAATGTAAAGTGGGCAACATCAATTTCACAATTAAAATCGTCTCGTCTGTTAAAGATTCAGGCACTCAGATAACCGCTTAGGTCATATTCGAGTTATAATTCTAAGAATGAGCAAGACGAAGCCATGTCTGTTGTTTCTTTAAATTCTAGTTCTGAAGGAAATATAAATGGAACCCAATCAGAAAAGTTTGGATTGTAAATGGAAGGAACATAATCAATTTATCTGCATGTAAACTGAAATGATTTTTTTTCTTCACTTTTTTTGACAAGTGTCTGAAGAAACTCGACTCATTTGGAAATAAGAAGAGAGCAACAAGGAGAGGCACACAGTTGTTCTAATAGGAATGTAGCAAAATTTGTTGATAAAAGTCTACCTCCAATCCAACAAGTATGTTGACAATTAAGAAAACTCCAGCATATTGATGACTTGTCCCTCAGTGTAGCATTTTGTACTTTTTTGGTTAACAATATATATATATATACCGTATGGTCTTTAAAAGTAAAAAATTACATTTCTATGTTCATCAGCATTAATGTTGAATATTTCTTTCAGACGATTTTTCAATTTCTGTTGGTTAGGATTGTAAAACAGGTTTAATAGAATTAATTTCAGAGAAAGAACGAGATTGATGACTTGCCAAAATATCATCCTTGTCAAATAATATGCTATATGTGGGATTTTCTTACGCCCAGGAGTAGATTACCTTAGCCGTATTTGGCACAACTTTTTGGAATTTTGAGTCCTCAATGCTCTTCAACTTTGTATTTGTTTGGGTTTTTAACTGTTTTGGTCTGAGCGTCACTGATGAGTCTTATGTAGACGAAACGCGCGTCTGGCGTATTAAATTATATATAATCCTGGTACCTTTGATAACTATTACCTGAACGATAATTTATTCCTAATTTTTTTACAAGATACTCACGGTAGTAAGATGTACATACAAAGACAATATTATTTTTGTGTTTTACCACAGGAACAACAAAACACTTATCATGAAGAGAATATAGACATTTCACAGCTTCTTAGTCTCTAAAATCGGATTTTCGGTCGATCATTTACTTTTTCATTTTTAGCCATGACGTTGTAAGTTTATTTTAGATTTATAAGTTTGACTGTCCCTTTTGGTATCGTTCGTCCCTCTTTTACACATTTTTTTCAACTTACGAATGCGACGTTTTATCAGAGACCTGATTGATTTGAATCATTCTGACAAAGTGCCCAGTTCAATGCATTCTCGTTTAGCCAATCGCCCTCATTGGAATCCACAATTATTTGAAAGTTATGGTTTTAACTGATGTGTTCGGGTTCTCTAAACTTGGATCAGGGCATATCATCTTTCGGAGATGTTAATGTTGAATAATGTTTAGATCCCCAGTAGTAACACGGTCAAGAGTGAGATCGAGATTTCGTGAATTAAGGAATAAAATGTTGCATTTTATAATATGTGTAATAGATTAACTGATTGTACAAGTATACAAATGACACGTCACAACGTCTTTACGTTACAAGATAAGAAATAAGTGATGTGCCCGAATTGTGTTCACGCAATATTTACAACACACACGTTAGAGGATTTGTTATAAATTGTTCTGAATTAAGTTCCTGCAATGCTTGCTTATAGTTAAATACTGAAAGTGCAATGGTTATGGTGTAAATGTAGAATACAATAGGAACAGACTGAGTTTTTAAAATAAACTGGAATTTCAAAACATATTTATTAACAGTGGATTGGGAAATAAGTTATTGTTAACTGTTTACAAAATATTGAATCTTTTGAAATACTAAGGCGTTTCTACATCAGGCATAGATAACCTTAGCTGCATTTGGCAAAACTTTTAGGAATTTTGATCCTCAATGCTCTTCAACGTTGTACTTTATTTGGCCTTTTAAACTTTTTTGGATTCAAGCATCACTGAGAAGTCTTGTGTAAACGGAACGCGCGTCTGGCGTATATTCAAAATTTAGTCTTGGTATCTATGATCAGTTGATTTATTGCAATTTATATTTATATGCTGCCTTGTAGTGGCATTAGCCTGGCAGTGACTGTTTTTTTCGAAATCTACAAGGGTGTCTTTTACGTGCAAGAGATATGGCTCTCTCTGAACACAGTTTACCCATTTGTCGCTCCTTCCGACAGACTATCATAATTTCTGAAGACCATACTCGCAAATGATGTCATGGTAGAGATGAAACTTCAGCCCATTAATTTTGCACCCCACAAAGTGAGTCGAAACAAGGAATCTTTGTGTTAGTCATATTAGTATTCCAATGTACTAACAACTACACCACGGATCTTCATCTATGCATTGTTCTGAATCCTGCAATGCTCGTTTATAGTTAAACATTTTAAGTGCAACGATTTTGGTCACGGTAACCGTAAAACACAAAAAGGAATAGACTGACTTTTGTTTATTAAACTTAGAATTTATGAAATACTGAGGCTTTTCTACCTGAGGAATAAATTACCTACGCTGTTTTGGGAAAACTCTTTTGAATGTTTGGCCATCAATGTACTTCAACTTTGTCCATTATTTTGGCTTTTTTAACATGTTTTGAATTGAGCGTCAATGATTAATCTTTTGTAGAGAAAATGCGCGTCTGGCGCAAATATAAAATTTCAATCCTGGTATATATGATTAATTTTTAAAGATAAACTCATCATAGATGCCAGGATTGAAATTTAATATTTAAGCCAGACGCGCGTTTCGACAAAAGACTCATCAGTGACGCTCGAATAAAAGAATGTTAAAAAGGCCAAATAAAGATATTAACTCCATTTAATGTAGAACTTTGCTGGTGTTTTTTTAATCAATTCAGTCCTGGTATCTATGATGAGTTTTTCCCTTTATGAGTTTACAGAACAAGTAGCAATTCTTTCTTTTCTACATGACAAAATTCCGATCTTACTGTTTTAAATAGACAGAAATGAGCGTCATCATAAATTATACTGACCACTCTGTACATTGGAAAAAATGTATTTATGCATTCTTTGTCAATTGCATAATCTGTTAAACATTTAAGAACATAAACACGCAGCGCTCATTTGAAGCTGTGGTAGCTTGTCGTTTTTCCAATGCAGTAACACACAGAATAGTTATTATGTAGTAATGTAACCGTAGCAGATGATGAAGATGTGAAAAAAGGTCACCAAATATCCTAGAGGAAAATATCGATCTATACCTAATCGCCCTATCATTTTCTGTGTTCAGTGGACCGTGAGATTAGGGATCAAAAGTTTAATATTGACAAAATTAGAAAGATCATATTATAAAGGAACATGAATACTAAGTTTCAAGTTGATTAGACTTCAACATCATCAAAAACTACGTCAAAAAAAATCTTTAAAATGAACCAGGACAGACGAACGAACGAACGAACAGACAAACAGACACACAGACCAGAAAACATAATGCCCATAAATGGGACATAAAAATCGGCTTGGTTAACAATAATACAGTTTATAAGATCATATATACTCTTGACCAAAACTTTTAGAAATCATTTAAAAGTATGTCTTATCCTTACACAGCCAAACTCGGAAATTTTGAAAGACTTGTTGATATGGGGATACTAAGGAATCTTTATAGCATACGGAATAAAACAAGTAATCTTAATTTAACATAGTAATCATCATTGTTTTAAGTGGTACTATAGAGAATATTGCAAATTTAAATCCATTGTTTTGTAAAATGTTGTGTCAAGACATACTAATGTAGAAACTATGTTTTTAAATCGATTTATAATATATCGCCATTATTTCTTTCTTTCTGTATTACGACTATGCAACTCATTTGAAATTGTGGTTGCTTGTCGTTTTTTTCCAGCCTGTTATAGAGATTTCTCGTATTTCTAAAATCTTTATATTGATTGAGGGGTATAACAGATTATTTATGTTGTTTTGTTTTGCATGATTCGGTTCTTCTTTACAACAAAAAATGTTTTTCCAACCTTCATTGTTTGTGCATTGATATCGACCCTCTATCAATCACACTCTCATTTTCTAATGGCAGTCCAAATGTCTGCAGCCTATATTTGATAAAAATAAGTTGGAGATCTGATCATATAAATCATAAAAATAAAACAAAAAAACGTTCTAGAATCAAAGTTTGCTTTTATTTCAAAATAAAACCAAGTACAATTAATAAAATATGTGTGCAATGTAGAAACATAATTTAGCAATCGTGTAAAATAAAATGACTGAACAGATATTTCAAATGCCAAGTGGAGGTTATCAAATAATGTTAAACCACCTCCTACCTTGAACCTAATAAAAAAAAATCTATTGTTTTATCAGATTGCATATTTTATATAATTTGAATATTAGACATACATTTAAAGAACTAAAAGCACTATTGCAAATACAATCGTTTGAAAGTAAGTAATACAAATGTCATTGTATTTATATAAAAGTTATTTTCCAAAATGACAATAAAACATGATCACAGCGTTATTAAAACACATTTCAACATCAATATCAATATCACAAATTTATACATTGTGATTCATATTAATTAAACAACAAGTCATAGAGTTTCCCCTGTAAATGTAGCACTTAAAGCAAAAAATCAAAATACAAAATGAAAGTACACAGAAAGGGACATTGTTAATAATAAACGAGCAAAAATGTTAAAGCAGTTTGATTTTGTGAATTTGTAAACACAAAACTACATTAACCTTCATATTATTACAAAATGAGATGAACATTGATCAATAAATGCTTATACACAAATATAGTCTGGTCACACTTAATAGAACCAAATGTTGTCTTGTTTTGCTTTTACAACTGAACTGACCTTTTCTACGATTTTTAAATTGACATTATAACCAACAGATCTTTTTGACAATTTAACTTATATTTGTGTTTCCTGAGTGGATAACATTAATCAGATATAGGAACTGCCTTCATGGTTGCTTACTTACTTATAGAAACATATTTCGTAGTCTATTGAGGTTTATACAAATTAATTTTCATAATGTTAAAACTATTTCAGCATTATGTGCTGATATTTATATAATAATATTTACATTCAGACATGTTGGGTTTATTTACAGGAAGATTTGTTTTCATATTACAATAGACATCAAATAGCATTACACAATGCATTAAAAAGACTAATGCATCAATTTGCCTTGTACGTAAAAATGTTGGTATATTGAGGTAATCACATGATATACAATATCATAGTTTTCTTTAAAACATTCCAACTTGTTTGATTTGAATTGCCTCCGTTACATTGCATTCAGCTTGTCCTTGATCTCCTGAGCTATGCAATCGTAGATCTTTAGCTGCAAAAGAAACAAACATCGTGGTTTTTCTCTCGCATTTTTACAGAATACAGTTATTCACTAATACTACTTCAATATGTCTACAACAAAAATGTATAACAAGTTCCCATTACACTGTTTGCTTTGACAATACTAAGATAATAAACAAAATTGCGACGAACGTCAAACACTAAACACGGCTTCGAATGAAAAGTATTCATAAAAAGTGGAACTAATAAATATAGAATAATAGGTAGTTTCGTTTTTGATACTGACTATATCATGTGGAATATCTAGACGAGCCTATAAGGGCGAGTTAAGATATTCCACATGATATAGTCAGTATCAAAAACGGAACTACCTTTTATTCTGTTTATCGGTAATTATGACGTCACACAATGTATTGCCTAATATTTTCGGTGATACAGCCAGTACGTTGATACTCAAAAATATTAGGCAGTAAGATCAAAAGGAAAATATACGAATTAACGATAATGTATTCTAATAAATCAAATTCAAAGTAAAACAACACCAATGACATATTTAGATATAGCACATTCCTTCCAACTAAGGCCGAGTTAATGTGTCGTGAGTTTAATTTTGAATTTGTCCATATTTTCCAAGTCGTGACCTGTTGTATCCGACTATAAAATGTGGATTTCCTCATTGCAGTACAGTGACATAAACCTGCTTATATCTACTTCATTTGAAATCTGATGGATGTTTTTTTTTCATTGGTACATTGGTAGCCTTATGACATCTCATAAATGTAATAATAATTGACATTCTACTAATGATTGACCATTTTTTAGCAATTGAAATTTTACTTACAATTGATTGACAAATTGGATTTAATTGTGTAAGGAAGCTAGTTTATCAAATAAAGCCTTCGCTTTGAAGGCCGTACATATTGTGACTTGGATGGAGAGTTCAACTTGTCTCGATGGAACTCATACCACATCTTCTTTATTTTTATGTAATGCGGGCACTACTTGTTTGCATGCAGTGTATATTTTTCACAGTTTTATAAATATATCAAACTTACAACCTTAAAAGAGGGACGAAAGATACCAAAGGGATAGTCAAACTCATAAATCTAAAAAAAACTGACAACGCCATGGCTAAAAATGAAAAAGACAAACAGAAAAAACAATAGTACACATGACACAACATAGAAAACTAAAGAATAAACAACACGAACCCCACCAAAAACTAGGGGTGATCTCAGGTGCTAAAAGTTAAGTCTAACATTTGAAGTTCAGGCTTATTTTGAAGGGTCAACAATGGTGATAAAGGGTCTCAGACATTTTAGAAAATAATATATACATGTATGTTTATAATTCCGAAAAATATTTAAAGACTCAAATCTATCACCGAAGAGGTCGTCAAAATAATTGTCAGAGTATATACTTGTATTGTTACATTATATGTTATATACACACATGTTCGGTATTGAATTTTATTCTATGAGTTCATGAGTAAGACTAAAAGATGAAATTGATATTATATCGATTGAAGTACTGTAACAGAACACATCGGACTACAATAAATTTTCAATTGTTTACCATTTAAAAAGCTTTATTTCGAGCCACGTTTTTGACTTTCAATATCAAACCAATATTTCTTCGTCTCGTTTGTATTATTATTTATTAAGTAACGTTGAACATATTTTTAAATCAATATAATTATTTCTTGTTAGTATAGTTATTGGTTGTTTTTGACCTTTTAAATATATGCACATATGTCATATCGCACGTGGTTAGTACACATGTAGGTATGCTTGTAAATAGATATAGAAAGATGTGGTGTGAGTGCCAATGAGACAACTCTCCATCCAAATAACAATTTATAAAAGTAAACCATTATAGGTCAATGTATGGCCTTCAACACGGAGCCTTGGCTCACACTGAATAACAAGCTATAAAGAGCCCCAAAATTAAAAGTGCAAAACCATTCAAACGGGAAAACCAACGGTCAAATCTATAAAAAAAAAAAGAGAAACGAAAATTGTGTTTGTTTTACAACTATCTATAAAAAGACCCATAATACCATGATTGTTTCACACTCAACTCTGTATTCTTACATTTTTTATACTACCATCTAAGTACTGAATGCCATTAGCGGTAGGTTGAGTAAGTGGCCTGCCAAGTGCAAAAGTTGGACCTTTTAATATTGATCCTGAAAAAAAAAGATAACGCAAAAGTGTAAACAAAATATGAGTCAAAAGACTGTTAGTAAATAACCTAAGTACACGAGTTTAGTATAGGCATTTAAGGATACGCTGTCGACTTAATATTATATACCATCACACAATAATTACATTAGATGTATGTTTCGATATGATACCTTATTCTGATTGGCTAACTGGACATCACGTGTTATTCCGTAAGCAATTGCATTACTCAATAAAACTTTTCATTCATAACAAGACTAGTGGTCCCACAAAAAGTGCACAGGTGAATTAAATAAAACAATTATAAAATGCGTGTTTTCATGATCAGACCTAAAAGAAATGAAATTATAAGTATTAAAAATGCTTCTTTTTGTAACTTCATAGGGTTGTAAAAGCGTTGACCGTGCGCACATTTTAAGATTGAAGCACTTCAGCGCTTAATACAAAATGTACTTCGGTCAACGCTTTTACACCCATTGAAGTTACAAAAAGAAGCATCTAATTTTTAAATAATTTTATGTGTTTATTGAACATTTAAAATCAAGAAAACAAATATCAATTTATCAAATTCACGTCAGCTATGATAAAGCGACTTGCTTTGTGCTTCTCGTGAATTGTGTCAATAAACAGACGTAAGGCCTGCAATGCAAAATGCGAAGAATGAATGTCGAAACTTTATTCGGAGAGAAGAATTAAGGTCTTAATAACATATAAGATACGATTAAGAAGTTACAACAGCAAAAAATGCAATTATTCAATTAATTAAAAATGCACTCGACGGACACATGGTAAACAAAATTTGCATAAATTAAATATTGATGACAAAGCTATAAGTCAAAAAGCTTGAATGCTATGAATATTTCTGAATTAAAATGAAATAAAATGGACAAACGGTGCTTTTTGCTATTTTATGATAAATTCGGAATACCATATTTACTAAGGATTAAATACTGACCTGTCAAGGCAATGGAACTTTCTTGACCATCAACATTTAAAACAAAGACGTTGCCATCATAAGCCATTGTTACGTCAACATAAGCAGAAGTTGAGCCTGTTATCGACTACAAACATTTAAAGAATCATACAATTAGTCTAACCTATGTGTTTTTTTATTTTTTTATATGGGGTGTACATGTAAGCATTAATGGTAAAGATTCATATCATATATATTTTTTAAGATATCTGAAGCTGGTAATGTAAATATGCTTTAATTTATTTTCTAGTTTCGCAGTTTTCCTTTAACCAATGTTTTTTTAATTAATTAAACTGTTTTCCAATTTCAATGGTTTACAGCGTTTAATGCGGACAGTAGAGTTAGTATATGCTATTATTCTTAAACTTGCTGTATATTGTCAAAAGCAGTAATGCATGTCTCCATATAAGTTAATGCAGAATTCATCTGTAATTTTATCGTAAAAATAAAATATGCCGATACATTTTATTATAACATGTACCGGAAACTGTTAACTCTTGTGTAGCTATTTCCTTCATTCCGATAAAGTGAGGGAGACGAATCTTTCAACATTCAGTTATCGGTATAATGTTTTATGAATAGTAGTATGACTGTAACTGCAAACGCTTTTCAGTTTTAATCACGTGTTTTCACGGCTGTTTTGTAAAAGTTGTAAAAGTCGTACAAAAAGTATTGTGTTTCTAAAAGTTTAATTTTTGTAGCTATTTTTTCATGGATTGTCGTTTTTTCTATATTCTTTAAATGTTTTTCCGATTATTCTTTATATGTAAATACCCTATTTAGTATTCACTATTCTTTCCTTTTGAGTATTTTTTGTTATATTTTCGCTCATTAATCTTTAATTTATAAACCCCAATCTTGACCCTCACTGATGTTAGAAAGGCAAATTCAAACTTACAACGTTTATGATTTGCATTCCGTCTGTTGTCTGCAACTGACTGAAAAACGTATAATCGCCAGTTGGTGATTTGCCCACTTGTATAGAAATCGATGGTGTATCAATCAAGGAGGTTGCAGTATCAGGATATATACAGTTTATAAGAATTTGTTGCAAGCCACTTGGGCTGCTTGCTGATAGCTGTAATTTGAAGGACACTGCAAAGGCCTGTTGAAAATCATAATTAGCCAACCGATACATTATGATATGACCGTTAGGTGTAAGTTTCATTGCATCTGGATCCGTTTGAAAATCAACAAGAGCATTTGAATTGATCCCGTATATCAATTCACTTGTCTGTTTAAAGGTGAAGACGCCATTTTGACCTTGTTCCACCAATGCCTGACAACCTGGAACAAAAACCATACGTCAGATCTTGATACTTGTATTAAATACAAGTAAATGATTAACAACTAAAATATGTTCATAGTACACGGATGCTCCACTCGCACTATCATTTTCGGAGCCGGCTTAAACTGCATTCTCTTTAAAAATTAAAAAAATCCCACGTTTTTCATCGATTGATGGTATTTCAGATTGTTTGTTTAGTTATACATGTTATATGACATTGTGTTATGATACAAAGTCCTCCTTTGTCGCATTGTTTTCATCAATTTAACTTTTGTGATAGAACCAATGCATGTCAATCAAATATGCTTCGAATACAACTGTTTCTCTTTTAAACTCAACATCTCATATTTCTGTCATACAAACAACTTAATTGAAAACACTACGGTTGGGCAAACCAAACCAAACCAAATCAAAACAGGATAATTTCAGATGCCCCCAAAAGGTAATCAGTATCGATAAAATATGTGTCTGCAAAGATATATGCCGCAGAATTGTGTAATAACCTTATTTGATAAAAAAAATAGTTACTTACCTGTAGGTAAAATTACAATGTTTGTGTCATGTGTTGAACATGAACATTTTGATTGGTCATAAAGGGTTCCAGATGCGCATGTCTGGTGAATCATAATAACTGAACCATCTTGAGCTTGTTGCTTTACGTAATATTTAGACGCGTCGGTTGGGTCCTCCTCAAAATTACAAGTTTCTAAAATATAAAACAAATATAAAAACAATGTCTTTATCATATGTAATAGTACTCGAACTCGTGTACAAAATCAACTCGTGTTTCATTAAAACATGAGCAGAGAACGTTATGATCATGTTACCAAAAGGACTTAAAATTTGATAATTGTGCACAACAGTTACATCATTTTATGATGTACAAACTTTAGCAAATGATAACATAAATGAATTAAAATAACAAAACAAATTTTTCATTAGGTACACGAGTTTCAAAAGATGAAAAATGAAGTTCGAATTTAAACCATTAATGTCGTAAGCATGTTTAAAAAGACAATGAGATAATAACTTTATAGTTCTAAGAACCGGAATTAAAATTTTGTTTGTGGGCCAGACACGCATTTCTTCTACAAATAACTCATCAGTGACGCTGAAATCAAAATGTTAAAAAGGCAAATAAAGTAAGAAATTAAAAAGAATTGAGGACAACAAATTTCTAATCAATTTCATTGATGAGTACGAGAAAAAAAAATGATAGAACACACCCCCCCACCCTTCCCCTCCTCCCCATTTTGTGGTTAAGGAATTGACATAAATTATTCTGTATAAAATATGACAAGTGTTAGTTTTGCTTTCCAGATAAAAAATTCGAAAACTTACATTCGATTTGAAATTTTGACCGCTTAGTCATCAATTAGACTATACAAACATAAAACATAATATTTAAGGCAATTTCTTTTAAAAAGCCGTGTCAAAAAGAAAAAAAAGAATAAACATCTGTATGTGTCCTTGCAAAACCAAACATTTTATTTAAGAAATGAAAAGTGATTATTGATAAGAGATTCTTAAAATTTATGGCTATACATAAATTTGAGAATCAGGTTATATACTTTCAGAGTATATTTAATATCTGATGTGTTCCCCATGTTATGACCAAAATACTTACGGAGAGTGGGACCAAAACAATTAGTTGTTCCGGGATCTGCAATGCATTGAAGAGTGTTTGGATCAAATATTCTATTATTTGAGCAAGCCATTGGCAGTGGTATTCCACCTTGACACATCCAGTAAGTTTCACAACCTAGATACGGCATAAGAGTCCCGTCAGTCTGACCAAAACATTTATCTAAATAACAAAATGTTAATCAATTGAATAATTAAAGATAAATTTAACTACACATAGTATGATATGAACAAGAATGCATATATATGTTTACCATCAAGCTTTAGTTTAAGGCTTACTGTACTGTCTTTAAATCGTTTTTCATTTTTTGTCATGTAGTTTTGAATTGGGTTTTGACTTAAAATCTCTGAAACATTGTGCTTTTTCTACTTATCTATGTTAAATAAATCACCTTAGGTATGTAATAATAAATGCGTTTATAGTGGTTTTTTTTCAAGATTTCAAAAAGGGCAATGTGGCTTGAAAGCCAAATAAAAATAAATTGTGTAAAGAAGAAATAATTAAATACACCTATATATCGACCTTTATCTCTTAGTGACACGCTATACAAGTATTTGATTTCGATCACACGAAATGGAGTTTCAAGTAATAAAAATGAATAGTGTAAAATGAAACAAACATATGGATTATTTTAACTGTTGTGGAAAACAGACAATCAAAAGACTGGTGAAGAAAATGAAAAAAAAATTACATAAAAAATTAAAGTATTTTCGTTTGCTTTTTTTTTTAGCTGATTAAATACTAGAAATGGGTGCAGAACAAAATGATTGTTATGAATTTGTGTATCAAACAAATCTTAAAATGAATTGAACCTAGTTGATACGTTTATCTCGTGCATGTACATGCTATACGAAAGTATTATCAACATGATCAAGGTTAATCTCCCTACGCAAAGATTCCCACAAAGGAGTAATTAGGAACAGTGACTAAAATCAACACTTCATACGTTTTACGGTAACCATCAGAAATTTGATGATCAATTTTACATATCTGAGTGTTAAACCATTCGTCTCATTTTTTTTTAGCTGTTTTAGTCTTTGTATATGTTCCAAACCATATGAGTATTTGGACCGTACATGTACGGTCCGGACCGTATACGTATACTCGTACGGTCCGACCATACGCGTACGGTCAAACCGTATGAGTATACGCGTATGGTCCAGTATGAGCTGACCATACATGTTATTGGATCATATGGGTTACATCTATACAAACATTTATCACAATCTTTATTTTTAGTTTTACAAATTGTGATTTTTACAATAAGATGGATAAAATGAACTACCTAAAAAAATTTAAATTAGATATTTGTTTAATTGAATATCTGAATCTTATTTTGAAACTCTCACCCAAAGTGACACTCGCTACCAAAAGTATATTTTTTACATTTGCATTTTTCAGTTCATGCATGTTTTTTGAAAAGTCGCTAAATGATCTAAAGCAATTGTCCTCCCACATTATACACATTCAATTTCAGTGAGAATAATTGTCATAATTCAATTATTGTATTATGTATTACTGATTTACATGCTAAATACTAGAGATTTATAGATTTAATTAGCGTGAATTTTTTAAATAGTTAAAATATAAAGTTTTTATTTCAATAACGATTGATTTTTTTTCTATTTCTTTGAGAGTTAAGTTATGTTGATCTGTTATATATATTTGTATCTGATACAATTGACCAACTCTTTGATATTATCACACCGTACGGTCCGACCGTATGAGTATTTCGAAAAAGTACGCATACGGTCCAGACCGTACGCGTACGGTCCAAATACTCATACGGTCTGAAACATATATACCAGATTAGTCTGTAATCTTACACTGAGACGAATGACATAATATCAATAAAACATATAATTCATAATTAATTAAACCCCTTTAATAAATTAATTTTGGTTCTTCCCTCGCCGGGATTTGAACCCATGCTACTGTGATATCGTGACACCAAATCGCCTGCACTGCAGCCGTCCCGCTAGACCACACGACCACCTTGGCTCTCTAAAAAAAGAGCTTTCGGTGGCCATATGTTACCTTTCCTCGTCAGTTTTAATCTAGCGGCGTACTACAGTACATGATATATAAGGCATGAAGATGTTATTGTTACAGATCAGCTAAATTATCTATAGTAAAGGATCCTACAAATAATGTAAGATACAGTCACAGAAAATAATTATATTCATAAGTACGTCTGAGTCAGTGACAACCCTACAACAGATGTATCCATCGGATCGCCATCAATGATGGTGATACATGGCTGTGTACATAATGTATATACAACTCGTCTAAACACCAACCCAACAATGTTAGATCTGTAAATTTGCTTTCGCAAATTTTTGGTTCTTCCCTCGCCGGGATTCGAACCCATGCTACTGTGATATCGTGACACCAAATCGCCTGCACTGCAGCCGTCCCGCTAGACCACACGACATATATATATATATATATGACATCTGGTGTAGATATTTAAAACATAACCATCTATCTTTTATGATTTGATTTTTGATTTTTGTCGTTTTAACGCCACCTTTAATTAATCAGTTTTTATTGGTGGAGGAAGCCGGAGTGCCCGAAGAAACTCATCGACCTTCGATAGGAAAACTGACAATCTAAATCAATTAAGATTGGAGTCCGGTGCATTTACACGAGCGGGGTTCGAACTCACAACCTCAGTGTTAACTGTCTAGTGATAACAGTAGTAACAACATAGACCACTCGGCCACCGAGGCTCCTATTTTTTAAGAACCTTCAGTAATATTATGTATTGTAATATCTTTAATTTTCGGTTTAATAATTTTCAAATACAACTGCTTTCTATTCAGAGCACAGACATCATAATATAACTATAGCATATTGTAACACTTTTGTACGTATACTTACTCAGTGGGTTTGGACAAACCATATTCTCCCATGTAACACATGTCTTATGTTCCTGGGACCAAAATGTTTTAGCGGCACAATTTTCCTCCTTTGCCACCATGATTTCATCACCATTGGTGTCATGTGTTAAATAGCAGTGGTAGAACTTAGAACAGTCACTATTGTGTGCGACATAGGCATGCCCATCAACAATTACACAACCTTCACATAATGGATCAGTTACAACTACAAATAAAATATGTACACTTTAAATAAATGTAGTATAAGATATATAATTCAAATGGAATGTATGGGTTTTGCTTAATTTAAGGACCGATTTGATCTGAACCGGTTCTCAAAACTAAATTTTGAATTATCAAATAGTGTGGCCGCGAGCTTCACTGATTAGACATTAATGATCGAAATACGCATCTGCTGCATTCAAAATTTGAAAAGTTTTGTTTTATTACAACGATATAATTTGATAGTTAATTGGTAAACTATTGGCTGGGACACGTATCAACTTAAGACTATCAGTTAAAGTAAATGAATGTCGAATAAACTAAAACAACTTTTTTGCATATAATCTTTAGAAAACATTTTGTTGGTCGGCGGTATATAACATATATATTATAATTACGCAAATTGCGCCTCTTTTTCAAAATTCCTGAATCCACCCCTTAGAATGTACTTATAAATTGTCAATCTAGTTGTCAGTTGGTGTGATCAAGTATTATCCCTTTTCAAATCATGGTGTTTGATGTGTGTAACCCTTCAATATGTCTATTTTTATATTTTATACAGCAAAAAGATACTCTATCCTGAAGATTACTAACTGTTTGGCTTACATTTACATGTAGTTGAATTGTGTTTCTTAACGTATACTGCAGTTCAATATAGTTCAATGCAGTTTGATATCACAAAAGACGTCGAAAAAACTCAATAACGGGATTTATACTTTGCATAATTGAAATGCATTTGCCGTATATTCACTTGTGATATAAAGTTACTGATGGTATACGATCATGTTTATGGCATTGGCAACGACTGTCAGAATTTTAGTTTAGACCATCAATTCGAAGTACAGGTTATCAGATATTTGACGACGTCCGCTCTAAATTCAAAATGTGTCACTTAGAATTACTGATATATATAATATAAAAAAGTACCCGACTACAAAGAACCACCTCTTATTGTACCTGTTTCTTAGCTAAAATATTTGACCAAATAAATGATATGTTTCGAGACAAAATATATTTACTTATAAATACTTATATAATAAAACATACTTGGTTCGGTTTTTAGAGTTGTCGTAAGCGGTGCAGGTGTTGTTGTAGTAGATGGTGTAATAACTGAAACGAAAAGAAGAACATACTTTAGGTGAAACTATGTACATGACGAAAATAATTTAAAAAAATGTATCACTAAGGCAGTTGAGAACTATGAAAAGACTGATAAAAAACAATGGTTTAATATTTGTTATTTCATTAGACATCACGAATCCTCATTCAATGAAGACATAAATAGAAGGTCTGTTTTATATCTTTCGATTTATATTTGGTTAAATGTCTTCGTCTTCAAGTTTCATAATCCAAACTATATTTATAAGTGATATTTGATTGATAAGTTGATTTAGAAGTTTTGCTAGTTAGTTAGTCCGACGATCAATATTTTATTTGTTTTAAAAAAGCTAACAGATAACACATATCAATTCTCAAATCGTAAAAATTGGGTAGCCATATTAGCATTTATGAAGAGTATCTTTCCCCTAATTGAGGATTTTCCTAATTACCATAACAACTACTTGGTGTTGTCTTAATATTCTTAATATAAAAATATAAAGAAAATATATACAATAATGATACAAAATGTACAGTGCATCATAAGCCTATTTGGCTGGCTGAAAATTACTTGTATATATGATGTAATTTTTGTTGTAATTCAGGTTGCACTTTAATATTAAAATATTCTATTCTATTCTATTCTATACCAAAATGAACATATTTGAGTATTAGCTACATTTATAACTGTCACGTAGTGCTCAAATATGGTCATAGAATAAGAATATGTGTAATGATTGACATTAAGACACAATTCTCTTCCATAGAGTAATGCTACAAAAGGTAAGTAAAAATAGGTTACTGTACGGCCTTCAGCAATGAACAAAACATATACCAGATACCATTATATAATTATTTTATGTACAAAACCATAACCAACAAATACTGATGTACAGCGACAGACTGGAACCTCTAAAAAACAAGCTCCTTATTTTGGTCAGGCACATGAATACTAGTGGTCGACAACACACAACCTCCCCGAAACAAGGGCATTGTGTAAAAGCATAACGTGAGAAAAAAAAACGTTTAAATATGTTGCAATTTGCTCAACCTTTTGGATCCAAATAAAGCACTAAAAAATAAAAGAAAAAAAAAACACAAAAAAGACACAAAGAACAGTTGAGATAGTTTTCAAAGTTACTAAAAGCTAGCCCAATGCCAATTACAAGTAATAAAATATCATCTATCTAAGACTGTGTTACATTTATCACACATACCTTGACATAGTATATCTTTTATCATTGTAATATTGGTTATAAGTGAATTAAAGCTATCAAACAGAAACACAAGGTCAGGTGAGCTGGCGATTGTGTTCAGTTCATTATATCCACCAGTACCAGGTTTCATATCAATCCCAAATGCAGCAATTAGTACTCCTTGCTGTTTTGCTAAATTGGCCTGTATTTCTGTTTGGACTTTGTCATATGACTCGCCATCCGTTATAAAGATAGCTACCCGTGAACGAGTGCTTGGCAGATTGACCATTTGTAAACGAATGGTTTCCAAAGCTTTGTGTGTCTGAGTGCCATCTCTTGGTTGTATAAGTTTGCTTTGAATTTCCTGAATAAGGTTTGCCTTGTTACCCATTGGATTAATAGCCGTGACATCACTTCCATAAACCAAAGCCCCTACCATAATATAGTTCTGACCAAGGTTGAATGAATTGATATTGTTTATTGTAAAGTCAATCATGGTCTGATAATTGTCATTAGATATACTATCTGATCCGTCCAACGCAAACGTTACTGTAGCTGGCCCTTGGCAAAGTGAGTCTGTACCTAGGATGATGTGTGTTCAATTAAAATATGTATTATCAAAATGATACTTTTCTTTGACAACGTGAGGTTTCTAAATTTGCATTTATGATCTAAACAAATTTCGCGAAATATTTTTATCGATTTTTGCTTCCGTAAGTGATATGATGAATTACTTAGTCTGGAACATTAATTCATATGGAATTAGATTTTTTAAAAGTGAAATACGTTTTACCATGAATTTGCTGGTTTTATTATTCCTACTGAAATATAACTATCTACCTTGTACAGCAATCGTCCGACAAGTTGATTGGGTTGTTGTTAATGCAACATGATAAACTTCACAGCATATGCTTTGTCCATTATTGAGGGCTGTTGGGATCATAGTAAAAGTTTGACTAACAGTCCATGTCTTCAGGGCTGTATTCTGTGTTTCATAAGGATAAGTACCGCTTTTTATTACACCATTGAGTTTTATTACCATGGTAGGCTTTGGATTGCCCCCTGATGATGTACATGTCCATTGCGATTGCTGGCCAGTAATAACTGTTGAAGGACCCAACATTATTGGAGGTTGTGGTGCAACTGAAATTTGAAAACAGAACTAAATCAGCAAAGTATAAATGTGTATATTGTCTTTTTATTTTTTAGCCATGGCGTTGTCAGTTTGTTTTAGATTTATGAGTTTGACTGTTCCTTTGGTATCTTTCGTCTCTCTTTGATGATTTTTTTTAAAGCTTTTAAATAAATCTGGTTCTGTATGAAAGGGGCGTCGGATAACAAATTTGTGTATGCATTTGAAGGCATGCATGCAATTTGACGAATTTATAGAGTTTAGTTTATTTCGCATATCAGCACATTTTTGACACACGGTCGTTTCATAAATCTGTGTGCGTGTGTACGAAAGACACGCGCATCCTCTGCATAAAAGTTACCAGTGGATATTGCATTAAAGTCAGCATCAAATACGAAATTGTGCAGAAAAAAACGAATTATCAAAAATGTGTGTACGCGTAGTCTACCTGGGTTGGAAAAGTTCAGTTTTACGAATTATTCGATATATATCATGTATATGATCCACAATTGCAAAAACTTTACACAAGGACCTAGTGTTCATTGAAATTAGAAAACATTTTTTTTTATATATCTTGTACTCTGAGCGTAAGACGAACTGGCTGTTGCGTTGGTATTTCACAACATATTTTTTGTCCATCATTGAGTGTGGTTGGAGTCATGATGACGTTTTGAGTTACGTCCCATGTTAGCGTTGTTGGATTTTGTTCTTCCTGGCTATATAATCCGTTTATTATTCCAACACCACCAATTGACATATACATGTTTGGCTTTGGATATCCATTTAAGGATGTACATGTCCATTGTGTTGGTTGACCAGAAATAACGTATGTAGGGCCCGAAATTGATGAAGTTTGTATTGAAACTAAAATTACAAAAACATTACTAAATATAGTTATCAATATATGAAATTGCGGTTTCTTACCAACGCAATCAAAGATTTGAACGTTGTGTTGAATTTTGACTTGTTTTATATGATCCGTTTATCCTCTATTGGCTTTTTTAGAATTTAAGATTCAAGAGTCTATCCTCAATGTAGGTAAATTATTCGGCCTTACAAATAGCGTTTCGATTCTTAACATCACTGAGGAGACATTATTGCGGTTTTTATCAAACGTGAACGTTGTTTTCAATTTAGACTTGTTGTATATTAGTATTTGCCATATGTCTATCTTTCACCTTCCGTGACAAGGTAACACTGTTGAAGTTATGTTTTTTATATAGCGGATGTGGTCGAATGGTCAAGAGCGCTGAATTTGAGGCCAAATGACAGACTATTGAATTTTTAAGAGTCAAATATATAATTCGTCTAAACACCAACCCAAACATGTTAGATCTGTTAATTTTCTTTCGTAAACTTTTTGTTCCTCCCTCACCGTGATTCGAACTCATGCTACTGAGATATCGTGGCACCCAATCGCCTTGCACTATACGCGACGCGCTAGACCCTTTGACAACATAGGCTCTACAAATATTAAAGCTTCCGATGGCCGAATGCTACCTTTCCTCGACAGTCTTAATCTAGCGTCGTAACACACAGATGGAATAACTACAGATCAGCTGAACTATCTATTGTAAAGGATCATACAAATTAATGAAAGATGCAGTCACAGCAATAATTATATTATAATTACGTCTGAACCAGTGACAACTCTACACAAGATTTTATCTATCGGATCACCAGCGGTGATTGTGATACAATGCTGACAATACATTCATCTAAATATCAGCCCAACAATGTTAGTTATGTAAATTTTCTTTCAAGGTTTTCCGTTCAGTATGTTCTGCAAAATCGTGACTAGGTTCCATGTTGAAGGCTGACATTAGACCTTTTATTGTTAACTTTTTATACATCAAAACACAAATTCGTGAAAAGTAAACTCGGTTTCAACTTTGTAAAATGCAGGTATCGATATCAACAAGTTACAACCAGAAACATAATTATTGAACAGTTTTCATGTTATTGAACGGACACGAGAAAAAGTGCAATGAAGAACGATTACTGACGATCGAGAGGATACAATGTTGTTTGTGCAGTATGCTCAACAAGCCAGGAATGCTCTGAAATAATTAATACCTCTTTAAAGGTAATTATTTTTTTGTGGTCGAGTTTTTTTCATATTAAAATTAAATTGGACATTTTGTTATTCATTTGCTGCAAAAATCACGAATATAAGTAAAAGATAAAACATGTGTTTTATTTCATCATTTACGGACTTTTAGTACAATACAATAATTAACTTGATATATTGTAAACGTTTTACAGAAACAAACCGTCTTGTCCTTCGTATGGTGTTTACATATTGTAATTGATACGTTAAGTGTAAGCATGTTCTCACCCTACACCAACATATACAACAAAACAATGCCAAAGAGTTATGTCAAATACGACGATTGCAATGAATATTTGGGTTTGAAAACCCTTGGTGTTTTAAATAAAATTATCATCGGAAAAAGGCACATTATATCTGTTTGTTCATTGAAATAAGTACATGATATGAAAAGCAGATGTGGTATGATTGCCAATGAGACAACTGTCCACAAGAGACCAAAATGACACAGACATTAACATCTACAAGTCACCATTAGGCCTTCAACAATGAGCAAAGCCCATACTGCATAGTCAGCTATAAAAAGCTCCGATATGACTGTAAAACAATTCAAACGAGAATACTAACGGCCTTATTTATATATAAAAAAATGAAGGACACACAAATATGCAACACATAAACAAACGAACTAGTATATATTTGTTTAGGGGCCAGCTGAAGGACGCCTTCGGGTGCAGGATTTTCTCGTTACATTGAAGACCTGTTGGTAACCTTCTGATGTTGCTTTTTTTCTATGGTCAGGTTGTTGTCTCTTTGATACATTCCCCATGTCTATTCTCAATTTTATTTACAGTAACTAACCGTTTGGTCCTTCGTATGATGTTAACATATCCTTGTTGTTACGTTATGGTTGTGCATGTTCACGCTATACACAAAAATAAACAACAAAATAATTCCGAAAAAATTGTATCAAATACGACAATGGCGATGAATATATGGAGTTAAACACCATTGGTGTTTCGAATAAAATTAACATACGAAATAAGCAAGTTTCATCCGCTTGTTCATTGAAATGAGTAAACAAGACTTAACAAAATATACCTTGTACTACCAGGGTACGACATACTGGCTGTAGCGTTGGTACTTGACAACATATCTTTTGACCATCATTGAGTGCGGTTGGGTTCATAGTGACGCTATGAGTTACAGTCCACAGGTTCGTGTTAGGATTTAGATATTCTGTGCTAGTTAAACCGTTTGTTATGGTAGAACCTCCAAGTGTCACAATCATGTTAGGCTTTGGATATCCATCTGTTGTACACGTCCATTGCGTTGACTGGCCAATAGTAACTTGAGAAGGACCCACTAGTGTTGGTGTTTGTACTGAAGCTGAAATTTAAAAACGGTACAGCTACATGTTATATATACAAAGATTATTTAAAAGTAAAGCAGAAGATTAAAGGTTTGTTATGTTCTAGTAATTGGCTTCACAAGGAATGCTAATAATAGTTTGAGACCTCTTAAAATTAAAAGGATACAGCTTTTTTGTGAAAAGTGACACGTGTTCTTCATTCTAGAGCCATTTTTTTAATCGAATATTGATTTCGTAATCGACTGCATTTCTTTGATATTGAAATTAAATTGATTTTGTAAGTCATATGCTGCAAACATTAGTAATAGATAAAACGTTTTCATCCTTTAAGGGCTTGAAGACTATTGGATACAATACTTAAAAAACAATAATTAACTTGATATATCGTAAACCAAGTTTTCTTGTGTACAATTTGGATATTAGTATGGCGTTCATTATTACTGAACTAGTTAATATTTATTTCGGGGCCAGCTGAAGGACGCCTTCAGGTGCGGGATTTTCTCGTTACATTGAAAACCTGTTGGTGACCTTCTGCTGTTGTTTTTTCTATGGTCGGGTTGTTGTCTCTTTGTTTGATACATTCCCCATGTCCATTCTCAACTTTATTTACAGTAACTAACCGTTTGGTCCTTCATATGATGTTTACATATCCTTGTTTATACGTTATGTTTGTGCATGTTCACACTATACACAAAAATATACAACAAAAAACTCCGAAAAAATTGTATCAAATACGACAATGGCGGGGAATATTTGGGGTAAAAACCCTTGGTGTTTCGAATAAAATTAATATACGAAATAAGCAAGTTTCAGCCGTTTGTTCATTGAAATAAGTAAACGAGACTAAACAAAATATACCTTTTACTGCTAGGGTACGACATACAGGCTGTTGTGTTGATACTTGACAGCATAGCTTTTGTCCATCATTGAGTGCGGTTGGGATCATACTGACGCTTTTTGTTACTGTCCACATGTTTGTGTTAAGATTTAGATATTCTGTGCTAGTTAAACCGTTTGTTATGGTAGAACCTCCAAGTGTCATAGTCATGCTAGGCTTTGGATATCCATCTGTTGATGTACATGTCCATTGCGTTGACTGGCCAATAGTAACTTGAGAAGGACCAACTAATGTTGGTGTTTGTAGTGAAGCTGAAATTTCAAAACGGTACAGCTACATGTAATATATACAAAGACTGTTTAAAATGAAATGTAGAAGCTCCAAAAATTTTCATGCAGTATGCTCCACAAGGAATGCTCAAAAAGGGTTTAGACTTTATAAAACTTCTGCATGCAGATATTTTTCAAAAAAGTGACACGTGTTCTTCATTCTTACGCCATTTTATAATTCTTATGGATTTTGTGATCGACTGTATTTTTTCATATGAAGAGTGATATGGATATTTTGTTAGTCATTAGCTGCAATATAGGTTATAGATAAAACATCTTTATTATCTCATCCTTTACGTTAATGCACACTTTTGGTTACAATACTTAATATATTAATTAATCTGTTGTATCGAAATCCAAATTGTACAGTAACATACAGTTATGCCATGCAAAAAAAAGTAAATTCACAACTTGTTTGAAATATATGTTAACATGCCTTTTAGCCATTACCATTTTACACTAGTTCTAGCTCATAGTGTTTGATAAATAAATATACTTTAAAATCCTTAGTGATCATTAGTCTTTTACTTTTATATTAATTAATTAATTACATTTCTAATAGCAAGTTATACTTAATTGTAATCAGGGATTTTACAAAATGCCTAGCTCTATTTTCAGTGATTTTGTAAAATTCCTAACAATTTCAGGTATTTTACAAAACCACTGAATCTGTTAGAATTTTGTTGAAGTAGATTAGTCCGGTAAAATCATTGATTTTACACATTCCCTGTAACATATAAATATCTCAATTGACACGTTATGTTTGTGCATGTTAACATTATACACAACAATATACAACAAAACAGTTCCGAAGACTTGTGTCAAATACGACATCGGCAATGAATATTTTGGGTTAAAAACTCTTGATGTTTCGAATAAAATTAACATAGGAAAAAGGCACGTTACATCTTATGTTCATTGAAATAAGTAAACGAGACTAAACAAAATATACCTTGTACTAATAGGGTACGACATACTGGCTGTAGCGTTGGTACTTGACAGCATATCTTTTGTCCAGCATTGAGTGCAGTTGGATTCATTTTTACATTTTGAGTCACTGTCCACGTATTCGTGTTAGGGTCTAGTATTTCTGTGCTAGTAAAACCGTTTGTTATGATAGAACCATCAAGTGTCATGACCATGTTAGGTTTTGGATGACCATTTGCTGATGTACATATCCATTGCGTTGACTGGCCAATGATGACGTTAGAAGGACCTACTATTGTTGGTGTTTGTAGAGGGGCTGAAATTTAAAAACGGTATAGCTACATGTTATATATGCAAAGACTATTTAAAATTAATTGCAGAAGCTACAAGGTTTGTAATGCAGTCTGCTCTACATAGAATACTGAGTAGGGTTTGAGACTTCTTAAAATTGAATGGATGCAGATTTTTTGCAAAAAGGTGACACGTGTTCTTCATTCTTGAGCCTTTCTTTTAAAGTTATATTGTTTTTGTTATTGACTTTATTTTTTCATATTGAAATTGAATTGAAAATTTGGTTAGATATTTAATGCAAATATTAGTGATAAATAAATCATATGTATAATTTAATTCTTTACGGACGTAAAGACTTTTTGATATTTACTTAATACCACATCACGAATTAGTTGATATATACGATGTGTCTGTGTCTCAACTAACTGTTGACATTAAATGACTGAAAGTACCGAAAGTGGCCTATTCCCGAATTTGACTTTTTTGCCGTGTTTTAATTAGAATTGCAATACGATGTGTTTCGGTAACATTCATGTACATTAATGTACTATTTTTTTAGTTTTTTCACATACTATGTTTTTGATTTTGGATAAAAGTGTCATCTTGTCCAGAGTTTTAGCCCTGCGTCTAACGAAGTACATTTTTATGTCAAATTGTACTTTAATAAAAACAAAAAATAGGAGCTCTTGGTTGCATGAAAATGGGAGATTACAATTTTGTCCTGTCAATTTCTGATATTATTTAGAAAGTGATATGTGGCTCCATTTCTTTTGGATTTTGATGATGTAAGAGGGGTTTAAAATACTTCATTTGATTCATTCAAGTCTGCATGTTTCTTTATGTTTAAATTCCTTTAAAAAAATGCCTTCAGATATCTTTTAAGAGAAGAACAGTATGAATCAAGCAACGGGCGTCAAGATAAAAAATGGTTCAGAATATCATTAAGCAAACCACGACTATACTATACTGTATATAAAAAGATCTTTTGTCAATAATTTTATCCTCCGTGTGGTAAGCAAAACACTTTGCCGTTTTCAATATGGATTATGTCAGCGTATAAACGCGAGTCCCGTCCCCCAGATATAGCATAGCAACCATCCGGGTATGTGGATTAGCAACATCCAGGGTATATGTGTGTTTGGCCTATTAAATTATAATCCTGGTACCTTTGATAACTATGCCACTGCTGGTGGACGTTTCGTCCCCGAGAGTATGAACAGCCCAGTGATCAGACATGAATATCAATTATATGGTCATTTTAATAAATTTCCTGTTACAAAACTTTGAATTTTTCTAAAAACTAAGGGTTTTCTTATCCCAGGAAAATATTACCTCAGCCGGATTTGGCACAAATTTTTTTGGAACTTTTGGTTATTTGCATGGATAAAGTATTTCGTTAGTCAAAATAATTATGACGTTATCTAAGCATTACTTTTAAATAGCCTTCAAAAACCATAAAAACTATTTAGACAAGAATACTAGTAGTAATAATAATTATGAAGTTAAGAATTACGTTTCATATAATAGTAATTGTATTGAGTTTTAGATTATATATACATCAAACAAATACGTCAGGCACTGTTTGTTTCGTCCTATGGTGTCGTCAATTACAAATGTCCGTTGTTATTATGTGGTTCATATGTTGTAATGTACTATTCAATCACTTATTTATGAATTTTCTCGGGTTTGTTGGTACGTACTGTATTCCTATCACGTATTGTTGTGATTCTAACAGTATATTTTAACATCGCTTATTAGAGGTTTCCAGATTTGCTACCGTACCAACCGTAGTACGAAGTGGGAGCCGTCATTTAACTTTTGAAAATTATTGATGCATACACTTTATATCAACACATGTTTTAGGAATCATATGCAGAACTGTTTTGAGAATTTTTAGCTGTAATTTGGGACTAATTTCATGTAGTTTCTTCTTGTATTTGTATGAAACAATAGTTCGTGCACTCGATTATGCTCTCAAGCAACCGTTGCAAGTAACCCTTGGTACGAAAGGTTTATAGTTAAGAGTTATTTCCCCGTGAAACTACATAGATACAAAGAAGCTAAATTACAAAACAAATTTAAAACTTTATAAATTTTGTTTATAATGACTTTATGTATCATTGTAAAATGTTAAAGTTTTGTGTTTATTTTGGTAAGTTTTTAGAAAACATGACTAAATAAAATGAATTTGAACAAAATAAATTGACCTTAATAAAAGAAAAATGACAAAACTAATATAAAACCAAATCGTTGTTCAGTCTGTACGCGTGAGGTCTAAAACCCTTGTCAATGGATAATGAATTATTAAAGATAAAAAAAATGGATAATGAATTATACACAAATGCACTCATGTTTAGCGAAAGGTCCTATGACACGATCAGTGAACAAAACTTAATTGTATCGACACGTAAAGAAACGATCATTGTCATTGGTCGCTTCAAACCCGATTCGACCTTCAAGCGCTGAAGCTCCGCCCAGCCACACATGCTAACATCTCACATGATAAACATAGCAAGAGTTTTGTGAATGAATCAATGGGTGAAATGTGTATTTGTTTACACATATGATCGGGATTTTCCCTTGCATTTCTAGTTATGATGTGTGAATTTTATAAATGTATAAGTATTATTCGAGTCTTTTGTTTTACGTTTGATCAATGTTCTATCTTTTCACGGCGTCACGGAGATATAAAGTCAATTAGATCCCATGCACATGCAGAGGCGGATCCAGCCTAAAAAAATGCGAGTTTTTTTTTTGTTTTTTTTGTATTTAATTTGTTTGTTTTTTTTTTGTTTTTTTTGTTTTGTTTTTTTTTTTGGGGGGGGGGGGGGGGGTCATACAATAGGAAAAATGGGTGTTCCAACCAGTCCATACGTCTCCATTTAAAAACATTGATCGTCAATGTATTCGCCACTGACATGTTATTTCTGTTTTTAAATGTTTAAAAAGGAAGAAGATTACGTCAATAATTAATAAACGACAAAAAATATTCAAAAAACTGTCCAAGGTACAAATTCAATTAGAAAGGAAAGCTAAACCATACGCTCCACTATATATGGTCAATCAACGGAAGGGATGGATGTCATATTCCTGACTTGGTGCTGTATATATGTTGTTGTTACCAATTATACGTAAATCAAATGTATCTGATTGTATGCCCTTTATGGACCCTGTAATTTGGGAAATACAAAATTGTCTATTCTATTCTATTATATATGTCGGTCTAGTACACTACATGCACTTCGAATTTGTGGATTAAATTTCATCGGGTATGGAAAATCTTAAACTTAAGTGTCAATAGCAAAACCAACATTTAACATTTGACACAAAATAAAAAGCTAACAAAACATGTTTAACTCCGCCACATACTAATTGTAAGAGCCTGTCCAAACCAGGAGCCAGGATTTAGTGATTGTCGTCTGTTGATGTGGGCATATTTGTTTTCCGTTTATATCGACTTTACATAAACTTTGTCATTAGAGTTCTTGTTTAAACTACATTTGTCATTTCGGGGCCTTTTATATTGGACTATGTGGTTGCTAATTATTGAAAGACGTACGGTGACATATAGATTTAAATTTCTGTGTCATTTGATCTCTTGTGGAAGAGTCGCATCATTGACAATTATACCACATCTTTATATGTACCACATATCAGGCGCTTAATTTTTTTTTTTGTAAATATGTGTCAAATGCTAAACATCACAACATAATAGCTAGTATCAACGGCGATGTATTTTTTTTTACCTTGTTATATGTATAAATGTTTTACTTGTGCATTGATTTGGTTCGAAAAGATGAAACACTATATATCTGGTTATTGCTATTCTTTTTGCAACCATTTCGCACTTCATCACACCTTGGCATACATGTAGTATGCTAAGCGTTCTGTTTAACTGTTAATATAAAAAACATGTTTTATTCACATCTTCTTGTGTCCATATAAAATTGAGAATGGAAATGGGAAACGTGTCAAAGAGACAACAGTCCGACCATAGAACAGACAACATCAGAAGGTCACCAACAGGTCTTTAATCCAGCGAGAAATTCCTGCACCCGGGGGCGTCCTTCGGATGGCCCCTGGGCAAATATATATACTAGTTCAGTGATACTAGTAATGAACGCCATACTAAACTCCAAATTGTATACAAGAAACTAGAATTAAAAATAAATACAAGACTTACAAAGGTGAGATGCTCCTGACTTGGACATAAATAGTTTTCTCATTAACAATCATGCACATTGCATTTCACCAGTGGGGGTAGGGGAGGAAATAAACTTCTATTAATTTTGAAAATAATAATGTTTCACCAAGTCTTATGGCCAATCATATTTCTTGGGGTTTTCTTTAGGTCCGTGATTATCTTTTTGATATTTCTCCAAAATTTGATCAAAACACCTGGCAGCCGAGTCCAAGTCTTTAGGTATAATGCCCCGGTAATGTTTATCTAAAATTGCAATGTCAGGGTGAATTGCACCCATGGAAAGTTGTCTTAAACCAAAACTTCCTACCGGATAGTACTTAATTATCTGTGTTTGTGTTAAAAAGATGAGGTAACACTCTACTGAAAAATGTGTCGCATGTATTCTCATGTTTGCTTTTTTAAATGAAGGTTTTGTAATACCTTCTCAAGATCATTGGTTATATTTTTGACTGTTGTGGATGCGTCGCAAAACTGCTTTTTCTCAACATCGACGTAATCGTGCTTGTCATAAAACAAGAAAGATTTCAGGAACTTGTCAGCAAAAACCTTAATTAATTAGCAGTGATAAAAGCCATTCAGGAAATAAATCAGTCTGATATTCAAGGATTTTATAGACATACCGGCTATTTTAATGTTTAGATATTTTGTTTTGTTTCATTGCAACAGTGAGTAGTTGTAGTAAGTTCTTTTGAGGTCACTTGAGTTCATTGATGAAATTAAATCAATACTATGATTGTTGTGTTTATCTTATTGGCCAATGAAATCGATCGATACATTTCAATTTCTTCAAAACAAACAACTTTGTTAGTAGTGATCAGGCAATCGCTAAACATGAGTGCATTTGAGTGTAATAAAGATATAAAAAAATGGATAATGAATGAAGATAAAAAAAAGTCCACAGGGAGACATACTTTAAAATAATTAATACTCTGTTACAAAGAACCGAAGGTGTCAAAACGTTTGATTTCTAATTATTGAACTGATTATGGATGTCATTATACTTTTAAATAACATTGCCTTGTGATAATTTTGTGTTATATGTAATATATCTGTTGTATATATATGTTGAAGAATTAAATAAAGATTAAAAAAAAAATCAGACGTCCGGAAAGAAATTATAAAAATACAAGGTCATTTACATCTTCAATTTGAACAATAATGCATAGAGATATGGCTGAAATCGTATTTACTTGACATCCTTCCTTTTTGGACAATTATCTTTACCGTCGCGCTTAAGGTTTTTCTTTATAAAAAATCCCTCATAAAATCAATATGCTCTATACATTTTAGAAACATGCCCTTTTTATTAACACATCTGTTCATATATCTTTTTCGCAGTAAGCCGAGAGAGAAAACTCAGAAAATCTTGAGTTAACTATTTTTAGTAGTATCGTATTCATGGTACTAGTACATAGAAACCTGAACAAATTACATAGAAACATTTACCAACCGATGAAAATGATCCTTAATTTTGAGTCCATAAATCAGTTGTAAATGGTGCAAAAGACATTATATAGCAACATTGTATATTCCGTACAACATTACGAAGAGTTAGAAAGACTTATTCATATTGCATTAGACTAAGTGTAAATATAGCGTCAAATTATTGCCATTATCAGTGAACATAATACGCTGTGTTGTATGAAGTTTTTTTGGCAATGCTGTACGACAAAAGGATTAATGGATGGATATTGGTTTAACATTACCCCTCGTAGATTATATTAAACTACTCCCAGGCACGTGCAATACACAATTTTACTCGCGACAATATTTACAAATATTAATGTAATAACAATATCTAGTGACATAATAATAATAAGCGAACACGATGAAGTAACATCTTGATGATAAATATTTCGACCCAAAAAATGGTTTTCGTTAGTGTCACAAAATTTATATTTATTCTTTAAGTAATTAATATAATGAACAATTTTATTAAAAAGTTCAGTGACAAAATATAAGGAAAAAGATAGATCGATGGTTTTACAATGTGTGTTGCGTTTTATGAAAAAAATGTTGCTCCAATGATCAAAAAGATAGCTTAATAATAAAAATTAATTTTTATGAGAAATCATTTTTGCCATAAGCACGTGTACTAGTTAAGTGACGCATCCAGAACTTTGCATAAAAGGGGGGGGGGCGCTCCATCCATGCTTCAGTGATTCCCTATATAATCAACCAAATTTTTGGCACGAAAAAGAGGGGGGGGGCAAGCCCCCTCCCCTGGATCCGTCTATGTAGTCATTAACGACACCAGTAAAGTACAAGTAAGATATTATTAATAAGCAATTTCTAATTATTCCAATTTATATTTGAGTATTAGAAAACATTCTTTATTCTAATCCTTTTCTTAATATATGCAGAAAACAAAAACATAGCCATACAGAAACGCAAGTCTATTTTTAGAATATAAAGGTCGAGGCAACTCAGTTCCAGTAAGGACTGTTTGATTCATTCTCTTGTGCACAACATAAATTTTATCGTATAAAATCACGTGCAGGGTTTTCTAGAAGCAGAGATATCGTAATAAAATAAAAGATTAAGGTTTTTATCACTGATATGCAATTTTGTTTCTTTATTTCCATCATGATACATACAATAATCTCATGCATTAAATGAAACCTCCCAAACAACACCAACGGTTGTGTTACGTACCAACCGTACCTGATACGTAGCAAATCTGGAAACCTCTAATAAGCATGAGGTTCAACCCTGCCATTTGTTTGTAAATGTCTTGTACCATATCAAGAATAAGGGAGTTGCAATCAAATAGTCCGTTTCTATGTATGTTGGCGTTAGTTTTTGTTGCATGTCAGTGTTTCTATTGTTCCGTTTGTTTGCTCTTATAATTCCTTCGGTTTTAGTTTGTGATACGGATTCTTTTTCTCCTAATCGATTAATGACTTTTGAACAGCGGAAAACTGCGGTTGTCTTTATTTACAAAGAACTTTGGTGACATTGATGTTTCAATTGTCGTGAACTGTAAAATCATTGTAATTGCCAATATTCATGGATGTGGTTGGTAAAGATTAAACAAGATTTTAAAAGTTGCCAAGGTATACCTAAGGTAGGAAACCTTCGATGTTTCGGATTAAATCAAACATTTCTAAGATCTTTTGAGGCGAAAACGGCATACAAAGGACTGTCAGACACACAAATCAATGAATGTGTTTGTATATAGTAGATGTTTTGTGTTCTGTCAAATTAATCCTTTTAAAATTGTTAAACGATGATGACTGATATACCCATATTTTGACTGTTTTATTTATTGTGTCTGTGTAGTTAACGCACCAATGTAAATATAACGGAATATGACGCGACAGTCATCAAAGTGAGAGGGTTAGCGCTATAAAACCAGGTTTAAGCCACCATTTTCTACATTTGAAAATACATGTACCAAGTCAGGAATATGACAGGTCTTGTCCGTTTGTTTTTGATACATTTTATTACTTAATTTTGCCATGGGATTATGGACTTTTCGAATTGATTTTCTTCTAAGTTCAGTATTTTTGTGATTTTACTTTTTTGTACATTGAAATAAAAAACAACATGTTTTAGATAAACAACAATATACTTGGCGAAGAAAAGATAAATCACAGGCAAGTAGGATTGATATGATTCTGATAGGTTCAGATTTAATACCACTAGTAGAATGTTGTAAAATTAAACCTGCAGTTATTGATTCTACGGATCATCAAAGTGTTTTTATGAAGTTTAGAACAGGTGCATCAGAAAAGGGTAGGGGTACTGGAAAATAAATAATTCTATATTAGAAGATAATGATTACATACAATTAGTTAATCAAGAAATGGAAAGCTGCTGTATGGGTAATCGTAATTTAAAAAACCTTGGTTTAGCATGGGATATATTTAAAATAAAGATAAGGGAGGCAACTATAGCTTATTGTAAATCTAAAGCAAAATTTACAAGAGAAAACTTACGAACTCTTGAAAAAAAAATAGAAATAAAATTGAAAATAAGACATGAACAAGAATCTGAGAATAACGTTTTAGATAAAGATATTGAAGACCTTGAAAATAATATTGCCAAAATTTATGAACAAAAGGCTAAAGGTGCTCAAATAAGATCACGAGAGAAATGGGTTGAATTTGGGGAAAAAATAACTTGTACTTTTTAGGTTTAAAAATACAGGGACAGGTAAAAAAGTCAATCAATAAATTAAAAGGGGAAAATGGTGAGATTTTAACGGATCAAAGTGATATACTTTGTAATATTAGAGAATACTATAAAAAGTTATACTCGACGCAAAGCCCTGATAAAACATCAAGCGACAAATATATATTTGAGACCAAAGTCGATAAAGAAATGGATAAAAATGATTAATCAATTTGCGATGGTGATATTACAGTAGAAGAATGCTCAAATGCTATTTATAAAATGAAACTTAATAAATCCCCTGGATTAGACGGTTTAACCGTTGAATTTTATAGAAAATTTTGGGATAACTTAAAGTTCATAGTAGTAAACATTCTTAATATTGGATACAAAGATCAAACACTTACATATTCACAGCGTACGAGTGTATTAACGCTTTTATTTAAAAAAGGTGATCCATTGTCACTAGATAATTACCGTCCTATTTCTCTTTTAAATATTGACATGAAACTTCTATCGTACGCTCTAGCACAACGATTGAAAAAAATCTTACCAAAACTGATTAAAGAAGATCAGACTGGATATGTTAAAAATTGATTTATTGGTTTTTATCTTAGACAGATACAAGATATTATAGATTTTACTGATTTATACAAAATTGAGGGGGCTATAGTCTTTGTTGATTTTTCTAAAGCGTTTGACTCTCTAGAATGGAATTTTATGTTTTCAGTTTTAAAACATTTTGGATTTAATGAATCTTTTATAAGATGGGTTAAGACTTTATATAGCGATATTCAAACATGTGTAATGAATAATGGTCGGATATCTGAGGTCTTTAAAAACACGAGAGGTATACGTCAAGGGTGTCCTTTATCTGCATTATTATTTGTTTTATCTGTGGAAATTATGGCTTCAAGATTAGGAAGCAATACTGATTTTAAAGGTATCAGAGTCAAATTAGATTGCAAAAATCATACTATAAAAATTTCGCAACTGGCAGATGATACTACTTTACTTTGTTGTTCTAAATATGATGTTCAAGTAGCTCTGAATGAAATTAAAATTTTTGGTTCTTATTCAGAGCTGAAATTAAACAGAAACAAAACAGAGGGGTTATGGGTAGGAAAACTTAAATCTTGTAAAGACAAAATTGAGGGAATCAATGGAGCAATGGACCAGTTAAAACTCTTGGCATTTACTTTGGGCATTGTACAGAGGAATGTGAAAAACTAAATTGGGAAAATAAGATTGAAAAGATGAATAAATTATTTTATTCTTGGCAAAAAAGAAATCTTACTACTTTTGGAAAAATTCTGATAATTAAAACATTAATTGTGCCCATTTTTACTTTTGTGGGATCTGCTTGCAGAGTTCCAGAGAAATTTTTAAAAGAAATAGAAAAAAGTTGTTTTAAATTTATTTGGGATAATAAACCAGATAAAGTAAAAAGAAATTCAATTATTGGTCCATATGAAAAGGGGGGTTTGAATATGATAGATATCAGAAGTTATTTCACAGCTTTAAAAGCTATGTGGGTAAAAAGACTAGTAAATGATTGTGAAGGAGGGTGGAAAATTTTACCTCAACACTATTTTTATAATTTTGAGTCAAACTGGTTAGTGTTTCAAACAAACAGTGGGGATAAGACAGACGAAAGCATTGAAAACATCCCAAATTTTTATAAAGATATTATTAAATGTTGGAAATTAACTGGTGGAGGTCTAACTAAAAAACAGAAACATTTACAGATATAAGAAAACAAATATTATGGAACAATAAATTTATTAAATTTGAAAATAAAGCTATATTTTTAAAATATTGGATTAAAAGCAATCTTATTTATGTAAATGATATCATAGATGAAAAAGATTGTATTTCTCAAGACATAATTTTAAATAAACTAAAAAATAAATCAAACTTGATGGCTGAAATTAATTTAGTAAAGAATTCTATACCAAAAGACTGGGCAGCAATTTTAAAATCGGAAAACTCTATAAAAAGTATTGTTAATATAAAAAGAAACCAATTTAGATTGGATAGTTTACCTATAAAATTAGAAGCATTAACAAATAAAATTTTATATAAGTCTCTGATAAATAAAAAAATTGAACCGGCTATTGGACCCCAAAAATGGCTGCGTATATTTGATATAGATGATGTGTTATATCAAAACTATCTATATAAATTTTTATTCAGATATTGAAAAGAAAATAAACTTAGAATTTTTAGATGGAAATTACTACAACATATTCTACCTACAAAGAAACTTTTATGCAGGTGGAAAAATTGTAAACAATAGTTCTTGTAATTTTTGTACACAAGAAGAAGATTATGATCACTTCTTTATACTGTGTCCGTATTTAAAACTTTTTTGGAATAAAATAAATGAAGTTTTAAAGAACAGTAAAATGACTTTTAAGATAAAACTAAGACACTTAGTATTTGGATATAAAACTTCTGAAGAAGAATATTTTGACTTAAAACTATTTTTTAACAATTGTGGGGTTTTCAATTGACAAAGCCTACTACATATCTGATCAAAAGACAAAAAATGTCAATGTTTTCTCAATTTTTCTCAATGAGTTCAATAGAAGAGTATGTTTGAAAATTAAAAGTAATGTTTAAGCAACTATTAGAAAACATATGAATAGTCATATTATGTGATTAAGAGATATTATCTAATATATATGTTCCGGACCATATGAGTATTTGGACCATACGCGTATGGTCATGACCATATGCGTATACTCATATGGTCCGACCATACGCGTATGGTCCGACCGTACGCGTATGGTCGGACCATATGAGTATAATACTCGTTTGGTTATTAACGGGCCGGACCATATGAGTATTTGGACCATATAGGTATATATATTTTTTCAAATTACATTATAAACGTTTCAATTATACAAAAACTTTATCTAAAAAAACAGTGATGGTTTAAAACATGACATTTTTTTTAATTTTATAATCCAAAAAACTACGTAAACATTTAATATTGATGCCATAGTTAGTTTTCATCGCTAGTTACATTCGTGCATTTAGGTTTGGATGACATTCACTTCCACGGTATCATAGCTTTTTTGCATTTGCAAGAAATTTGTGCACGATCTTTTTTCATTTACACATTGTGTTTGCGAGTGAAAAACAAGCTTTTTTTGCAGCTGCGTTCAGTGATACCGAGGTCTTTTGCAATTCTGATGTCTACGGGGGTTTTAAGAAGCTCTAGATCTCAAATATCGTAAAATGACTGCAATACACCATCTTCACAACACAACTTAAATAAACTAATAGTATGCTACTTGCAGTGACTTCTTATGTAACAGTTCATTAAGCCTGAAATTTTTGGAATTTAATTTTTTAGTCGACATATTGCCATTTACTCGTAATAACAAATTGGTAATGACCATCGGTTTAAAATGTGTTTACTTCCAATTTGACAATTAAGTAAAATTAAAAATGTGAAACTTTTTATTTTTATTTAGCTTATCTTTTTATGATAATATAATGATAAAATTACCTATATGATAGCGTATTTTGAATGAACGGTCATACCATATGAAGAGTTTAGAAGTATTAAAAGTAAACTGTAACAGAGTGTTAATTACCCCGACCATACGCGTATGGTCGGACCATATGAGTATATACCCATATGGTCATGACCATACGCGTATGGTCCAAATACTCATATGGTCCGGAACATATATATATGGTGTAAAAAATGTAATATGTATTTTGCAACTAATCACTACCCTGAGTGATTAGTGGATTGTAACAGGGAAAATCAGGAGGAGCTTGGACTCCTGGATGATATTGTAACAAGCCAATATTTAAAATAAATATTTAGTTATGTTGTTAAAAAAACCCAACATGTTTTAGAAATAAAATTTACCTTGTACTGCTATGGTGCGACAAACAGGCTGAAGTGTTTCCACTACACAACATATCTTTTTCCCATCGTTGATTGGTGTTGGGGCCATCGTGACGTTTTGAGTAACTGTCCACGTTTTCGTGTTAGGATCTTGTGTTTCCTGGCTAGAAAACCCGTTTGTTATTCGAACACCATCCATTGTCATCATCATGTTAGGCTTTGGGTGTCCATTTTTTGTTGTACATGTCCACTGTGTTTGCTGGCCAGAAATAACGGATGTAGGACCAGAAATTGTTGCTTGTTGTAATGAAGCTGAAATTTATGTTAAAACAGTATTGCTACACTCATTTTTATATAAGAATTGTATATGAGTTAGAAAGAGCTCTTAGATTTTCCATACGTCCAGTTCCGCATGGAGTATTCAAAGTAAACTCATCATAGAGGATAAAAGATACCAAAAGGACACTCAAACTCATAGATAAAATTAAACTATCAACGCTGTGGCTTAAAAAGAAAAGGCTTACAAACAAATAATAGTACACAAGACACTATATAGAAAACTAAAAACAAAGCGACACGAATCCCACCAAAAAGGGGTGTGTATGTGATCCCAGGTGCTCCGGAAGAGTATTAAGTAAATCAAGTAATATTTAAAACAAAAAATATTTATACTTCACCTTATAAATTCATACTATTATTCAAATTTCATTGATTTCATTTAATTAACTCCTTTTTTTATTGTTAGCCTACATCGATATCGGTAACGAATGTGTGTGGAAGAGGAAGAGGGTTTTTATGATTTTGAGAATAGCCTTGTATCTGTGATAAAATCAACATAAGCGAAAAAGCCACGCCGGATCCGTTTAATCATTGATGAAAGAAGAAAAAATCGTTTTACCTTGTACTGATAACGTAAGACATGCTGGCTGTAGCATTGGAACTTCACAGCATATTTTTTGTCCATCATTGAATGCAGTTGCTATCATTGAAACGGTTTGGGTTACTCTCCACCTTTGAGTGTTAGAATCTTGTGTGTCCTGGTTAGAGATACCGCTTGTTATATCAATACCCCCAATTGTCATTACCATGTTAGGCTTTTGATATCCACCCAAGGTTGTACATGAGAACTGCGATGACTGTCCAATATAAACTAATGGAGAGCCCGAAATTGTCGGTGGCTGTGTGGCAACTGAAATTTTATAACAATATTTTTGCAATAGTTTAGATTAACAAAATGTGTTATAACTTATAAGAATAAAGTGGTCCAAATAGAATTGAAAAAGAAAAAAATACAGCATACAATTTCATGTAATGTGGATTCATTTTTGTTCGAAGAATACCAATTTTCGTGGGTACAGGTGAACCACGATTTAAATGTTCAACAAAATACAAGTTTCTTCAAAGACATATTCAGACTTTGGCAGAATCATGAAATCACATATCCAAGAAAATGCAAGGTTTCCGCAATCCACGAAAATTGGTACCAACAAAAGGAAATTATCCAAAGTATTTCCTTTTTATCTGCATTTCAGTTATTGAAAGTAAATGAAAATGTATTGCAATTTCATGACACTTTATAGCAATTGCCGTTTCATAAGTCTCTTTTTTGTCTTATGTCTATGGTTTATAAGCAGTTAAATATATTATAATGCCACCACAATGAAAAATAAGAAAAAAATAATTTTGGAATGAAGACACTGTTCAATAATAGGCAGTATTCGAGCGATAAGAAACCACGTATGCCTTCTTGTTGAGTGGTCTCTTAATACAGGTTTGACTATCGTCATATACTAAAAAGGATGTCATTATTGTAAACACTTACCCTGAGAAGGTTGAAGGATTACCCATGACGATTGTGTATACGTAAATACAACAGAAAACACTTACCCTGAGCAAGTTGTCGGATTACCCATGACGATTGTGTATACGTAAATACAACAGAAAACACTTACCCTGTGCAAGTTGTATGATTACCCATGACGATTGTGTATACGTAAATACAACAGTAAACACTTACCCTGAGCAAGTTGTAGGATTACCCATGACGATTGTGTATACGTAAATACAACAGAAAACACTTACCCTGTGCAAGTTGTAGGATTACACATGACGATTGTGTATACGTAAAATCAACAGTAAACACTTACCCTGATCAATTACACATGACGATTGTGTGTACGTTAACACAACAGAAAACACTTACCCTGATTGAGTTGTAGAATTACACATCACGATTGTGTATACGTAAAAACAACTGTTACCGTAAACACTTACCCTGAGCAAGTTGAATATATATATAGTCATCAAAGGTATCAGGAGTATTATAAATGACGATTGTGTATACGTTAACACAACAAATTATAAACACTTACCCTGAGAAAGTTGAAGGATTACCCATGACGATTGTATATACTTAACACAACAGTAAACACTTACCTTGAGCAAGTTGAAGGATTAAACATGACGATTGTGTATACGAAAGTGTCACGTGGGTAACTTTACAGCAGAGACTGTCCCCATCATTTGCTATTGATGGCGCCCAATTAAGTGTTGTCGTCATTTCTGTTGTTTTTGTAACGTAATCTTTTACTTCGTATGATGTAATTCCATTATATATTTGATTATTGTTTATTGTGATAGTCATAGCAGGAGCCGGATTGCCTCCCTTTGATTCACACGTCCATTGTTGTTGTTGACCAGGAGTGAATACTGTCTGGCCGGTAAATATCGGATGGTCTGGTGTGGCTAATAAAAATAAAAAAACATCATATTATAAGCAACAAGTGTACTAAGTTTCAAGTTCATTGGACTTCAGCTTCATCAAAAGTACCTTGACCAAAAACTTTAACATGAAGTGGGGCGAACGGACGCATGGGCGGACGAACGGATGGATGTCTGGACTATCGTAGGTGGGGCATAAAAAACGACTACGAATACTAAATTTGATGATAGTTTACAGCAATATTCAAGTCAACTTTTCCCTTTAATTTTACTATAGCGCTATTAGCCTATTTGGGAATCAGCTACACTTGTTCTGAGAAATTTTTATACTGAAGTTATTCAAGTTAATCATTTGCCTTAGAGGCGTCAGACGTTTTCTGTTGTGACGTAAAAATTAGCGATAATGTGTATTCATTGAAATTCAATTGTTTTCGTCGCACTTAAAAAATAGCTTACCTTGTACCGCAACAATTACGCTTGTTGACTTAGCATCAAAAAGGTCATGTTCAATTTTACAGGTGAGTTGATCACCATCGTTCATTGATTGTGCGGTCCAAATAAGAGTGCCAATCACTCCGCCAGCAGATTTGTCTACCGTAAAACCACTTTGAATGGGTACATTATTAAGGTACATAGTCATCTTTGGTTCCAGAAATCCTGCCGTAGACGAACAAAACCATGTTTCTGTATCACCAGCTAATACAGTGTCTTTTCCTGTTAGAGCTGGCGCAGGTGGTGCAACTGTCAATATAAAACTCGAATTGACATGATATACTAAATCATAAAAGTCCAACATGTGTCAATTCAAATTAAATTCGTCAAATTAAAATTATGAGCAATATTTTCTTTTGTCTTTATTTCTAATTATCTTTACACGATTTTGAGTTACTTTATATAGCAATTATAGTATGGTTACGATTGCGAATTAGAACCTAAAACGCCGAAATTTTTCATTTGTACATCATGTACATGGACATAAATAAAAAAACAAACTTATCTACATCGGACAATTTGTTGATTCGACTTTTGAATTGGCATATTTCATTTTTTATTATCTAACAGACATATATAATCATTACTGTGATATGGCAATATATAAATTAGCAAAGTAACCCAAATTTTGCCATAAAAATTATATAAATGAAGGCAACTTACAATTTAGAACGACACAGAAACAGATTAAAACTGTATATGATACAATTTTTGGGAAGCGAAACATAAAGAAACTTTCACTCACCTATATAAAACGTAGCGACAAGATCACTTTGCAAGACACCATTGTCAACTTTGCACTTAAAAACTTGTAAATGTTCACCAATTGTCACATGACTTATAGTCAAAGTCGATGATGTCACGTCTGCCGTAGTGGTAACTGGGGAAACGGTGATGTTTTGAGAATTTGTTAGAAGTCTTTCATCCACATACCATGTGATATTAGGTGTTGGCATGCCGCCTGCTGATGAACATTCAAGCTGTACAGTATGGCCTGTTATGGGTGAATTAGTATTCCCTTTATACGTTATTGCTGGGTATCCTGGTGGCCCTGAAATAAAACAAGATTGGTAAAATTAAGAGTTATTTTTTTATAATCTTTAAGTTGCTGGTTTAATATATAATTCGATATTGATATTGATATTGATAGCTTTTCATCATTTAAGATTATCAAGATGCTTGATTTCTTGAATGACAACATATTTGTCACTCTTGAATGACGTGTTTTTCGTCTAACTATCTTCATTTTTGGTGACTATATATATATCTAGAACGCATCTATCCCATAGAACTAGAGATAAAGGATACAACAGACACTGTTAAGTCTCCCTCACATCTTGACTTACATCTCGAAGTTGACAATGAGGTTCGATTAAAAAACAAAACTTTTCGACATAAGAGATGATTTCAGCTTCCCAGTTGTGAACTTTCCATTTATATGTAGCAAAATTCCAGCATCGCCTGCATACGAAGAATGCATCTGATATATATACAATTGAAGCGATATTCCCGGGCTTGCATTCCTATCATGATGTCATTGATAGAGGGTTGCTGCTCACAAGGAAGCTATTAAACTAAGAGCTCCAAATGGTGAAGTTGAAATCATCCCTTCGTAATTTTACTAACACCACGAGTTGGTTGACTATTATGGAATTTCCATTATCACAGATGATGTCGGATAGGATATTTTCCTATTGTCGTAACTACAATCGTGTTCCCTTTTTACAAATATAACCTACCGAAATAGACTATTATTAACCGTGTTTGTTATAACATGAGCAACACGATGGATGTCACACATGTGGAGCAGGGCCTAGTTCAAGTTACCATTCTGGAGTTTTTGGTGGGGTTCGTGTTGCTTAGTCTTCAGTTTTTTTATGTAGTGTCTTGTGTACTAATATTTGTCTGTTTGTCAGTTTATTTTCAATCATGAATGTCCCTCTGGTTTCATTGGCCACTCTTTAAATAAACTTTGGGTTTTCATTTTATTTTTGTAGCATCACTGAGGAAATATTGATTGCAAAAAAAGCATCTGAAGCAGAAAATCGCTTCTGTTTATGTAATTATAAATAACTTTGTTATACAGCGAAAGGATGTTCCATCTAATCGTTTCAGAATCTACAGAGCCTAAGAAATTGATTAGTGGTCATACTCTAATAGTTTTAAAAAAGTGTTAATAGGCTTAAATTACAGAACTCAGTGACTGATCTAGCAGCCATTTTGAAAAGAGGGGTTCAAACCCAGGGTTACAGGGTGGTTGTTCCAACCATATGTCCCCTTTCAAAAGAATTAATTGATCGTAAAATAAAACTGAGAGTTCTAACCCCGGACCCTCTGTGTCCGCCTTTGAAGATGAATTATTGGTAGCAAAATATATTTGTTAGTTTTCGGTCAACGGTATGTAATTTTTAGTCGTATATTTTTGTCACTTTTAATACACAATTATTTCCTGTGACGAGAACTATATTCTAAAGCATCGGACTTATTAATAAGTTTTTTTCATTGGATGAACTATTGTAGTGGGAGAAAAGAAAAGTTTCCCAGAAAAATATCATTATTTTCAAACTGTAAAAACAGCCATTTTAGAAAAAGGCCGTGGCCACTTGAAAACAAAGATTTTTTTTATGGCCAGCAGTTGTTTCTTAAAAAGTATATAATAATGATGCTTTGTGGTTATTTTCATTCTTGTTTCATCATTTGCACAATTCCCTCGATTTTGCCTGCTAATTAAATATCGCCCACTATTGTTTTAACTTTGACATTCGCTATTGCTGGCTATTGCTGTCAACTGCAATGTTACATATACTTACGTAATTCCCAGGTTTTGACATAGCTCAAAAGTCCAAAAAGAATAAATGCTGTCTTTACTATCATCTTTTTACAAATTATAAAATCTACAATAAAACGAAAAAGGTTAAAACATAAATAGTTGTGCAAATAAAGATGTTAGAATTGTGTTGTTCCGTGTTGAAGACCTCTCTTTGACTTTGAGATAATGAACAGCCACGAAAGCGCCGTTCCTTGCTTTTGTGTGTTAATTATGCGTGTAATGAATAATGTGTGTACATGGATAAATACCCAATATACTTTTTTTTTTTTTAGTGTATATCAAAATATGATAATATTAATTTTGTATTTTCTGATTCTCTGATTTTGTAGCCCTGAAGACAAAAAATGATTAAGATAATGAAATGTTATATATAAGATACCAAACCTAATATATTAACAAGGTGGTATGAATTTAAACGTTACCATTACGACAATTTATGTTTGTTCTTTTGTTCTAAATAAATTTCACAACAGCATATAAAAAAAATCATTGTGATTTGAAAATTTATAAAAGATGTCCCGTAAAGCCAAATAAACTGTTCATTGTTGTTTTTTTAATGATATTTACAAATGTATACGTTCTTTTGTGCTCTTCAAAAGTGTCACAAAATGCCTGTTTGTGGCAAATATGTTCGGAGAACGTATTTTTGGCGGTTATTTGACCATTCTGTCCTTTTGAGCAAATCACGCAGAACATTGAGTTGGAACGTTAACATGATAGCAGTTTTACTTGTACGTGTAAGAACATGATATTTATCATGATTATTTAACTGATTCATACTTGCAAATCACTTTGAATAATAAGCCAAACGTATTTTCAAGCTATTCTTGGTGATTCTCTGTTATTGCACAGATTTGAAGAACAGATTTCAATAATCTGCAAAGTATGAAATAAACAGTACAAATGTTTCGGTAAAGTGGGTGTTAAGAGAGAATAGGGTTGCCTTGTAGGGTGTTATTGTAGTAAAGGACGATAGCATCATCGCGTGCATGACGGTTCACTAGAATATAGGCGCATGGAGATCTGTAGTTTAATCTGGATGAGTCTTTTTAACAAGAATATCCCAATCACAGTTCTACATGTTTTCCTCCCAAAAGTTTTTTTCACAGTTTTTATAATACATTTTTTACGAGAAATGTACGATATAAATGCTGACTATGCGGAATGGGTTTTGTTCAATGTTAAAGGCCGTATATTGACCTATAGTTGTACATGTATACTTCCATGTCATTTGGTCTCTGAGAGAGATGTTTCATTGATCATAACATCGCGATATATATTCATATTTTTTTCATAAATATTGTAACAAGTGTAAACATGGCATACAATGGTAGTCGGAATACATCTTACGGACGAAGTAACTACTCTCATGAAAAATTATTGTTTGAATATGTACATGTACTGAAACTGTATCAAATATGAAGTATGACTATAAAATAAAATAATAAGACTCCTAATTCTATCAATGAAAGAGTTTGCTCAGTATAATCACATAAGATATTTGTAATTTTTCAAATTCAGAAGGTTTACTGATACACATTTTCAGTAGTGAAAGCGATTTCATCTAAACTTGAAAATTACAAAATGTACATGCTAGCATGATAAATCGGTCAGACTATTCGTACAAAAAAATTATGATAATAAATACCAGCGAGTTGGCATGGGGGCAAACAGTTAAAGAATGTATAAGAAAAATCATTTTGTGATCTAGATAAGAAGTTACTTTTAAATTAGCATGTCAAAAATAAAGAAAGATAAATTCGCCTGTATTTATTTCGCTTCTGTATTCAAACAGTTTATTTTAAAAACCTTTCAGAATTTAAATGTCGAAAAAGTATTATACGTACTTCTAAGAAATTTTTATGTGTTTAAAATTAATAATTCAATTGTAAAATTTAAGAATATTAAATAATACAGACGAGTTTAAGCAAACTTTTTTGAATTGGATTAAATTTTGCATACAAGGCTCTTAGAAATCAAAATATTAGTTTTTCATTGGAAGAAAGTTTGTAGCTTATATTCTGAAATAATTTTTGTTTTGTTTTATTTTTTATTTTAATTTTTCACATCTAAAAATATACCCAGAACTATTCTTACACAAATGTTCATTGTTCGAAAATAATATCTAAGAATATTTTAATATTTCACCAATGAAAGAAATATTTAAAATGATTTACTTACACTAAATGTTTAATAATTCAAATTAAAACAGTTTGAAACGAAAATGAATTAATTTATAATGCAGTATTTACCAAAAATCCTAATTGAAGTAATAAATTAATCCAGATGTACGTCTTATTATAATAAACCACTGTTTAAAGTTAAATTTGTGTATGCGAATGATTATATATTCAGGGCAGGGGACAGTAATGGCGACAATCCTTAACCTTATCAGGATAATACACTGCAGGGTATATCTGATAACCAGAGATAGATATCGGCCGAATGTGTATTGCCTAACCGTGAACACGCAAATCCATTAAACACTTCAATGAATAATTGAAAGATAAAGAAATTTATCAATTCTTAAAATATTAGAAATATTATATAAAAAAAAATGCACTATGTCAAACTTATTTTTTTTATTTATTTTCACTTGAAATAAAGTCTTACTTTACTTATAAATTACCAAATAATGATTGTTTTGTCTTAATATAATAATACAAACTAATAGCCGCTCCTTTTCTTTTTGAATTATGATTTGGACAATGGTCCAAAGCATTAATATCATATTTTGTTTATGATATATATATGTTCAACTATAAGTAGGATCTTGAACTACAAAAATTACGGTATCCAATTGCCAAGTTTTCAATATTCTTTCTCTGCGCTTTCTTGTAAAACTTTATTACAAATAATCAATGTCACTCATATGGAATTTTTACTGTAAGAAAGAGATTCCCTGTATATTTTCTATAAAAAGTTAATTATAAACAGTATACTGTTATTCTTTGTTAAAAAAGAGGGGCAACAGATACCAGAGAGACGTTCAAACTCATAGATAAAAAAATAAACTGACAACGTCATGTCTAAAAAAGAAAAGCCAAACTGAAAAACAGAAAAAAAACCAACAATAGAACACAAGATACAACATAGAAAACTAAAGACTAAGCAACACGAACCCCACCAAAAACTTAGGATGATCTAAGGTGCTCCGGAAGGGTAAGAAGGTCCTACCCACATGTGGCACCCGTCGTGTTGCTCATGTTATCACTTACTCTATAAATAGTTCAATTCGGTAGGTCACAATTGTGGCAAGGAACCGGGATTGTAGTTACGACATTAGAATTCAATGTTAATTAATCATAGTATCTACGAATGTTTACCGTTTACAAAGCGTATCCCTAACAATTACTGTTAACCGGCGTATTCTCGAATAATACTGATGTTTACAAATCTTACAAAACGTATCACTAGATTTTGTTTATCCTATAACAGATGAATGTCTTTGCAATATTTGGACAAGAATTCATGTATATTTTTGTGAAAGTGGATATTATATTGATTACTGTTTTTTTTATCCGTCTGTGTGGATGGAATAGAATGTTCCCGTGCTGGTGTAGTATGCCAGCATATGTTTAGAGTTTGTTTTTTTTTGCTATTGTTTATTCTAGATGTCTCACGGTGATTTACTTTTTGTATGTATGTTTTATTGTCTCATTGGCAAACAAAACCACGTCTCGTTATGTTTACCCTTATTCAGTATTTTAAAGTCATAGCGTTCACCAAAGCTGATAGGATTCACTCTGATTTATTGCAAATGTACCAGTACGTCCCCTATCACACTCTCATTTAGTCCTTGGGATACCATATTTCAGTGGTCAGTGATTCATTATATACAAACAAATTCTTAATATATATAGTCTGGGATCGATTTTTTAAAAATTTCTGAAAATGTTTGCCTCGACACATTGGATGGTTAAATTGGGTTCATATATTTGTGGTTAAAGTTATTCTACATGTATTTTTTTATTACCAGTCCGATGCATCATCATAATGATATGACTTGATCATTACAATAAGTAAATTAATAATCAATCTTATTAGGTAAATCAAACCAAGACATTTCAAATAACATCTTAACCAAATCTTAGGTAGGAAGCCTTTCACGAAAATCCTGTCACGTCAAAAGAGAGAAATAATTATTATTTTCCATCGAGAAACCTCTATACCAATACAATCTTCACACAGATAGAATACTAATGGGAGGGAACTCTAGCTTATGTACAGTTTTCAATGATGAATCTCGCATTCTTGACATCAATACAAAACAGATCTCAAGGGAGGAATTAAGTTAAAGGAGATAAAAAAAATAAATAAATCAAATGACACCGACAAATTCTGACAACAAAGTATTTTGTTTTTACACCTTGTTAGTCTATCATGAGTTGTCATTTTTCTGATTTTGGTATACATATCTAACAATTCAGCCAGAGGTCAATACTGTACTGATTTTGTCTTGAGATTAAAATATTTGTCTTTTTATGGTCAGTTGAATACGTTTGTACTAGTTCTTGTCTAGTGATAATTAATATGTTATACGACTTTAAACTGCTAAATATCAATTAACAATTTTTATTTGTTGCTATTCTTAAATGTTCAGTAATTTATTAATATATTTATTTTTAAGTGCAAATATTAAACCTCAATATCACCACAACAGAGATAACAACAAAAATTTCAAAGTTCGAACTGAAATACCCCTAATACAAATGTAACATGACTAATTGTGTAAGAAAAGATCTTGGATTATCTGAAATAAATCTAATAGTGTCACGGCTATTTGAATCTAATTTGAAATATATAGAAATATTGGTTGACTTTGTCTGGGTCATACATCTCTAGGCTAAGGCTTTCCGCCTTTTTATTATGAAAATCATGCATTTCAAATACTTAAGAAATCGTTAAATTAATAATAAATTTGAGTTACAACCAATTGAATCATATTTATTGAAGTTTTTATTCTGACAAGATCTAGGTGGTTCATATCCTGAAGCCCGTTCAATGACTAGAATAATCTCAAGTACGCGTACCCTGTGTACAATGTACTTTTTATTCCTGTAAAAGAACCAGTTAAACTGCACCCTGTGTATAATGTACTTTCTGTTTCTGTGACAGGACCACGTGCGAATGGAATTATTGAATAGCAACATTTTTAATAGTGATTTTGCATACATTGATATGAACAATGCAAGTACAATTATAACAAACGTTCAGTTCATTTTGATAACAAGTTTTATTATAATAATCTGACTACTTGTTTAATTATGACGTCCAATTTCACTTTTACTGTGTGGTCTTTGCAATTACCAAATAAGGCTTTTAGGGACAAATTTGACACCCGTTATAGCTTGTTTCAGACCTCTCACATTTGTTTTTGTTTGGAAGTGCAAGTATCCTGGCCACGTCCACTCTGTGTTTTTGTATTTGTAACCATCTGATGAGTTAAAAGCCTTTTCAACTGATTTTTATAGTTCAATCTTATGTTGTTCAGGTTATGATAATGTTTGGATCCCGCTAACAAGTATAACACCGCCTCATTCTGTATGTATGTCCCTGTCCCAAGTCAGGAGCCTGTAATTTAGTGATTGTCGTTTGTTGCTGTGTTACATACTTGTTTTTCGTTGATTTTTTGTACATAAATTTTAAAATAGTTAGTTTTCTTGTTTGAATTGTTTTACATTTATCATTTCGGGACCTTTTAAAAGATTGACTATTTTGTACCATATGTATAAAAATGCTAAACATACTATTTTGTATGGGTTCGTTTGGTTTTTCTTTAGTTTTCTATGTTGTGTCATGTGCACTACTGTTTGTCTGTTTGTCTTTTTAATTTTTAAGCCATGACGTTGTCAGTTTATTTTCGATTAATGAGTTTGACTGTCCCTCTGGTATCTTTTGTCCGTCTTTTGTACCGCACGGAAAAATGCTGTATCATTTGTACATCTACCATATTTTAAAAAATAAAACTCTACCATATCATACTTGTTACATAGAGAATAATACATGGCAAAATCCGTATCATATGTCGTATCATCCCGAGACACCAATATCAGCCCAAATATTCAGTTTAAAAATGGGAGTATTAGTATCGAATTCATCTTAATATGACAATTTTCTCTAACAGGCAATTTCACAAAGTATGCACAAACCTTGACACATTTGCCTCAGATTTTTAATATAGGGTCGAACTTTTTTGTTTTGTTAAATTCGTTTTATTCTTCAGAACGAAGATAGAAAGCTGATATAAAGGTGTTTTATATGTACAACATTTCGTTTTATTCGTTTATAGAAAATCTTATACCAACAAAACAAGCATGGTTCGACTACATTTTATATTTATCGCCGAATAAATATTAACTTTCTGACATTGGGCACATAATCTGATTATACAACTTAAAAGGTGGCACATAATACTACCGGGAGATGACTCTGTAAAAATCAGTTGAACGTTTTAATCACGTTATACTGTTAAGTGAAATGTTAAGCTTCTCAATGATTAAAATTAGTGTTTGTCAAACTTCTCTATCTTTCCAATGAATTTTCTGATAAAATGTGCGGTTCAATTTTTTTGAAATTTTTATATTTTTGTCAAAGTCAATATTTTAGTTTAAACATATTTATTTATAGTGAACTGGGAAATAAGTTTTGCAACTTATATTAATCACATTCCACTTTGCAGGTGCGAGTGCTGCCTAGAAGCGGCATTAGCCTACTCCGTTTCGAAATCTACAAGGGTGTCTTTAACGTGTAAGAGATATGGCTCTTTCTTAACACGGGTCCGCTATTTATCGTCCCCTTCCGAAGGAAGTTATCATCGTTTCCCCAAGACCATACTCGCAAATGGTGTCAAAGGAGAGCCGAAAATACAGTTCCTGAAATATTCATCCCGGAACGGGAACCGTACCAGGAACCTTCGTGTTAGTAGTCCGGTGCACTAACATCTACATTTTTGTACACCACAGCTCTCAATATTTTGTTTAGATTATATGAAAATTAAACGAACCAAATTTTAATTAAGTCCATGTGTTTGCTACCACCTGAATGGGCACTTGTAACCTGTTTGCACTCATGAAATTTGTCATCAATTAGGTTGAAAACATAATTTAAAGCATCTTAATGTATCAAGTCCAGGCAGTTGTGATGTGAAGCAAAAACAGCAGACTTCAAAAATTATAATTTATTTAGGCTGTAACAACATGGAAAAATTATTTTGTACAAGAAGCGAATAACCATAATAAATTTTTAAATTCAAAAATTTCTACACCAGACATATATATTATATTCTACAGTACAAAACAAGCTTAAACAAAAGTGGAATGCAGAACTTTATAAATATATAGTCGAGCCTACAAATGAAAATATAAAAAGGAAACATGCAATGTCAATAAAGATGAATGAAACATACTTTGAAATGTCCCGGATTTAGACGTTTATCAAGCATAACATGAATGATGCAATTACAATCTTCTGTAAGATTTCCTTAAAAAAATCTATATTATGAAAAGTTAAAACAAAGTAATCCGGAACCATAATTATTTATGAACAGCTGTGGTCTACTGTTATCTTTCTCGATGTTCCATTGATCACGTAATCGCTACAAAGACCAGGATGTAAGAATAAAAGCATCGTAAAACTTTGCAGCTCAAATAACTTATATATTTTGATTTAAAATGAACACACACTCCTATTTTCTAGGAACACTTAAAGCAATGAAACGATACTAGTTCCCTCCGACCCAATAAAACGCCTTCCAAACACATCAAGATGTCTGATACTGATTTTCCAGCGCAATATGCAGCATAGTATCAGAGACTATGATACGATATAACATAGTTTATTATCATTGTTTCGTATTAAAGTAATTATAAAAACTAGTTTACCAGAGAAAGGTGTCATAGACTAGGAACTATTTAAAAATTGACATAAGTGTAAAGCCAGCTTTTTTATTATGATTCTTTGTGTCATTGATGTGTCGTCCGGGTGACATTTAGCCCATACCTCTTTTTATTCATTATAAATGTATGATAATTATGCTGTTCCTTAATTGACATTTAACTATCTATTAGAAGTCTAGGTACGTGGGAGGTTATATCATGGTCTTTTCAGCCACATGTGACCAATTTGGTAGGGATACATAGTAGAAGATCTGCTTCATTATATAAAACAGAGGCAATTTTATGGCATCTCTACATGTTAAACTAACAGGTGATCACAATTTAGTAAACATCTAAAAACAAATATATTACATATCATTTGTTCGTTCTAACAAATACATATACAATATTAGGTCAATGTCAGAAAAATGTAAACTTTTTTGTATGAGGCGAGAAACTGGGGAAGGGCGAGGTTCTACCGAGCCCTTCCTCAGTTTTGCGACGAATACATAAAAGTTTATATTTTATTTGACATTGACCTAATATTGTTTTTATACTGCAACTTAAATTAATACATTGATAGCTATTTAAATTGTAAAACTAATTTCAAACTTATTTTCATCCTTTAAAGAACCCTTGATTGTGGAAAAAGTGTTCATGATGAAATTGACATTGCACAAAATATAGCTGTGTTACTATATTTAGGAAATAAACACAACTAGTTGCAGTATAAAACTATCAATTAAAAGCAAACAACACAAAATCCAAAACATCGGCGAAAAACATTATGATTATTTTTCAAACTAAAAAAAGTCATACATGTATATTACATTAACTGATCTTTATTAATCTATGGTAGTTTCAATAAAGTTTCAGTAGATGAAACATCACTACTGCACACCAGACAGACATTATAGTTAATTGCATAGCCAAAAAGCTACATAACCCAGATTAATTAACCTACAACATTATGCATAATTTGTTTATGCTAAGATAGAAGATCGCATGTATGAAACTCAGCAGTGGTGGATCCAGAACTGACTGACCTACGTAGGGCCCGCTCCACACTTGCTTCAGTGATTCCCTATATAATCAAACAAATTTTCCCCACGAAAGGGGGCCCGGGACCACCGCCCCCTGGATCAGCCTATGGAAAGTAAAGATATCGGAGAACGACAGTTATCGTAGCTGCTTGGAAAGTTGAAATCATTTGCACATTATTAAAGCAAACAACACTTTTATATTTTGATATAGCCACGTGATTATATTTAATTTGTTCTTACCAAAATATCGATGGAAGTTAAGCTAGCAAACACTTATTAATCGTACCAAAATGTAAATATTTTAAAGCTAAAAATATTGTAAAAATTACCGAAACATTTTTATACAATATGATTTGTCGTTGCAGTGTTTTTTGTTCGACTGCCATGAAGTCGATCAACCAATAAGTCAAATCGCCGTTTTAGAATCTAACAGACTATATGTAATCTCATTGTTCGTTCAACAAATGAAAATGTCGACATTTTATTGGTTAAATTTCCATTGTTTAGGACGTTTTAACCAATCATGACATTTTGGTGCACAATTTTGAAAATATTATAAAGAATGCATTACATTGTGAAACGGCGAATTGAAATCGTTTAAAAACAATTTTTGATCTTAAAACAGTTCTAAGTAAATGATGTTTTAAAATCAATACTGAAAATGTAATACAAAATTTCAAACGTATCAGCAGATGCAATGCGTTGTTTAATTTTTCAGTGAGGTATGTTTAAAATGTTGGCCGTACATTACAATTGACCGATACATTTACATATATATCAAATTCAACATTTCAGTCATATATCAGCATTAACTTTTGACATTTTTCTTCTGAAAATCAATGGCAAAATGTAATAAGAATAACCAAATCAAAAGTCTTAGAAGAAGACAGCGAAAAAAGAAACTTTAAAAATTAGAAAATATTGTTTTATAATCATCAATCAAAAAGGCTGTATTTATTTTTTACGAAATCCTCAAACTAAAAGTCGACATGTATATTTTGAATGACACAATGTTGAATGGTTACTAATACCATTCGATATACTATTAATTATTATTACTTCAAAATGCCAAGACCGTTTCGTAGGAGAGAATTGTGGGTACAATTTCAGACCAACAATATGACAGTATCAAAATAAACATTACTCATTATCCGCCCAAAATTACATTGGTCATGAAATGTTTTCACAGCTAGCAAACAACAAACCCAAAACACTTCCTATTTTACAAATGAAAACGAATTGCTCTTGGATGACACATTTTTGTATAAATCTAATATGTTTGTTACATATAAATGAGACTTTTTCTATTTGGTCTATATACTAATGTTACACCAACAACCATAGTCTTATACATTAAATGTTGATATGTTCATTTGTATGTATACATGTACCAATTCACCAGATATCACAGTCATCTCTTCATACAACATATATCACATATATATCAAACATAACATTTTCAACCGGTTACAGTCTTTGTATACCCTATATATATATATATATATATATATATATATATATTATATATATATTATATTTATATATTATATACTTGTAACATATATATTATGAACCATCGCATGTATACACTATTAAACAAATATATAGTCTGTATGTGCAAGCACCATATGCACGTATATAAAGCTTACGCACATACGTACATGTATACACATCATACACGTGTAAACACCATTACACCGTAACAGTTTCTTTTTATACCATATTACAATTTACGATATTAATCATAGCATTTGTTACCGATAAACCGTAAAAGATCATTTTTGTTCCGTATATATTCAAAAACGATATCAACAATATCATGTTCCGCCAATGAACTATAAAACTAGTTATATACAGCAATCAGTAGCAAGATTTCTATATCACATTCTATATATAAAACACAAGCATACTAATAGTATCATGGTGTAATCGTATAGCCAGCATTAAGTGTATTGTTGACTAATAACAATGTTCCATTCTTTAACAGTGTCCCATTGACAATTGGTGTGCGTAAAGCTTCAGGAAAAACCGAAAGCCCTAAGAATGGACTTATGTATGCATTGAAGCATAGGTTCATGATTAAAACAGTCACAATATTCACAACAGCACCTCCAAACACCTGAAAATATAAGAAGATACATTAATCAATCAGATTTGGTACACAAAGAAATATTGATACGACCTAAGTTTTTGTTCAGGATAGAGCTAAGCTTTCATGATTGTGTATCCCTGTACTTTTATGCCATAACTGATATTTTATTAAAACAAACAGCAGTCACCGCTATCTTTATGATGTTCAGAATTTCAAACTATAGGAATAATAATCTGTTTTAAAAACAGAAAGACTAAATGAAAATGTTCTGCAAGGTTTCTAATAAATGCATATGTGCTTTAATATCCATGTCAATGTGTTATTTGTGCAAACCATGTGCTTGTCCATATCTGTTGCGTGTATAATCGGGATCAGGGTCCACGATACAGAGAGTGTTGTGCTTTTCAATATCAAGTATAACATTTACTCCCAAACATTAGTTTCAGTAAAGAATGCGTATGTTTTGCTAGCTATCAAATTTCGTATACATACCATATCTTTTATAGTCAAATATCCAGTTGAAAATACTATGGCATTTGGTGGTGTACCAACCGGAAGTAAAAACGCAAAGGAAGCACTCAGAGTTATGGGAATCATAAAAAATAGTGGATGAACTCCTAATTTGATGGCCTGAATAAAAATAGAAGTATACATGTAAATATGAAAAAAATATGAAATGATAAAAATACAGTCATAGATTGTAATACCAAGATAAGGTTTAAAACATTATAAAAATAAAATAAAAAAAATATGCCATCTCTTCTTTTTAAACAGTTTAACTGGTCAAGTTTTTCTGCAAGGAGAACATACCTCATATAGGTGAAGTTTATATCTAAAAATTATATCTTTTACTAGTGAACGGAAAGCATTTCTAAATGATTGTTCTGATCTACACATCATAACTTACTAAGTGGAACACAATTGGAACAAAAATGGTTGTAGTTGCTGCATTACTGGTGATATTAGTGATGGCGGCCACTATAAATGTCAGCATGAGTACACTGACCCATGGAGGTATACCTGCTAAGAACGACAGAGATTCAGCTATGGTATTTGACAACCCTGATGCCTGTGAAAAGAAAAATAATGTATTAATGTTAAAATAGAAAGAGATGAGATATGGGACCCAATCGAAATTCAAAATGTAATACGTGTTTACAAAAACAAATCTCAACTTAAATTTTATTAATTGTACTATATATATTGATGGATTGATTGTTGATTTGTGTATCTTTCACGTTCTATCTATTTGTGGAGATCGATTTTTTAGTGAGGAATCCAGAGTGTTTTGAGAGAAGCACTGACATTCGATAGGAAGACAGACTATCCTATAAAACAGAAGATGTGGTATGATTGCCAATGAGACAACTGTCCCAAAACCAAAATGACAAAAGACATTAACAACTATAGGTCACAGTACGGCCTTCAACAATGAGCAAAGCCATACCGCATAGTCAGCGATAAAGGCCCCGATAAGACAATGTAAAACAATTCAAACGAGAAAACTAAAGGCCTTTTTTATATAAAAAAATGAACGAAAAACAAATATGTAACAAATAAACAAACAACAACCACTGAATTACAGGCTCCTGACTTCAGACAGGCACATACTTAAATAATGTGGCGGGTTTAAACATTTAGCGGGATCCCAACCTCCCCTAACCTGGGACAGTGGTAAACAGTACAAATAAGAACGAACTATAAAACAGTTGAAAAAGGCTTAACTCATCAGATGTACATCCCACAACAAACACTAGGAACAGATCTGAGAGTACTCGCAGTTATCTGACAGCTAGTTCAAAGCCACTAACAACTAATAAAAAAAATCCTAGTCAATTAATATTCCATTCGAACGTGACAGGTTCAAACAACATCTTCAGTGTTTTCAGACTAATGATACAGAGGTTCGACTGCTAGGCAACCGAGACTCCCTTTTGCATTGTCATAGCTCGCTTTTAATGTCAAAAAACTCGAAAAAAAACATCCTCTGTACCGGATAGGTTTTGTTTAGTTTATTTAAAACCTGTTGATATATTGTGCATTGTCGTTTACTTTCGAATCCTTAGAAGGAATATTTATTTTAATTTTTTTACGGGTGATGTGAGACTGTCAGACCATTTATATGTTGCCCAATTCAAAATGTATGAATATTATGAACCTCAAGTCGTTCTATGTTACAAGTGAGAATTTAAACCGATAACAGACATTATCGAAAGTATTGGAAACCCAAAGTAGAACCTAAAATGAGATAAACAAGAACAAACACAAATATGATGATCATTAAGACGAAATGATACAGATGCAATTGCGAATTAGTTATACATAAATTGTGATTGAGCAAAATCCAATAGACACATCTCACAGCAATCAAACCATTCCAGTATTGTTTTTCTTTATCATTATTCATTTACACTATCATTTCGAGTTAATCAGATATATTTTGTTGATGATTCTGTATTTTTGGGAGATAACATCAGCTACAGGTCATAAACTAACAAATCATATTTACTACCAGAAGAAACTGCAAATAATTGAAAGGTTTTCAACCAAGATCTTTTTTTGTTTTTTTTCTTTCATAACCAGGTACTGTTTTTTTGTCTACTACACTTTTATAGAGTCATGTATGAACATTTTAAAATATGGTGGTAGTTCCAGCCGATACTTATATTTTGGGATTGCAAGAGGTCAGTATGCTAATGACGTCTTTTGAGATGATCGATATGTTAAACATAGACAAACGATTAAAATACGCAAGTGTAATTACATTCTGTGACTTAACCTAAAGTTTTTGTCACATATTTAATGCTACCACAACTCCTTCTTGCATTGCCGTGTATTTTTGTTTTATATACATTGAATTAACCCATTGGTTGTACATACCTTACATGCATCGGCTAATGCAAATCCACCTCCCATGAGCAGTATAACACCCCATGCCAGTTTCTCATTGACTACTCTCCAATTCAGTAAAGGTACGTACTCATCCTTTTTAGCTTTATCTAACTGAATTACAACTTCATCGTTACCAATTACTTCGTCATCTGTAATTCATAATTTGAATTGTAAGAAAACCTTATATGACGTAAGGTAAGACTACTTTACAATGTAGATTTGTGTTATGTTGTTATACTAGATACGAAAATAGTAGTAAAATACACAAATAAAAGGTTGTTGTTTTGAACAAAATTATTAATTTGACATAGCCATTAATATTAACTTTAAACAAAAGCGTTACAACTTCTATGTTAATGATTGTTAAGAATATGTCAGGAACCTTTTTCCTCCCTTAAAGTGTATTTAAATAATACATATTTCAAACATATCATATTAAGAAATTAAAAGTCGTGACCCGCAGCCTTGTGCTAAATATCCATTATAATTCATGTATATATATTCTGAACCAGCCATGCAACATTTGTGGATGATTATCTACCTAAAGACTCAAACATTGTGACTTTTATAAATATGATAAGCAGAAATTAATCTATGTTTCTCTAATGGTTTTTCACTACTTTTAAAATTTCCCAGCAAATTGTAAATACAAAATGATATTAATAACTAGTTAAACGACGTTCTCGACAAATGATTGGTAAAACAAATAATTATGACGTCCCCTATTCTTGGTTTCGAGTGAGTTTTCTATTGTTATGTCATGGAAAAAAAGCAATCATGTCTGAAAACGTCACACTTGAAGAGCACCACTTCTGCAAGTCTTTGAATAAGGGATACATCACTGAGAAACAGATTCCTCCATTTTAACTCGTGAATTACGATATTTCTCCACTCTCAACAATTAAATTATCATTTGAAAAGCTCAACATGCCTCGCGCTTTAAATATTTTAATCTAACTGTTTGATATTTTTATACACGATATAAAAAAAATTAAGCTATTGAAAGTCCCTTAACAGACCTCCATAAGCTGAATTTGCTTGCTTTAAACATTTTTAAGAGGTAACTGTGGTGTTATTCTTATTATAACAGACAAATCGTGATTTAGTAAATCAAACTTTAAAAACATGTTTGTTTGCAGAGTGCTTTCTGCGTTGAAACATTAGAAACATGCAAACCAAAATAATTTAACCAAACACATAATCTTGATTACAATTGCACCTAGTAAGTAACAGATGATGATCCCAAATTTTAATGAAGAATGCAATGACATCTACCAGGTTTATAAACATTGTCATTGAACAAACATCACACATTTTGATATTGCATCCTTATTATACTTAGCCAAATTTCATATGCTTTAGTGTGGATTCATTATTTTCTGGAGTAAAATTTTCGTGGATTCAGGAAAACTTGTATTTTCGTGGATATTTTAAGTTGTGGTTTTTACAATCTCTCAATTCAAAGCTTATAGAAAATGTGTTATTCCTGAAAATTTGTGGTTCACCTGTGACCACGAAATCCACAAAAATTGGTATCCCACGAATAATAATGAATCCACAGTAGTAGACATTATATTGACGAAAACGACGAATTATTCGAAGTATAATTATACATTTTATACAAAAATTAAGAACACATTATGCAAAAAATTAATATGATCATGGTTTGTTCAAACAACGATAACCATCTGTATGTTCTACAGTTCCCCAAGTTAGTAGATGTATAGTTATATGTTATCTTAATATCATTTAGTTTACAGTGCTCTCCCCTTGTATGCATTTTAACAGTCATAATGTTATTAACTTTTTTAATTGAAGAATAAATTATTTTACTATGTAATTTACCATTTGGTGTACACACAGAGAAATAAACTATATTTTTTTGTGATATATATATTTTTTATAATCAAGAAAAAGGTAATCACTGGATCCGTTACAGGGAAAGCACTGCAAACAAGTACAATTGCTTTAAGAAAATGACTTTAAATATATAATGCCTTTATGTAACGTGATAAAGTACCTATGGTTCTGCCGCCACAGCTACAACCTAAGAGGTATAATAATATTTTGTGGACACTTGTTATGTAAAACTATCCTAATAATTTCAATAGCCTTCATCTTGGTCGTTGCATGTCCTCTCTCTAACAGAATAGAAGCACTACCACTTGGTCTATTACAAATCTTACAACCCATGTGTGTATTAATCTTAATCAATCTTTTCAATAAAAATTGCCATAAAACGTAGCTTTATTCAACAAAACCATGAACCGTATTCTTCCATACCATAACGGATCGCATTAGTCAGTAATAGATATGCAAACGAACTTTTAATAGTATTTTATATATTTTAGATAATTTTCTGAAAACATATATCTTCAAAAGGAACAATATTGATCTAGAATATTATTTAACTAAACATTACAAAGAAATCACATCCATATGCTATCACGAATGATTTAGGACTGCATACACGTTTGTATACAGTATAGATTTTCTCTTCAGTTTTATTACGTTAAATCCTGATACAAAATATGTATTTATTTACAACTTAAAAACCTAACAAAACATCTGAGTATTTTCGAAATAAGCATTGTGTATAAGTTTCATAACATTTGGTTGAAGTAGAGAAGAAAAACGAAAAATTCAACCATTTCATCCATAGTAAAGAGCAAAACTCTAGAAGAAGACGAAAGTGACGCCAATCAAACTAAAAAAAAATTCTGTGTTTTGCGATATTAAGCATTTTGTATAAGATTCAAAACATTTGATAGTTAATGGAATTTTATTTCGGGAAGTACGGATTTACGGACAAAGTTACCAATAAATGCCCCGTGCGCTAGGGTGGGAGCATAAAAAATTTGAACAATAATAGTAGAAATAAATCAGTTCCTAACGAAACTTTAAATTGAAAATCAGTTGTTGAAACTTTTTTACGCGTAATATTTTCCAGTATAATGAATTTGAATGTGCATTTGTAATGTTTTAATATTTATTGATATTATATCTTTAGTTTATCTTTATACTATCACTGACTTACCTTGTGATTCTGCAGCTTTCGTACAATTCAGCTGTTGTTTTTTCAGGAATCCTGGAGGTTGTGACGGAAGAATAAAAAGTAGTACAGCCATCAGAATAGCAGGAACCGAATCAGAGATATACCTTTAAAAGCAGTATAGTCAATGTTATTCAAGTTTAAACAAGTCTAGAAATAATAGTCTCGTTTAAATCATACTTTTGTAGAGTTTTGTTTTCCATTCGTTTAATGTGTTTGAGCTTTTAATTTTGTCATTTGATAAGGGACTTTCTGTTTTGAAATTTCCTAGAATTTTGGTTTTTTTCTTTATTTCCTTTGTCAAAAATCATAGTGAATCATATGTTTAATTAATCCTTCCTCATAAAAAGTGTCACAAAAAAGTTCTGACTCTATTTTGGTAAAGAAAGAAATAATTGAAATGTACTGTTTTCTATAAAGGTAAAGATAAAGATGTTCAAAAATCTCCGTCATATTTATTCATAACTATTCAAAACGAGGCAATTCTGTCTTTGTTTTTGTTTTTGTTGTATTATGCCTGTTTCTCATCAATGTATTTGCGGTTTTCTTTCTTTTCTTTCTTTTTTTTTATCATAAAATAAAATTTAATTACTTTTTGGGGAATAATGCTCCCCATCCAGGGACGAACTGCGGGTTTCTTGTTATCCAAAGAACTGCCAAAAGAACAAAATCACCAAGTACCAACTTTTCTGCAAAACTAAAAAAGAAAAATTAATTAGATTAAGGTGACACTAAGCCGACTAAGGTACATGCTTTTTTTTCTGAATAGATTTTCCCTACTGATGGTGGTTTTGTTCCTAAGAATATCAGAAGCACAATGGTTAGGACTTTTGAGCTGACATTTGATAAAATTGAGATATTAATTTTCTGTTAGACATTTGTATTTAATAAATGTTAAAGGAGAAGGTCCGGTAAGACCCCTTTTTGACCCCAAAATATAGCAGTTTTACCAAATTGTTAAAATGTAAACTTTTAGTTATTTATTGGACAGTAGAATGCTTCTGCTACATAAATATGGGCTGTTTTTGACAATACGATGCACATATATCGAGTACTAGCACCACTAAGTCATGCTAAATTACTGAAATCTTCACAATTCTATCATTTTAGTTAAATTTTAGACGGTTTTCGCTTAAAACGAAAGTGGCCGCATTCGTGTTCATCCTTAATATTGGAATGAGAGTTGTATTTTATGATAATACATAACATATATAAAGGTTTAGGATGAACACGGATGCGGCCACTTTCATTTTTGATAAAAACCATCTGAAAAGTGACATTTTGGTAGATTTTTCATTTTGAGCTTGAATCAGATCGTTTTTAATGACTAAATCAGTTAAAATCTTTCACAAAAACTAACTGAATCAAATGAAATAGACACTTAAGTGTTTAAAAAGAGGTCAAAATCTTTCGTCAGATGAACCTGAAATTTGAGGCCAAAATCGGTCCTTACCGGACCTACTCCTTTGTCGAAAACTAAGACTTTCTATCTACATTGACCTAGTCGAGTTTGCTAAAATTTTGCGGATGTTTGTGATCAATAAAAAAGAGAATGAAAATGTTGAGACAACTACCCGACCAAAGTGCAGAAAACAACCGAAGTCTAAAAATGGCTTTCATAACAGCGGGAAAATGCCGCTCCTGGAGGTAGGATTCAGTTGGCCCCTAACCGAATATTAACTAGTTTAATGAAAATGGATAAGTCCGAAATATTGGATCATTTATTTAAACAAAATGCAGATCTTGAAAATCTATTGCATAAACGAGAAGTTTGTTTTACCTTTGAAAAAAGGTTGAATTATTCTAAAAACTACAAAATCAATTGCAACCAATACAAGAAAATAAAGAAAGAAATTAACAATTATAAGTTTTATATCATAGAAATTGATATCTAAAGCTTCTTTTCATATAATAAAGAATTGTGCATTTGTATTTCTCATATTCAATCATCGTTAAATTGTTTGTGTGCAGCTATTGTGATAACAGACGAGTAAGTAGAAACCAACATCGTTAAATTGTTTGTGTGCAGCTATTGTGATAACAGACGAGTAAGTAGAAACCAACATCGTTAAATTGTTTGTGTGCAGCTATTGTGATAACAGACGAGTAAGTAGAAACCAACATCGTTAAATTGTTTGTGTGCAGCTATTGTGATAACAGACGAGTAAGTAGAAACCAACATCGTTAAATTGTTTGTGTGCAGCTATTGTGATAACAGACGAGTAAGTAGAAACCAACATCGTTAAATTGTTTGTGTGCAGCTATTGTGATAACAGACGAGTAAGTAGAAACCAACATCGTTAAATTGTTTGTGTGCAGCTATTGTGATAACAGACGAGTAAGTAGAAACCAACATCGTTAAATTGTTTGTGTGCAGCTATTGTGATAACAGACGAGTAAGTAGAAACCAACATCGTTAAATTGTTTGTGTGCAGCTATTGTGATAACAGACGAGTAAGTAGAAACCAACATCGTTAAATTGTTTGTGTGCAGCTATTGTGACAACAGACGAGTAAGTAGAAACCAACATCGTTAAATTGTTTGTGTGCAGCTATTGTGACAACAGACGAGTAAGTAGAAACCAACATCGTTAAATTGTTTGTGTGCAGCTATTGTGATAACAGACGAGTAAGTAGAAACCAACATCGTTAAATTGTTTGTGTGCAGCTATTGTGATAACAGACGAGTAAGTAGAAACCAACATACGTCATGCTTCCTAAACTTAGGTACTCCGTTTGCAGAAATTTCTTTACGTTGTCGTATGATCCTTCCTCTCCCCTCGACACACAGGGAAAACATCTACAACAACAGCGAAATAGTAATTCATATATCATATTATATCTAAAAACAAGGCAACTCTCGCGATTTAAGAGAGAGATCATCATCTTATACCGTAACGGAAATATTGTAATTTTTCGATTCCTTGCTTCTAAGAACAATAGTTATCATTTGATTTGCAAAGTTGTCATAGAATGCCACCAGTATCTAAGTAATTTGACCATGTGCCATTAGGCCACCGTTTGAAGATTACGAATATCTGCCCAAAATTCAGAAACAAGTGGAGCGAACATCTTTAAATATTTTGATAACTACTGTGTCTATCGGAGTTGTCGCACATTTACCATTTAATAATTTTACATGATATCGATCTTAATGTACCAAGCGAAATGTATGAAGAGTCTTATTACAAATGAGAGGTTTAGCTATAATGTAACGATATAACAAAAACTAATTTCACAGTCTTCTACGTTAGCAGAACTTGCTTTGGAGTACTTAGAAAATAAACCTAATAATATATGCATATTTTTCTGTAATCCATGAAAAGCGTACAAGATTTATAAGATCTAACATGGCGATAGGGGCGGATCAGGTGTTGAACCCCTTTTTGGCCCGATCAATGCATTTGAGTGGAAAATAATACTTTGAACCCCCCCACCCCTTTTCTGGTGAACCCTCCCTTTTTAAAATGCTGATACGCCACTTCTAATAAGGTATTTTGAACATATTAATTACATTGTAGTAATTCATTCATGAAATACTTTGTCATATATCTTGGTGATTTTTTTCACATTAAAGTACCTTGGTTGCAGTAATTGTTGGAAATCCATGTGATATACATTATTTAATAACCATGGAAAATACCGGTAATTTAAAAGATAAATAATAAACCATTCGTGCAATGATAAAAGCTGTAAATATAATTTATTAAACTCATATATCAAATCATTACGAACAAGCTGTAAGATGTAATAGCGTTGACTATTTCATATAAAATTAAAATTATATTCATGCCTTACTTTTTGCCATCAAAGTAGAACTGCATCCAGCCCCATAGGAAGATAAAACAGACAATAGATAATGGTAGTCCAATCACCAGCCAATTGGCAAAGGTAATCCCGGATTCCATGTCATAATCTTAAATTCACTAAAATATAAAATAAAATGGAATTATAAAAAAATAGTTACATGATAAAACCTAAGTTATATTCTTGGTACTTTTTTTCAACAAATGATTGTCTCAACTCTAGTAATTAAGTGGTGTGTCAAACTTAGAAATGCTACACAAATGAAGACGAACAAAATTCACAATTGATATAATGGTTATACAAAAATAATATGCGCATTCGAAACTATACATGATTTCTAACTATGTATGATTTGTTTCTTTTTCTGAAAAATTTATAAAAGGAGAATTCTTATTTGTAAGAAATCATGCACAATAATAAAAAGTAAGATACATATCGAAAAAATCAACCCAAGATCGACAACTGACAATTTAGCAATTGCGTTAGTATACTACGTAAACAATTCATGCAAATAGTATGAAAACGCGTATACTTCAGTAACATTGTCATAGATATCATAAATGGGCCAATAACTACAATGTAACATATTCTAAACACATGATTTCCCCGAATGGCAAGAGTGTGTCCCCAGTACACGGATGCCCTATCCTCACTATCATATTCCATTATCAATGGACCGTGAAAATTGGGGGAAAATCTCTAATTTGGCATTAAAATAAGAAAGATCATATCATAGAGAACATGTGTACTAAGTTTCAAGTTGATTGGAATTCAACTCATCAAAAACTACCTCGACCATAAACTTTAAACTGAAGCGGGGCAGACGGACGAACAGACGAACGAACGAACAGACGAACGAACGAACAGACGGACGGACACAAGACCATAAAAAAATGCCCATAGATTGGGCATAAAAAACGGGTCTGAATTGCTGGAAAGTTTATTGTTATGTGTTTTTTAACATATAAGTTTGTCTATTTCTCTTGGTCATGCATTTTTCATTCGTTTTTCTTCTTGGACTTTCTTGACAAAGTATTGTAGCTTAAAATTCAATATTGACCAAGAAGTTCCTATTGGTAAAGATGCGGTAATTTTATTGAATGTTAGATAGATGATTTCATGAGTTGAGAGACTTTTATTGAATATTTGGTCATATATCAACACATATAGGTTACACTTGTCGTGGCTACAGTCACGTCCTCTTTTTCCCGATTGTTTGACGTTGTCCAATGCAAAATATCATCGAATTCTTACACTTTCAATGAGTAAATTAAATTCCACATGTGTAAACATGACAACTGCCAGAGCACATGAGTTCACTTCCTGATTTTGGTTTCGTTCATGCTGTTTTTGTCCCCGTTATTTGTAATCTTTTTTTATTTCTTTTGTACTCATTGTGTTGTTTATTTTAGTAGACATAATTTTCCATCGCCTTTTCCCTATCCCCTTTTATTGCGACATTTGTAAGTTCAAAGTACACAGTACTTACTCTTCAGCTATTCCTTTAAATACAATATTTGGTGGAGTCCCTGTTAACGTTGCCACACCACCAATATTAGCAGAAAATGCAACACACAGGGAAAATGTTTTAGCTAATTGAATAAACTCTTTGTCTTCTGACCTGATTGGTCCATTTTCTCTAAAAGTTAAATAAAAAATATAATTAATCACAACTTAATATCACAATCTAACGTTCATTATCAACTTGGGCTGCGTTCTCACGGCCAATGTGAAATTTTTATTTGTATCTATATCTATGTAATTAAAGTTTTTTTTACTGACATTTATATTTTAGTGAACCGATTCTAGTTTGAAGTCCTCCATCTGTGTCAGTAAATAGGAAACGATCTAGATATGAAACAGGCCTTCCAGTGTTGGGGGTATCTTTAATCTCACTGGGGTATACATAAGACACAAAAACTTACTGGAGATAATTGAGTAATGGTTCGTCATCAATATATCTAAGAGTGAAATTAAGAACTTTGCATGATGTTTTTTTTCTTTCTTTTTGTCTTTAAGAAAGTGTTGTATGAATTCTCTTAAACCTAATATGAGTACAAACATAAGTCGTCCATTAGGGATGCACGATTAAAACCAATATGATTACCGACTGCCTGTTCAAAATATACTTATACACCATAATTAATATAAACCTTATACATCTAAAATTTTGAGATTATCATCCTCGGTCTTTTTGTAAACTAATTTTTCCATCCCTATTCTTTATCTTGACCTGAGTTTCAATTGAAACATGTATAGATAATGTCAACATACTCCTCTATTTCTATTGGTTCCTTTTCATTAGTTTTTGCATTTCCATCGTATTTGTATCACCATTTGCACCTTTATCCTGAATGGCATCATCTTCATTTTTCCATTAGTAAAAGATGTTTCTACCATATTTTTTTCAGCACTCAATCCTTTTAAAACATAAGCAAAACAATTAGAATAGTATTTATAGCATTTGATTTATTTATTGTACTTTTTAAATATCTAATATTCATACACATGTTGTTTTGTTTACTTTATGGTTCAATGTATGATCATCATGGTTCATCTTATAACTGGGGAATATATCAAATTTACATAAAAAAAATATAACTTTTTACGACACTTCACAGTAAGAGTGGCACAGATTAAGCCCAAACGGAAAAAAAGTATTGTCTGTATTAACAGAATTGTATCCTTATAATGACAATTGATAACTAGAGGCTCTTAAGTGCCTGTGTCGCTCACCTTGGTCTATGTGCATTTTAAACAAAGGACACAGATGGATTCATGACAAAATTGTGTTTTGGTGATGGTGATGTTTTTGTAGATCTTACTTTACTGAACATTCTTGCTTCTTACAATTATCTCATTATCTCAATTTATAATGAACTAGTCCCATTAGTTACAGAGGAAAATATTTTGTTAAAATTTACAAAAATTTACAAAATTTACAAAAATTTACATAATTTACAAAATTATTAAAAATTGACTATATAGGACAATTACTCCTTAAGGGGTCAACTGACCTTTTTCGGTCATGTTGACTTATTTGTGGATCTTACTTTGCTGAACATTATTGCTGTTTACAGTTTATCTCTATCTATAATAATATTCAAGATAATACCACAAAACAGCAAAATGTCCTTAAAAATTTCCAATTCAGGGGCAGCAACCCAACAACCAGATGTCGGATTCATCTGACAATTTCAGGGCAGATATATCTTGACTTGCAAAACAATTTAACCCGTGTCTGAATTGCTCTTAATGCTTTGGTTTCAGAGTTATAAGCCAAAATCTACATTTTACCCCTATGTTCTATTTTTAGCCATGGCAGCCATCGTGGTTGGTTGGCAGGGTCACTGCACACATATTTTAAACTAGATACCTCAATGATGATTATGGCTAAGTATGGTTAAATTTGGACCAGTAGTTTTAGAGGAGAAGATTTTTGTAAATGATAAGAAAAAATTGCGAAAAATTGGTAAAAAATGTTTATAAAGGCCAATAACTCCTTATGGGGTCAACTGACCATTTTAGCCATATAAACTTATTTGTAGATCTTACTTTGCTGAACATTATTGCTGTTTACAGTTTATCTCTATCTATAATAATATTCAAGATAATAGCCAAAAAACAGTATAATTTCCTTAAAATTGCCAATTCAGGGGCAACAACCCTATAACCGGATGTCCGATTCATCTGAAAATTTCAGGGCAGATAGATCTTTACCTAATAAACAATTTTACTTCGTCAGATTTGCTCTTAATGCTTTGGTTACAAAGTTATAAGCCAAAATCTACATTTTACCCCTATGTTCTATTTTAGCCATGGCGGCCATCTTGGTTGGTTGGCCAGGTCACGCCACACATTTTAAACAAGATACCCAAATGAGGATTGTGCCCAAGTTTGGTTTAATTTGGGTCAGTAGTTTCAGAGGAGAAGATTTTTGTAAAAGCTAACGACGGACGACGACGACGCCGGACGCAAAGTGTTGAGAAAAGCTCACTTGGCCCTTCGGGCCAGGTGAGCTAATAACGTACTTCATGGAAACATATACTAACATCTAGCAAAATGATAATTATAATTAACCAAAAAAGATGGTGCTAGTGGATTATAAATGTTTTACTGATAATAAATAATCAGACACATTAATGTTCAGTATACCTGATGGGACTAATGTGAACATTCATTGTCTTTTGTTGTGGAACTAAGTCTTATAGTAACATAATAATGTCATGCATTTTAATAACTTATACACAAGCAATTTAGTTATTGAATATCTTCAGAATCTCTCTCCAAGATCAGTTCAAACGAACCAAACGAATTCGAACACATAGGAGTACGCTTTTTAAAGACATGTTTTGCTTACAGACGTTTTTCATATGATTTTGGAAAGTCATGCTACATGTATGTACTAGTATTAGCTCTATTAATTAAGACAAATTAAATTAGAAATTTACAGTAGAAAGTTGTAGATGTCCAAAAATTCAGAGAGACAGAGCTAGACGAATATATAAACAGTGTGACTTTGAAGATAATTGGAGATGAATTTTAGTATTTTATGTCCTGTACAAGTATGGTGTAGAAGGCAAATGCATATTGATGGAAATTATATTGCTTATCGAAATACAGTCAGTATCATCCGCGCGAACAGTTTTAGATAGCAACACCATATTTGTGTGACTGCTAACTTACCTTCCAATGCGCGAAAGATTTTGAAATTATGAACATTATAATCCACGAAAACATTCACGTTTACAAAACGTAATACAATATTGAATACACAACCACACTATGACTACAGATAGTATACTTGTATAATTACATCTATAATACTAAAATAACGAGGTCCAATTTGTCAGCCGTCATGGGGGTAAAAACGAAAAATCAAAGAAATTACTTTTATATATATCTTATATTGGACAAAAAATACACCACTCCAGACCCTTTTGTTTTCCACATAATTAATTTTGCCATTAATTAACAAGTTCAGAGTCGAATCCGATACCGATACCAATAGTATATTTACCTGTTACCTATTGCCTTATCTGTACATTCCGCATCTGTCCGGCGCACCACTAACGGTGTATTTAGGATTTAGCTATATACACGGGTCATAATCACAGGGTTGACACTACTTAATTCAATCATTGTCACATTGTTCCCTATCGTAGTATTTTAATCAGTATGACTTTAGAAGATGACAATACGAATACTATAAATCTGGACTTAAAAAAAGGCATATATGTACAGTTTTCAATCTGTTAGCCAGCATTACGTATAACAGTGAATCTAAGAATTCAACTTTATTTATAACTAATATAGGACAATGCTGTTGATTAAAATATACTCCATTCCAGGCCCTTTTATTTCCCAAATAAATAATATTACCAATAATTGATAAGTTCCAGGTAGACGGGTTCAAAGAGAAAGATTTTGAAAGCTGAGAAAACTGTTCATTTTATAATCGGCATGACTTTATCAGATAAAATACCAATACTACAATAAGGCTTACGCACAGTTATATACTTGAATTCAATCACGGACCCGCGATATCACGGGTGTGTTCTAGTACATTATTATATTAAATGACTTGTTAACACGGAATAATTGGTAAGTAACAGACTAACAAAACACTTGCTTGTCTGAGTTTCCGATTATATTATGTAAGTGCAATGAGTCAGTTAGAGCAAGCAAACGATCACATATGTATGTTAACATATGTTTTGTTTCATTCATGCTACTATTGGCATATCACATTCTAGAATATATGAAAAAGAAAACATTAACTGAGTGCCTAAAAGTGATGTAAAAATTGATCGAGTTTAAGCATTCTGCTCAAAATACAGAATATAAAGGTACTCTGGCAATCCACATGATAAATTGGTACCAGAAGCTGTCCAATCTATTTTCAATTTGTAAACGTTGCATACAAATAGAGTTCATGCATTTAACTGCCTAGACTTACTGAAAGAGTTTTTTTTCGTATTTGGCCCTGTATGAAATGATACTAAATACATTATGCAAATACTACAAGATTGAGGCCTCTCAGAGAGCTTTGAATATTTGATAACCATACTCGTTAATCGAAAAATACATGAACATGTTTAATTCAATAACTACTGGACTACATATATTATATCAAGTCACTTTTAGAATCTACGCACGCCTCCAACGGTGTTCTTCTTGCTATACTTTGAATTACTATGTTGTGTTTTGTAAACTATTGATGGTCTTTTTAGTTTTTTTGATTTGTAATGGCGACAGTGTGTTTTCAATTTATGAGTTAAAATATACTTTTTACATATCTCACTTTACTTTTGAAAAACGTAGAGTTACCGAGTAATAAACTTGTAAAAACGGTATATATGTGAAAAAGTTTTACGACATGTACAATGATGGCAAATCTTGTATGATTAAACTAATCAGTGTTAATGTAATCTATGATAGCCTCATCAGAACATGATTCTGCATTACACGTTATGTATATAACTTATTGATATTAATATTTTTGTTGTAAGACTTTTCTAACTTCTACCTGCTTACGAGTATCAGGATAATTTATGAAATAAGATTTTGGGCTTGGTCAATCAGTCAGACCTGAAAGACACACACTCTTATGAGGCATCAACATCATTATATCATATCAATAATCAATTATGCGTGGGGTTTTCTTAGGAACAAAGAGTTTAGGTGTTTCTTCCATATTTTTATTTATATTTTACTATATCTCAAATGTATTGGTTGAGATTTAATGTAAAATATTTTCAATTGTTTCAATGTAATTTAAATAATATTAAAATATGTGACAAAAGCCAAATTACCAATTTCTCTTGCTTCTTTGATCTGTTTCAATATCGCATTTAATATTGGCACCATCATAGCTGTTGTCGCAGTGTTACTCATCCACATAGATAGAAACCAGCATGGAAACATTATTCCCAACATCAACCTATGTTTAAACAGTATTTGATATATATAAAAACAGTAAATCTTCAGTTTTTAATTTCCATCTATAGGGAATGCACACAAAACTCTTTACTTAAAAGTAAAATAACAAAAATACCGAAATCCAAGGCGTGTCATATACAATAAAATGGATGGTATCATGATGCTTGTGCAATATAAAGCGTTCTAAATAAACATTACTTCGCCGCCGGATTAAAAGCATTTGTTGCAGGAATGACAGAAACAAGTAAACTTATGTATCACGTCATACTTTGAACCACACTATTATTTTATTTATTATTATTACTTTAACTGCTACATGTAAGTCAGTGTTTGTTATATCTATTTTGCGTGACTGTATTTATGCATCCCGTCATACTTTGAACGACAAAATTATTTTATGTCTACCTGTGCGAATTTCAAACGCGCAATTTTACACCAGTACCCATACCCTCCTTCCTTGATGGGTGCATTTTACATAGACAAATATAATCGTATAATATAATCAAAATGAGGATGTTAATTTGATGTATGCCTTTTTGTGCTTCTTCGTTACATTTGTTGTTTTTATAGTGATTAAGATGATAACACAATGTTGACTGCTGTACCCCTATTTTTGACATTTTTACCTATTATGTCTGTTTGTTTTGTTCACGCATCGGTGACTATATAATGGAATTTGATGCGACTGTCATACAAGTGAAAGGTTTAGCTAGCTATAAAACCAGGTTCAATCCACCATTTTCTACATTTGAAAATGCCTGTACCAAGTCAGGAATATGACAGTTATTGTCCATTCGTTTTTGATGCGTTTTGTTATTTGATTTTGCCATGTGATTATGGACTTTCCGAATTGATTTTCCTCTGAGTTCAGTATTTTTGTGATTTTACTTTCTAATATAAAGCATGTGCTACCTGATGAGCTACAGAAGATAATTCATTTCACAGGTGAAATGTTCATATTTGATTTCATTTTCAACTCATTTTTCGGTAATCAACATTACAAATTTGTGAAAAATTCATATGCTCTTTTTTGGGGTGATGAGATGCAAAAACATATTAATGAAGGTCTGTCAGTGCCATTGTTCACATACCCAAATCCATCTTTCTACCAATTATGCATGTTATATTAATCTGCTTGTATGTATTATCACGGTAATAAATCATATGGTATATAATGTATATTAGAATATTCGTAAGTAGTTTAAACAATTGTTCGATATCATTTGACGTAATGGATATGCACTTAATCACCTTCCTTATCAAAAAGCTAAGAATAAATTGCGCTGAATATATACAGCTTAAAGGTAAAAACATTTTGAAACCTGCCCTTGCACACAACTTTTGTATTTTGTTTTATGTTATTTGAAAAGGAAGTATAACATATAGAATAATGTATTTCTTTTTTTAATTTATATTCAATAAAGTTTACATACATGTATCAGTACACTTCCTGGTGTTTTAATATTTTTTGGGGTTTTAAAAACAATTATGTTTGTCTTCTAACAACAATAGTCCCATGTTAGACACAATCTGATAAATTAGAATGTTTAAAACTTTTTACTAGGTAGTATAGAGCACTGCCATATGTTTCATTACCAGTTTTGAGGACTGTTATATGATACAACATCGGTACCTACCATCTAGGCTGAGGGCCCACAAGTGTTAATGCTCGTAGTGCTATACGTCGATGTAAATCCCATCTCTCTACAGCCACAGCGACTACTAAACTCCCCAAAAATAACATCAAGGTATCCTGCATAGTTAAATAAATGCATTAAAGAATTTGAAAGTCTTAATTATATTAAACATTGCAAACAGATAACATACAGTTATATAAATATTTATTATGTTTTGTACTTTTAATTGCTTTTTTGATAAACGATATCTGGTATCGATTGATCTGGCATCTGAAACAAGCACAGATGCACTTTAAAGCAATAACAAAAACCGGTTCTTACATAATATTCAATAAATATTTCCATTTACCTTGTACAGATATGATTTCTCTTTCATATTAGTCTATAGTGATTGTTTTGAAGTATTTATATAGGGTTAAATGTTTTAGCGAAGTTATTTTATACGTTTTGCTCAAAAAATTGTTTTTTCTCAGATTTATAATGAATTAATTGATGTTTATAGTTCGTTTCTTGGTATTTACTTGGAATAAATAAACACACAAAAAGCAGTACAAAGATTTCATCTCCTAATAAATCATGGATGTTTTGAATCAAAACACATTCTTGCTGTAAAAACTTTATATTGTGCTATTAAAATTTACCTTGAAATAGCTTTGACAAATTTTCTGCACCGGCATAACTCCAAGCATAGGAAACAAGACCACTGGCAGTAACGAGGTAACAGCCAGTGGCATTACTTCTAACACCCAGTATGTTCCAATCACAAGTACCCCGTATGCACATTTTGCTGGCTGAAATTAAAAACACAACTTGAATAGGACTAAGAATCAGAAGATTGAAATAATAAACAAAATATTAACTTTAAAATAGACCTTTGCAATGGCCCATGCAGGCAAGGTACCTGTAAAGAAATATATATTATACATCGCGATTTAGTAGATTCATGGTATACCACCATCTTGGATTGTACAATCCAAGTACAAATTCGGTCTAGTTATTTGCCAAACTCTGCAAATTTGGAGACAGATTTGCAATTTAATGGCAAGGCTGTTTATTTTGATTAAGAAAATTGGTGATTTATTGTATTATTCAAAATATTCAAACAAGTAAACATATATACTGGACTAATAGAGATTTTTTTTATTTTCACTTGTAGCAAGAAAACAAGTTCGGTGACATCATTTTTTCTTTTTCTTTTCTTAAAACATATAATAAAAACGTTTTCTCACAATTTATTTCTAAATTCTATCTAATAGAATTTTTTTTATGCACACAAATGTGTTTTTTCATGAACAATCTAACCAAATTTAGGCAATTTACCACGACTCATAGCTTGAAAAATAGCACGGTGACCCATACTTTTTATTATATTTTTGAAAAAAGCTTACTAAAATTTTTATTTTGGCAAATTATATGAAAATTCTGTCTCAAAAAGTATATACTTATGATCTACCTTAATGCCATATTTCTTAATTTTGGGAAACAAAAAACCAAAATAAGAAAAAAGCAAACGAGAGGGGTGTGAGAGCTCGCCTACGAATACAACTTTGAGCGAACTGAACTATAGGTAAACTCTGAAAATTTATCGTATAGGAAAACGATAACGTTAACAAAAGCAAACTTGTTGTATAGCTAATGAAACAATAAAGATTTAAAAGCTAAACTATGGACCCTTTAATTGAAAAAGATAAAGTAATTGTAGAAATACTATTATATAGTTTTGTCACTGTGCATACATGGCAAAGGCATAATTCTATATAAGAAAATGCATGTACCAAGTCTGGACTATGACATTTGTTATCCATTCGTTTGATGTGTTTGAGCTTTTGATTTTGCCATTTGATTAGGGACTTTCCTTTTTGAATTTTCCTAGGAGTTCACAATTTTGTGATTTTACTTTTCCCTTAAATACTCTTAATTCACCTCAGCGTCTTTATTAAGACAACTTGAAACAAATATGTTTCTATGCATGACTGAGGAATCCTGGATTCGTAAAGCTGAAAATCATCGTAGTTATATGGCCTTTTAATTTTTTAGATGCGATACTTTTTTTTTTATTGCATTCCGGATATCTATGATGATTTTAAATCCTTATATCTTTTGTTTCTTTTTAATAAAATTAAATCTTCAATCTACAGCTGACATCTTTTGCAGTTTTTGTGAAAAACAAAATATTTAATGCCTTCAGCAAATTTCATTTGACATAATATTGAGTTTTTGACTTTCGATATCTAGTGACCAAAATACTTGTCTAATAATCCCTTTCTTTCAAGAACATAAATGTTTTTTTTCAAAAATCAAGATTGTTATCTCTTGTAACATGTAACACATACTTATACTTGTGCTTGCAAACAGGTTCACTGTTGACAGACATATTAAAACCTAATACGTTTTTATAACAATATTCCTAATTGCATTTTGAAATTAAATGTCTGTTTAGCTATAAGGTTGTAAAGCTTCATTTTTTTATATCAACTTTTATATGTCATTGAATTCCTGATTTATGTATTGGTGTTTTAATATAAAGACCAATGCAGTTTTAATGCATTCATGTTATGCAAACATTGGTCTAATTTTATCTTTGTTTACGCGCTCGAACTAAAAATGATTACAATGTAAAATTATATACTTGTTCTTTCATCATGTTTTTTTTGGATCAAACTAATTGATTTATACCACTAAATAATATGTAAAAGAAGTAATGATCTCATCTGCTTTATTAAACAACTTTTGAAAAAACTATTCTTTCGTTTATAATTTTTACGAAATTTACATAATGGTATAAAAATATATGATTTCATTTTTGTTCAGACGTAAGATAATACATCAAATGTAATAAAGAATAAATGATTAAAAACTGTAAGATTTTAAGTTTAAACCCCTTTTGAATTTGATTTATTCTGTATATAAAAGGTATATTTTAGTCTGCAACCAAAAACAATGCTTGAATTTTTAATCGAGGGATGGTCTCTCTCATGCTTTGCCCTTATTAAATGTACGGGTTTGACTATACGTTTGGTCAAATTTACAGGTATTCAAAGTTTGTATACGTTTTAAAATTTCAAATATTTGGGTTTGTAAAATTGATCACAAAGAGCTTTAATAAAAATATTCGCATCTGATGCAGTAAAAAATTTCTTTTATTTAATTTCACCAATAATTTAAGACTTTTGAAAATCGCGAAAGTGTTTTTTTTTTAATTATTAAGTCTGAAAAATACAAAGGAGCAACGGTCTCACGAGAACATAAATCTCCTTTATCAATTTTCGAAACATGGTTAAATTGTTATGATTAAATTATCTATATTATACAGAAATCTAGAAATCTCAGCAAAAAAACCTTGTCAAATCGATACAAAAAAAAGCTAAAAGTGTAGCAGAAATTTAAACAGTTTTCATTAATGCTAAATGCGAAAGTCAAGTTGGAATCATTTGATTAATAGCATATTCGGTGATGGTATAGAGCTGAGTAAACATATAAGTCTATGGCAATATTTTAGAGTACAATGCGTGAAAAGTTATGTAAGACGGTCAAATACAGTTTATCATTGTTTCGTAATACAGAATCATCTTCAAATAATTACGCCACCCAAACAAATGGTGGAGATAACCATTGGGTATAAGTTAATACATATGGTTGAGGCAAACTAAATTTAGAGAACAGAAAGGAAAAACATTCAGCATTTTTTTCAATGATAAAGGAGTATAACTTATGAACGGTAAGAGGGGCACCTCCCAAAGTCAAACTTGATATGGTTTTATGGTAATAAGCTTTGTGTATAAGATTCATAACATTTTGTCAAGGGACACTACAGTTAGAGAACCGTATTTCGAGACGTACATGAACTTACAGACGCATTGACGTCCTGACAGACAAAAGCTAAACCTAAACTTAAACTCCGCTGTGGCGGGGGCACTAAACTCGCATGGTGGACTTCCACTATTTAAAAAAAACATTTACGTCATGTTAAAGAAATTTAGATTTTTAGTTTATCTAATCTTAAGAAAAGACAGGTTGCGTTTGATTGTCTTATTTTGGATTTCACTATAATATAAAATAACATCCTTGCTCCAAATATGAAAATAGAACCATGTAAAAAACAACAATTATTATTAGATGTTGTAACTACGTAATACAATAATCTGATACAATTACCTGCGATGATACGTAAGCTGTACATTGTCTTGGAAGAAAAGGGATGTAATTTTCGCTTTAATTATGAAAGGGAATTCCTCGAGTAACGATAATATCGTTACGAGAAAAGTCAGTATGCAACTATAACCATCTGATTATCATCAAATTCTAAATGTCAAATTTAGGATGGTGAACAATAATCAAATAATGTTTGCATTATGTTAGAGCAGTTTCGTGAAAGGTCTTGAATAAATTTAAGGGAAAATCTATTATCAAATTAAATCAAAATCATCTAATCTTTATTGCACTTTGGTAACACATATCTTACATTTGTCTTATTAAATTGTCCAATTAACGATGTTATTCCTATGGTGAGGTTTTTCACATGGTATTGTCATTATATTACAAAATTCAATAAAATTTTCAGAAATAAGCTGACTGCAGAATGATATCACAATGAAATACCTGTTCCATGTAAGAAGCCTGTAATTCAGTGGTTGTCTTAGTTCATGACTTTCATATATCGTCTTCGTGAAGTGTTTTTTTTTTATAAAGCAGGCTGTGAGTTTTCTATATTGAATTGATTCAAATGTTTTTATGTCGGAGCCTTTTAAATCCGGCTATACTGTATTGGGCTGTCACATTGTTGAATGTCGTTCGTTTTGCTATATTTGCTTACATCCACCTCATTTCAATTTAGAAGATAGTTGTTGTATGAGCAATCATATCGCATCTGTTATACGTTTTAAAATTATCAAATATTTGGTTTGTAAAATTGATCACAAAAGAGCTTTACAAAAATATTCGCATCTGATGCAGTAAAATTTAACCTTTTATTTAATTTCACCAATAATTTAAGAACTTTTGAAAATCGCGAAAGTGTTTTTTTTTTTAATTATTAAGTCTGAAAAATACAAAGGAGACCGGTCTCACGAGAACATAAATCTCCTTTATCAATTTTCGAAACATGGTTAAATTGTTATGATTTAATTATCTATTAAATCTAGAAATCTCAGCAAAAAAACCTTGTCAAATCGATACAAAAAAAAACAAGCTAAAAGTGTAGCAGAAATTTAAACAGTTTTCATTAATGCTAAATGCGAAATGTCAAGTTGGAATCATTTGATTAATAGCATATTGGTGATGGTATAGAGCTGAGTAAACATATAAGTCTATGGCAATATTTTAGAGTACAATGCGTTGAAAAGTTATGTAAGACGGTCAAATACAGTTTATCATTGTTTCGTAATACAGAATCATCTTCAAATAATTACGCCACCCAAACAAATGGTGGAGATAACCATTGGGTATAAGTTTAATACAATATGGTTGAGGCAAACTAAATTTAGAGAACAGAAAGGAAAAACATTCAGCATTTTTTCAATGATAAAGGAGTATAACTTATGAACGGTAAGAGGGGCACCTCCCAAAGTCAAACTTGATATGGTTTTATGGTAATAAGCTTTGTGTATAAGATTCATAACATTTTGTCAAGGGACACTACAGTTAGAGAACCGTATTTCGAGACGTACATGAACTTACAGACGCATTGACGTCCTGACAGACAAAAGCTAAACCTAAACTTAAACTCCGCTGTGGCGGGGGCACTAAACTCGCATGGTGGACTTCCACTATTTAAAAAAACACATTTCACGTCATGTTAAAGAAATTTAGATTTTTAGTTTATCTAATCTTAAGAAAAGACAGGTTGCGTTTGATTGTCTTATTTTGGATTTCACTATAATATAAAATAACATCCTTGCTCCAAATATGAAAATAGAACCATGTAAAAAACAACAATTATTATTAGATGTTGTAACTACGTAATACAATAATCTGATACAATTACCTGCGATGATACGTAAGCTGTACATTGTCTTGGAAGAAAAGGGATGTAATTTTCGCTTTAATTATGAAAGGGAATTCCTCGAGTAACGATAATATCGTTACGAGAAAAGTCAGTATGCAACTATAACCATCTGATTATCATCAAATTCTAAATGTCAAATTTAGGATGGTGAACAATAATCAAATAATGTTTGCATTATGTTAGAGCAGTTTCGTGAAAGGTCTTGAATAAATTTAAGGGAAAATCTATTATCAAATTAAATCAAAATCATCTAATCTTTATTGCACTTTGGTAACACATATCTTACATTTGTCTTATTAAATTGTCCAATTAACGATGTTATTCCTATGGTGAGGTTTTTCACATGGTATTGTCATTATATTACAAAATTCAATAAAATTTTAGAAATAAGCTGACTGCAGAATGATATCACAATGAAATACCTGTTCCATGTAAGAAGCCTGTAATTCAGTGGTTGTCTTAGTTCATGACTTTCATATATCGTCTTCGTGAATGTTTTTTTTTATAAAGCAGGCTGTGAGTTTTCTATATTGAATTGATTCAAATGTTTCATGTCGGAGCCTTTTAAATCCGGCTATACTGTATTGGGCTGTCACATTGTTGAATGTCGTTCGTTTTGCTATATTTGCTTACATCCACCTCATTTCAATTTAGAAGATAGTTGTTGTATGAGCAATCATATCGCATCTACTTATTTTTTAAATAAAAATCTTGATACACATGTAATATGTACAAGAATGAATCGCCGGAGTTTGAAAACAATTTTGAATGATAATGATATTGGTGTTTGCTATCGTCAGTTCAAAATTCATCTAAGTTACCAGGCTTTAAACTATAAACGCTAGACGGACTTTTTTTTAATTTGCTCGTCAATTGTTGCATAATCAAATCAGTAAGGAGACATATCAATTACAACGTTGAAGTTGTTGCCGATCAGGCTAATTACGTCTAGGACTTTGGATTTGAAATTAAAGATCCTAGTTTTCTGAATGACATCACTTAAATAAATGACAGGTTCAATGATATTGGATTGTTAACTAATTGGGTTACGAAAATTTTAACATCTAAAAAAAACGTCCACCAATAGTACTATATATCGAGCAGTTGTTCATCAAAAATGTAAGATGTTATCAAATATATATATATATATAGTGAAACATACGGGTTTTTTTTCAACATAAGACTTATTATTGTTTCTCAAATTGAAACAATTGATAAGTCTAATACATTAAGAATTTTTGGAGCAGTAATATTCAAACAATCAAAAACTGTGTTTCAAATCTGGTTAAGCTTGTGTTTTTTATAAGGATATGTAATATATAACCTGCCTTATCTTACTAGATTTAAAAACCAAACGGTTGTTGAAATTTTGAAAAAATTAACGGACATATCCCAGTATTTACTGTCAAACAGTGAAATATCAACTACATGTATACCAAAGAAAATTCAAAACGGAAAGGCCTTTACCAAATTCATTGCTTCTATGTCTTAATATTTCTGCAACTGTCGAACCGTGCATTGATGGACTTATCTATTGTACGGATTTACACTGTGGTGATATCATGCAATAAAAAACTTAATAATACTTTTATCAAAATTCTTTATCTATAGAACAAAACTGTGTGAAAATCAAGTAAATTTTGCAGGGCTGAAAAACTATCTAAAAGAAAATCTAATACTAGAAAAGAATATATTTTTTAAAACAAAGCCTCTTCACATTGCCAACCTCTACTGGGACCCCTGGCTTCCATTATTAGAATAATTTACACTTAAGCAACTTAATTAGCATTACCCTTTGTAATGTTATTGTGCATTTTATTTTAGCCTTTTCACACCAACATATATGTTTTTATATAATATACTGTTATATGTTGTTTATTGTATATTGTCGTTTGTTCTTGTTTTGTGCCTAAAATGCATATACATTCTCTAATATCTGTTTTGTGTTTGTATGAACTATTTACAATGGAAAACCAACTTTGCCAAATTTATTTAATGTTGTATCTGAAGAAAAAAAATACTGCTGCCAAATTCCAAATTTCAAGGACTTTCTATTTTTTATTTTTATTTTTTTTCTCTAGTTTTTTATTTATTTTGTTTTTGTTTTACATTTGTGTTTTAATTATTTATTATTTTCTCTTCTCTTCTCACATTCTCTCTTAAATAAAATTCTCACTTTATTGATCAATATTGAAATAATTCATACACAATAATATACTGTATATATATTTTATAATTTTGAGTACTAACAATTACTAACAATTTTTCTAAATATACAATCTAATGTTTAACGAGGCCGGGATAAGGTACCGGTACTTTCTGTATCAAACTAACAAATGTGAAAGTTTTCAATAAAGTATGTATAATTTAAAAAAAAAAAAAAAAAAAAAAAATTTCCTAAATAAATAATCGACACTCATAAGTTATCACACATGAATGTCAATTAATGTCTAGTGGCACGGTACTTGTCTATCCCAAATTCATGTATTTGGTTTTGATGTTATATTTGTTATTCTCGTGGTGTTTTGTCTATTGCTTGGTCCGTTTCTGTGTGTGTTGCGTTTCGGTGTTGTGTCTTATATTTAATGCGTTTCCCTCGGTTTTAGTTTGTTACCCCGATTTTGTTTTTTGTCTATGGATTTATGAGTTTTGAACAGCGGTATACTACTGTTGCCTTTATTTACGAAAATATCGATTTTCAGTATGATCGTCAATGACACAAATAACAAAAGACCAAATGACGTGAATGTAATTGACATTGAGTCCCTGTACGGTCTTAAACCTTGAGCCTCATGTTTAAAGCGATTTTATCTTACATCATATATTAAATATATATATTAATCTCAATCTTTTATCTAATTTGAAAGTATGCTTACAGTTAAACTTTTATATTTAAGATGACCATATTGTTCCAAATGTATGTGTTTAAAGATCAACAAAGTCGCATAAACAGGCCTTAGTATACGTTGTGTTAAAAATGTACAAAGTAAAAAAAAAAAAAAATAAATAAAAAAAAACACTTTAAAATATTTTTAAATGGATAAACAATGTCAGTACCTAGAATTTCATAATAATAATAATTATTATTAAGATTATCATGTTTTATTTTTAAAATTGATACTGAATATCTTGGTACATGTATCTTCAGTTGTGTATTTCTATTTAGAAAAAATACAGACCTCTGGTTCGTAATGTTTCTGCTTAGACACTGTTATATCATTTCCATAGGAAAAAATAACAATTTCATATGTAATAAGGTAGATTAAAGTAGATATATTCCAATTAGGAATTTACTGCACGACAGACACGGATAAGAAATAAACAACAGCACATCAATATTGTCAAAAAGAATGTACTCAAAATTCAATAGTTTTTTTTTAATTTAACATGCAGACATATCAGAATATCTCTGTTGCTTCCTATGTTTTGTAAGTCATTGTTAAATTTTCATTAAATCAAACGCAGCTTTTATATTTCTTAATCAAGTTTAATGAACTGCAAAAAAACGCATACTGTTTGAGGTTCTGTTTACTAGGTTTGTAATTACACAAGCAAAACGACGGGTGCACCTGAGATCACCCCCAGTTTTTGGTGGGGTTCGTATTGCTTAGTCTTCCGTTTTCTATGTTGTGTTTTTTGTATCATTATTTGTCTGTATGTCTGTTTTTTTAGCCTGGCATGTTCAGTTTATTTTCGAATTATGAGTTTGACTGTCCCTCTGGAATCTTTCGCCCCTTCTTTTTCTTCAATATATTGTTTTTTTTCTCACTCATATAATTTTACAATTTAAACTAGGAAATTTATACGGTACAAAGTAACACTAGTAAGACATAAAATGGCATAGACATACAACCCAAGATAACAATTTGCACTAACATCCTTCAACTATTTAACTTTTGCAAACAGTCATCTTTTTACAGCATAATTAAAACTAACGTCACATTGCACATACTCATACAAAAGTTTACCTGTGTTTTTTGTAAGAGCTAATTACGTGTATAACATCTACGTAAATAACTGTATAAAACTAATTAGATAATCAGTTACATAATGTAAATATAATTACATAAATGATGTTGTAATAAGTCAGACTATTATTTCAATTTTTATTATTATGTAAGTAACAAATTGGTGTCTCGCTGATATTATGAGTGTGTACCTTACATATTACGAAAGATAAACAATGAAGAAAAGCAATATCTGATCCTTTTAATCATGGGAATCGTGGAAGTCGGTTGAAGGTTTTATTCTATTGTTTTTCTCATTCTGTTAACTGATATTTTCATCCCATCATTGGAAATATATACGCAACCTGATTTGTCAAGGGACGATAGAATTACTATAAACAAATTATTTTCAAAAATAAATGTGTTATGATATTGCGTATATCATTGTCAGTTTGTTCAAAGAGACATTTATATTTAACAATTACATTAATTTGATACCGTTATTATAAAGCTTTTCCATTTACAAACTATAACAATTATATCACTATAAATTTGTTTCAATGAATAACTTATTTTTCAGTGGGTTTATAGATATGTTGTAGACATATATGTTGGTAAAGAAGTTCACTTTCATACACGTTCAAATGTTTGAATATTTAAATGTGTGTGTGTGTACGTCTATCTAACATGTTGACGATTCACACATGTCTGTATCCTAGACAAAATTTCACTGGAATCATCATATCATTCAGAACCAGAAAGAGGGTCTGGTTTGGTTTTTATAGAGTAGGGAATAATGGTCAAAAATACAGAATACCCCCCCCCCCCTTTTACAAAACAAAAATAATACTGCATGGAGAATAATCGTGTCGATCATAAAGACTAGATATTAATGTAAGGTCATAAAATCTAAACCTAAAGAATATAGAGTTATTGGCAACGAAATAAAGAAAACAGAAAAATGACCCTTTAATAAAAAAAAATGCGAAAATGAACAAAACCCATACAGATGGTGTTGAAAGAGTATGAGAATCCTGAATGGAATATAAGTAACATCAATCAAGCAATTACAATCCAAGAAACTGTACACAACGTAGCAGACTAATGGTGTCCTTTGGCATGCGTGTTCTTAAAGAAGATTGAGAGTGCACCTTAAATCAAATTCAATCAATCAAATATCAAACGATCAAAGAAAAGTCAAAGGTTAAAAAGCAGCATTGTAAAATAATCAAACTCTTGATTCGTGATAAAATGCAAATAAAACAGATGATTTTCATTAAATCTTGAATGCCAAATCTACAATTAGAGTGTAGTGAATGATGATCATCATGTCGTCAAGTTATATAACATTGAGGAATCAGACTGGAAGAATATATCAAATTTGAAAATATTGATGCCATTACGCAGACGTATCGTTTCTGATTGAAACATGCAATCGAATACAAGACATTTGAATGTCAAATCTGCACAATAATTTTAAATACTTTGACAAAAAATGTTTTATATTTTTTTTAAATATATGAATTGGCATGAGTGTCTTTCAAGTTTGAATGATAATGTTGAAATGATCTTATATATAATGCTACGATTTAGCAAATGATTGTTGACTGTCAATTGCTTTACGTGCATTAGCAAATGTTTCAAGCATACATGTATACAAGACGGGACCAAAGTAACGATGATGTCAATAAAATTGAGAATCGAATGAAAAATTTATCGAAGAGACAACAACCCGACTAAAATGCAGAACACAGTTCAGAGCCACCAATGGGGTTTCGATGGGTCTTCAATAGATAGTTTCTGCAAAATGAGAACCTCAAGTGTGCAGATCAGAATGACAGAAAAAAAACCTGTCAAATGACGATTTATCAAAAAAGATAGATTTTTGCTTTGCAACAGACCAACAAACTTATCCATCAGTTAAACCAACAGTTTTTAATGGTTTTTATACGTGTATACGGTATGGCACTCAACCTATAGAGAGCAGATAGTATATATACTGTTGTGTTGCAACATTATTCGACGTTATTTATTTGGAATCAAAATAAAATATCAAATGTCGAAGCCACAAAAATCAAGTATTCATTGGTAATACGCCGCTATATCAACACAAAAAGTATGAAACTCCTTAAGGAATACAAATGCATCGTATACTCATATTAACATATATCGCACATTACCGTGAAAGATATCTAATTCACATGATGTAATATAAAACCATGAAGTCAACCTAAATAAATAGAATTTGCACCAACGCACAATGAAATAACTCAGTTTACATAGCAACTCGTCTCCGCGTTTATCTAAATCTACTGAAGATCCGGGAATAAATTTAATTCAGTTAGTGGGCTATTGTTTCTGTTATTTCGTACACATAGGTTACGATATGCTTACATTACTGATATAACAAATGAATGAATATAAAAAAAGCTACAATTTTATTGAGAGTTGGCATAGTTTAAATAACAACGGCACACGGAGCTTTTAACTGACATCCAAGGCATAATAAACAAACATGTAATAGATTTCATAAATATGTGTGTAGTACTTAATTTCAGTATGCAGAATTATGTAAGAATAATATAAGCAAAACACTTTGTAAAACAGTTCACTGTGCTGCAAATAAGAATTAGCTTTTGATTCCTTTACTTCCAAAATTGAAATTGTCACTTTTTAAATTTTTTCATTAAAATAATATGAAAATGAATACAGGAAACAAAATTAAAGATAAAGAAATCGCCATATTTCGAAATACATGTAATAAAAACAATACTTTATAAGATGGTAAAATAGATACATATTTCATTTTTAGTGATCTTAATCCAAAAACAAACATCAGTGAATTACATAAGGTATCACAAACCAAATTGTAATATAGGAGATATAGTTTGATATATTTAGTAATTAAACATGCCAAATTTAATTGAATGGCCTATACGCACATGTCAAAAACGTATTTGTATTCATTTTTGCTCAAATCCGAAAATCCGAAGTGCTGAGAGGTGCCACAAAACCATCAGAAAAAAACAAAACAGCTTATAACAGATTTCTTTTTAACATGCTATTTATTTAGAGACTTTGAATTAACTGCAACTTATCAAATGGGTACCTGACGATGACAAGAAATACATGTTGATGCTTTTGACAAATTAAAGATGGTGTCAAAAACATGCAGATAAAAGAAAGCACTTCAAGAAATTATGGTAAAATTCATATCACAGTAATAGGGAAAATATGAAAAAGTCGCAAATCTAATAACGAAATAGGTTTAATTAGCTTTGCTTTAAATTATTGGAATACCAATCTAGATCAGACGAATATTGCAAGATTGCGAGTTCGTTTGAAAAGTGTTATTCAAAATTTAACTAAATGATTTGTTATCAAATGAACAAATTAACCAAATGTATGGTAGGATGATTAAAAAATCTATTTAAATTTGTAAGACAGAATACCTTGACAGGGCCGATAGATTTGGATTTAAAAAATAATCAACTTTATTACTTCTGAAACAAAAAAGAAAAAAGGCACTCTCTCTGGTAATTGTTTATTTAATCACTCTTTAGAAGATGCTTGCGTTGTTCGACTGTTACCATTTGAGACCTTCGGAAAATAGTATAACTACCCCTGAAGAAACTTGTCCAAAATGTTAATACAATTATCACGTTGAAATGTCTATTATTGTTCTAATAATTTACTCCTGATGTGTATACTAAAAGTCCTCAAATAATTATGGATTCCTGATGACTTTATGTACACCATACCACTCATCAGTGGTTGCTAAGTCAAAACAGTTAAAAGGTCTAACCAATTAAGACTTTGAGAAGCAATATTAAGCAAAATTTCAAAACCCTTGTTTTAAATCTCGCTAGAGTCTCTTGTAACAGCACAAAAAAAACATACGCAAAACAACTGAATCGTGTTTGCAACAACCATACAATATTGATTATGTTGGGGCCATCTGCTACAGACAACAGCTACATACCAAAACAAAACGGTTGTTGAAACATGGGAAAATGAACAGATAAACCCCAGTATTTTAAAAAATACAATGCCTTGCAATGGTTATAATAAAACTTTTCTCACAACTATTTCTTCGAAATTTATAATTAAAACTGATGAACTTTGAAATGTTGTATGAGTTTTTCTATGCAGTTTTTTTTATATTGGTTATACTTCAACTTATAGTGATACAGAATTGACAATAGAAGGTTAGTTCACATGAAATGTCAATTGACATTCTTTGAAAAAAAGATTTAGTATGATCGCCAATGAGACAACTATCTAGTAGAGACCAAATGACATAGATTTAATTAACTATAGGTCAGCGTAATGCCTTAAACAATGAGCTACATCATTATTGCAATGATATTTGCTTTGAAAGTAAAGCTCATTGTACAAGATTTACATTTTAGATATATTGGAGTCTATCAAGGTCTACGATACCATCATTTAAATTTGAACAATGGTCAAGTTCTTACATAATACAATTCAAACAAAGTAGATTAAAGTCATGCAGGAATAGCATATATTACAATTAGGATGTGCATGTAAGACATAAACGGATACAAAGTAGACAACAGTCCATTAATATTGTCAAAATCAGTCCATAGAGAATTAAATAACAAGTACTTTTCATATAATATTCAGACTAATAACAATTGTTTCTATTGTTACATTCATTCATTAATTACATCCACGTCATTTGGTCACTTCTTATTACATAAGTTGAACTGTTAGTTTTCTCCTTTGAACAGTTTTACATTTGTTATTTGATGCACAACGCCCCTAGAATAGGTCATTTAACCTTAAAGCTTAGATTTTATTACCAATACTGTCGATTCATTATTATTCGTTGGATACCAATTTTCGTTGGTCTCGTGGGTACAGGTGAACCACGAATTCAAATGATCAACGAACAACATATTTTCAATAGGCTTTGTTTACAGATATTCCAAAACCACGAAATCAAATATTCACGAATATGCAAGTTTTCAGCAATCCACGAAAATGGATACCCTCGAAAATAAATGAATCCACAGTACAAAATTTCTAAGTCATACGAAACATATAACCGTGGAACATTTGATGGAATAAGCTATCATCCTTTTTAGGGACATTTTTAATTTTTGAATGTAGTCTAGCATGGAAAGATCAAAGTTTTATTTTTAAAACAATATTCCAAAAGGAAATGCAAATACATATTTAGGTGGTGTTATGCTTCGCAACCGAAGCATATGTTAGGGTACTTCAATTTGTTTAATGGATTGTATATAAAACTTCAACTGATATGTCATATGGTTTAAATAAGTGACATTATTTCGGACGATACGTTTTGATGTGTTAGGAAATTGGACGCAAGTTCTTTTTTATAAAGAAATCAAACCTTGTAAAAATGTGACCATTGATCACAAAAATGTATTAGCATCTACATGCAGAAATCTTTGAAGGTTTTCCTATCTTGTTGAATTATTGCTTTTATTCACATTCAGAATAATTTTGCTTTGAAAGGAAGACAATCAATCTACCGTCAGCTTAGTTTGTCAGGATTTTCATATCCCAGGCATAGATTTCCTTAGCCGTATTTGGCACAACTGTTTGAAATTTTTGATCTCCAAGGCTCTTCAACTTTGTACTTGTTTGGCTTTATAAATATTTTGATATGAGCGTCACTGATGAGTCTTATGTAGACAAAACGCGCGTCTGGCGTACTAAATTATAATCCTGGTACCTTTGATAACTATTTACACCACTGGGTCGATGCCACTGCTGGTGGACGTTTCGTTCCCGAGGGTATCACCAGCCCAGTAGTCAACACTTCGGTGTTGACATGAATATCAATAATGTGGTCCTTTTTTTTTTTTTTTTTTTAATTTCCCGTTTACAAAAGTTTTAATTTTTCGAAAAAATTAAGGATTTTCTTATCCCAGGCACAGATTTCCTTAGCCGTATTTGGCACAACTTTTTGAAATTTTTGATCTCCAAGGCTCTTCAACTTTGTACTTATTCGGCTTTATAAATATTTTGATATGAGCGTCACTGACGAGTCTTATGTAGACGAAACGCGCGTCTGGCGTACTAAATTATAATCCTGGTACCTTTGATAACTATTTACACCACTGGGTCGATGCCACTGCTGGTGGACTTTTCGTTCCCGAGGGTATCACCAGCCCAGTAGTCAACACTTCGGTGTTGACATGAATATCAATAATGTGGTCATTTTTTTTTTTATAAATTTCCCGTTTACAAAAGTTTGAATTTTTCGAAAAACTAAGGATTTTCTTATCCCAGGCATAGATTTCCTTAGCCGTATATGGCACAACTTTTTGGAATTTTTGATCTCCAAGGCTCTTCAACTTTGTAATTGTTCGGCTTTATAAATATTTTGATATGAGCGTCACTGATGAGTCTTATGTAGACGAAACGCGCGTCTGGCGTACTAAATTATAATCCTGGTACCTTTGATAACTATTTGGCTTACCAATAAGTTAGCCATATCGATATATTACTAAACAAGACATACGCTGTTGGAGTCGGATTTGATTCCCTTTTGATATTGAGAGTAATCTTTTACAAGGTATACCTTAATCAGTCAACAACATTAATCCATGTAAACAATCTTCTGGTTTACAAACAGAAAAACATATATAAGTTATACCTATATTTTTTGTAAGACCTAATTACATGTTTAACAACAAAGTAAATAAATGTATATAACTAATTATATAAGCAATTAGATCATGTATAATAGCATGATGTTGTATTGCGTGAGATACCTGTGTCAATTTTTTTTTATTATGCAAGTTTCTAATTAGTGTTTCGTCTTGTGTGCACTGAACAAACTAAGAATATTCAAGATGTATCAAAGTTTTCTGTAAGACTTGGTAAATAGGTTAGGGCTGTAACTTGTACTTTTAAAAATTCATCTGATCATTTAGACGGAAAAGCGTTAATCAAATATCGTCACTTTTATGCACTCTAATAGGAGGTACGATGGGATGAGGCCTTATCTCTAAATATGTAGTCAAACCGTTCTGTCATTAAGCATGATATTATGATTATCATGCATTATATTGAAACATTCATTGAGGTCATGAGTAAAAGAAAACGTGTAATTTTCAAATTATATTGTCTTTATCAATATAAGAGTTTTGAGTAAATAAAATTTCATTATTTAACAAGTCAGAGCAATTATAATCAATGTTGTTAATACTTAAACAAAGTGATATTATCGACGCGGAGTTATATAGTACGTACGACTAACCAAGATTCATTTAAGTGTATGTAATAAGTTGGTTTATTATCCTCAGGGTATTTATTCTCACAAAAAACGTAAAATAACAAAACAAAAAAATGAATATTCAAAACGAAAAGTCCGTAATCCAATGGCAAAAAGAAAGACTCAAACATATCAATAACAACTGTCATAACCTGACTTGGTACAGGCATTTTCTTATGTAAAATATGGTTGATTAAACCTGGTTTTATACCTAGCTAAACCACTCACTTGTAAGACAGTCTGATAAAATTCCATCATATTAATAACGATGTGTGAACAAAACAAACAGACATTAAATGTAAACATTTTAAAAAAAATTGATACAGTAGTCATTATTAGATAAACGTTTAGCACGAGGATCATTAAATATAATAAAAGAAGAATGTTGGTCATAGATCTTGTTTTTATTGTTTTCCGTATACTGTTAACTGATATTTTCTCTCTTATTGGAAAATAATATTCAACCAGATTTGTCAAGGGGCGATAGTATAACTGCAAACAAATCAACTTCATAAATGAGTGTGTTACAATATGGCTAGCAGGTATAACATATATGAGACTTTCTGAGAATTTTTTTTGGTAAAAAAAAGAAAAAAAGATCATGTTCATTTAAAAAGTCTTACAGATTTGTAAATATCTGCATTTGCGTCTATTATTATAGGAATATTCAAGACGAAAAGTCCCTAATCAAATGACAAAAACAAAAGATCACACGATTGGATAATAACTGTCATATTCCTGACTTGGTATAGACACTTTCTTATGTTGAAAATGGTGGATTAAATCTGGTTTTATAGCTAGCTAAACCTCTCATTTGTAAGGCAGTCGAATCATATTCTATTAAATTGACAACGATGTGTGAACAAAACGAACAGGCATAATAGTTAAAAATGTCAGAAATAGGGCAACGCAGTCAACATTGTGTTATATTCTTAATCATTACAAAAACAATTATTTATGTGACAAAGAAGCACAAAAAGGCATATAGACAAAGCACATTAGCAGAAATAAAAAAGACGAGAACTCAAAAATTAACAGTAGCACAAGAACAACGTAATGACGGGAGGTATTATTACAGAGCCACGTCATATGTATCAAAGAAACACAAATAGACAGAGCACCCTATCAACAATGAAAGACAAGAATACAAAAATTAACAAAGAACAGTAACACAATGACGGACAGGATGTATAAACACAGAGTCACGTCTTATGTATAAAGGAAACACAAAAAGGTATACAGACAAAGCACATTAACAAAAACGTAATACAAGAATACAAAAATTATCAAAGAAAAGTAACACATTGATGAGATAAATAAGCATCTTTAGAAACATGTTTTTGATACAGACAGGTCTAAATCTTATACAAAATATCATATCAGATGGAACACTCATATTACTCCAGACCTTGAAACAATAAATGGATTTGGGTTGACAGAAAAGAGGATCAATATGGAAAAATACATAAAATACGCCTTCGTATTTTTTTTAAGAGTAGAGAATAATCTTCCAAGTAAAAAAGGAAATAGAAAATAGCTTAAAAATAAAGAAATAAGGAAATGAAAGACAACCAGACCCTCCAAAGTGATTATCTTGAAAGAGTATAAAAAAACATGAAAAGAAAACATGCTCGCAGAATCAATGCAAGCAAATATATAATCTGAGAAAAGGGTAACGAATTTCTCAGACCACAGATGCTTGTTGGCATGCATGTTCTTCAAAAAGAGTACACATTTGAATCAAATTATATAACTTTCAATCAATCAAATATCAGCCGATCAAAGAAAAACCAAAGGTTAGATAGCAGCATTGTAAAATAATATAACACTTGATTCATGTTGAAATCCAATTCAAACAGATGATTTTCATTAAATCTTAAATGTCAAAATTACAATAAGCGCACGTGTGATAAATGATGATCGTCATGCCGTCAAGTTATGTAACATTTGAGGAATCCGACTGGAAGAATAGTATTACATCCAATTTGAGATTCAATCTTTCGATGCAATTACGCAAATTTAGCGTTTCTGATTGAAATTGGCAATCAAAAAACAATATTACGAACTGTAAATGTCACATCTGCACAATTAGTTAAAATACTTTGAAACGATGCTATAATTCCATGAAAAAAACAACATAGTTTTACGTGTACAATGCTGTTTTTCAAGTTTGAAATAACAAATTAGAAAATTAGTTTTAATTGCGATTTCACGATATGATTATGTGATGTTGTTTCCATAACGTCCCTTGGCAAATTAATCATGCATAGATGTTTACAGAACGGGAATGTTTGATTTTGATTTTGATTTTGTTTTCGCAGTTTAGTATGAGGTCCATTATTACTGAACTAGTAACTTCTTTTGTTAAGAGGCCAGCTGAAGAATGACTCCACGTGGGGATTTTCTCGTGGTGTTGAAGACCCATTGTTTTTTTCGGCTGTTTTCTGCACTTTAGTCGTGTTATTGTCTCTTTGACATATTCTGAATTTTATCAATAGGTGTAAAGGAATTCATATTGACCAAGAGACTATCCTTACGAATTAAAATAGTAACAATTTAAACATTTCGTGCGTCTCGAACACATTTCAAAATTTACATCCACCAGAAACTCTCAAGTCTAAAGATTGGGTTTAGTATCAGAGTAACATTTTGTCAACCCTTAATATGTTTTACCCGCAGATTTACGATACTCTTGGGGAATAACTGGCACCGATTTGATGTAAATAAAACCAGGAAGTTAAACAACGTTTATAGATTTCATATCAATGTACAACGAAGTCATTCAGTTGACATATCATCATTCTGATCTTCGTATAATTTAATCTAATGGGGATCAGAAATAATGAAATTTGGTTATAGAGTTTTGTTAATTTAATTTGGTAGACATAGGATATACATTGTCATGCATGAGAAGCTTTTTATACTATTAATACAGCTCTGATATTTGAATAAAATAAGCATAAAACAAGAATTTATTGTAACTCATATATACAAAGCAAAAGTTACTTGAGTAATCGTACTATTGCATGTCTAAGATTGCCTTTCAACAGAATGTTGCCAATAAAAAACCAAGCGGAGTAAACATGGTAAAGTTTGAATTAAAACGTTTGTTAGTATTAAAATGAACCTCTGGTTTTTTTTCAAAATCTTAAATCTCGAACACAAAATTGATGTCAAATATATTTTCCGATGCTTTTCCGTCTGTCATTATATGGGACCCTTTTGTGCAAAATATAAGGGATTTTTTTTTTTTTTTAAAATATAGTAAGTGATACAATATTCAATTCGATATAGAATTTATTCATGGACATCGAACGAGTCTTTTTGGTAGAAAATTGTATGTTAGGAAATCCCATGAATGATAATGAAAGATTTAACAAACAAGGTTAGATTAAATCCACCATACGCAAATGCATGTAAATAAACTATTTGCCATCGAATACGAAAATATAAAATGTTGAAGTGCAAAAAAAACAAACATCAGGAAAAAAACACAAAGAACACCTGGAACGTAACTAAATATTTGTTTATCTTATTGAACGACTTATCAGAGGGGACATGACGATGATACGAAATGCATGTTGATGATGTTTGCAAATTATAAGTTATATCATAAACATGCAGATGAAAGAGTGTACTTCGACTTATTTGCAATGATACAATTTATATCATAGAAAAAGTGGGAAACAATTCAAAAGTGGCATAACGAAATAGGTGCAATCGGTATTTCCATTGACTTTAATGTACTTTTAGGAAAACTAATCAATAGCAGACGAATATTTATTATAAGTGCAAGCTTGGTGCCAAAAGACAGTCTCGTCTGAGAGTTGCCGTTTTAAAATATTATTAGCTGTTATTTTTTTTCATCATTAGAAGGCTCGAGTTTGATTTTATTTTTCTTTTGTGGCGTTGATCATTCGTGTGACGCACAGTCCGTAATTCTATTATACTGTGTTTGTGTAATGTCCTAAATTAAATTAATGTCGACATGTCCAATAATAAAGGAATAACAGTACAGTACAGTAGTTAAAGAATTGCCACCGTCAATTGGCGATTTGACGATCGCAAATGCAGATTTACTGGCGGCGCGTAGGGAGACAGTAAAACGGAAAGTTGCGACCGTCAAATCAAAATTGACGGTGGCAACTCTTCAGCTACAGTGCTGTTTTCCCGATTATAATGCATTACAAAAAGAAATAAACTAGTTTGGAAAAATGTTTAAATTTGAAATAAAATAAAATTCCGCGAAACTTCATGAATGATTTTGATGCATAGACGTCATTGCAAAACATGACGTCATGCAAATGAAAACGTGCAAACTAAAAGTAACTTCATTACATTTACGATCGATTTAAATTAGGATAAAATCACATTAAAACGGCAATTATTAGATAGATGTGGGTTTTTTTTTAATTTTCGATAATATTGTAGTATCTGTGGATTTGACGGTAATTTTAAGACAATGAAAAGATTGCTGCATAAAAAATGCATTATAATTCCTGATACAATGCCAGAACATGACACACAGCTTTCAGAGTGACTTATAATGCTTATTTCTACTTATGCTATATGAGTACACGAAAGTAAAAATATCGCAAATTTGAGCTTTTCACACATATCTAATTTGATATGGTAGTCGTATTTGATATTACATGATGACATATCATTGGGATTTATTAAGTCAAAATAACACTATAGAACAATATTATGCTAAAAAATGACATTTATGATAGAGCCCAGAACGACTATTTGGATACCAGTTAACAAAAACCTAATATGACAATTTTTTTCTTTATTATATTTCATATAGATAAAACTTAGGTTGAGTTACGATATGCATTAGTTTAAAGTAGCTAATGCATACCACTACTCACATTATACTACATGTATATAATATTGGGACGAAAGATACCAAAGGGACAGTCAAACTCATAAATCTAAAACAAACTGACAATGCCATGGCTAAAAATGAAAAAGACAAACAGAAAAACAATAGTACACATGACACAACATAGAAAACTAAAGAATAAACAACACGAACCCCACCAAAAACTAGGGGTGATCTCAGATGCTCCGGAAGGGTAAGCAGATCCTGCTCCACATGCGGCACCCGTCGTGTTGCTTATGTGATAACAAATCCGGTAAATTGTCTAATTCGGTAGAACTACACATATTACGGTAGTACATACATACTGAAATGTCCAAATATGAACAGAGAAAAAAACATATCAGTTTGTTGCTGCATACTGTTTGTTACATGACCGATATATCTATGTTATTTAGTCTTTTTTTTGCTGAACATTTGTTTTCTTTTAGTCATTTATACACACGAGGAAACCAGTTGAAATTATATGATATTCAAGGAAAGGGACCAAGTGGATCGAAAGAGTTATCATCTATATTGCAATGCTATGCTCACATGTCATGAGGTCCAGAGTAAATAACAGATTTTTATGAAGTTTAGAGCTATAAATGTACTTGCGAATTATATTTTTCTACTTCTTTTATGCTGAAATCTTCAAAATGTAACGTTGCCGTGGAAAAAGATTTGACATCTGACCAAAAACCAAATTGAATTGCTTACGTAAATGTTTGGTGTGAGCCAAGGCTTCGTGTTGAAACCATGTTTTGACCTATAAAGGTTTACTTTAACAAATTGTGACTTTGATGGAGAGTTGTCTCATACCACATATTCTTATATATAGTTGAAGGCTGATTGTTGTAGCAATAGATCATAACGGTTGCATACTTGCATGTAACGCATTTTTGTCAAAGTATTGTATTAGTCTATATAATTTAATTGCTTACGTAAATACATAGGTAAAGGGCATTATGGAATAAAATTTGATCATACTCAGAGTAAACTCTCTTTTGTCTGAAAAACACTGTCAAACATTCAAACAACTATTTACACTCATCTGTGTCCACACTTTTATGCTTAAGAAATAAATGTATGATCGAACATCCTGATCATACATCATAAATTCTAAACAATAACAAAAACCATTATAATATGGCCTCTAGTGTAACGTTACGTAATGCTGATACCTAATTTGCATAGATAAGTACAACTTTCAATTTATCAATGTATCTTGTACATTTGAAAGAAATGTATAATATTCTTGTGCAAAATCAGACTTTAAGATTTATTTTCTTAACAAATTGGACGCTGCCATCAGACGATTGTATGGGATAGACGTAAACAATAAACAAACACGTGATCATTCGTGTACATTCAATTTGCTTCATATTCAGCAATTATGAAATAAATAAATGAGAGAACAAAATACCTTGTTCTTCAAGTGAATAAACACAAAAGGCTAGCAGGTAACGCGAAAACATTTTTTTTACTGAAATGACAGTTTGAATGCGCATGACCTATAGATTTTTTTGTCATTTTTGTCCTTTTTTAAATTAATGTAGCATTCTCTAAATACTTCTGTATTGCATGGATACGAGATAAACCAGTTGCAAACTCCAAGGTAACGAACGAGTAAGCATATATACTGATACGTCATATTAAATCTATATACTGCTACGTCATAGTCAATATCTTTACTGCAACGTCATAGTCAATATCTATAGTGTTACGTCATAGCCAATCTAAACTGCAATGTCATAGTCAATATCTATTAATTATTCTATTTATTCAGAAGAAAAAGGTCAACTAAATTTGAAGAAGTTTTGTCTAACAGAATAAACCCTAGCATTATGCTACATTGTATAACAAAATTGAATGCTATAATATAAATATGTAAACTTTTACTTATTGTTAATCTCACGCACTGTTGTCAATAATGGAATTATATGGAGCTGTCATACGGTTGAGGGGCTTAGCTAGCTTTATATGAGGGGGAGGATAGGGGTAAGGGAGACAGGGAGAAAGGGGGTAGGAGAAAGGAGAAAGGGGGTGGGAGAAAGGAGAAAGGGGGTAGGAGAAAGGAGAGGAGGGCTGGGAGAAAGGAGAAAAAGTTGGAGAAAGGAGAAAAAATAAAATATCTCTCCTTTTAAAAAATTTTCTAATATTTCAAGAAAAAATATCTCAAAAGGAGATGTTTTATTCTAATGGGAGAAAGGAGAACGGGGGTAGGAGAAAGGAGAAGAGGGGTGGGAGAAGGGAGAAGGGTACCCCCTGTCCTCCCCCTCTTATATACCTATTTGGAGTAACTTCTTTCCAAGAATCCATAATTTTCTACATAGAGAAATATCTGTACTAAATCAGGAATATGACAGTTGATTTCTATTCGTTTGATGTGTTTGAGCTTTCGATTTTGATATTTGATATAAGACTTTTCGTTTGGATTTTCTCTCGTGAGTTATATTTTTTTAGGTATTGTATTTCTTTTTGGAATGTTAACTGATAAAATAACTGCTGTAGTCAGGGGGAGTAAGGAATAACTGTTAAATGTACTCCCGAGTGTTATTCGTGTATTTCTCAATTTAAAACTTATTCATATCCTAGAGACGTCGTAAATAGTTTTAATTTATTTTCCGGTTGTTATAGTATAAATAGATGGTCATAAAATCTAAACGACTATCAAACATTACAATGCAGCCTCGAGTTTAATGTTATGTAATGCTAAACCTAATTTAAGTAAAAGTGCAATTTATTAATTCATCTTGTGCATTTAAAAGGTATGTATTTTCTTTGTGCAATATAACGCAAACAGATATTTGAGAACAAATGCTCAGTGAATAAACAATTGTCTTCTGAATAATTAAACATTGAATTGTCAAAGGAGGACACAGTCTATGATGTAACCACTAGAAATTTTATGAAAAGAAAGCATATTAATCATTTATTCAATTTCCGAAAAATTAAGTGATTACAAAAAGCCCCAAAATAAACATAATAAAAAAGTGTTTTCTCCTTCGTATGAATAGACCTGAAAGGGTTCACAGGTAACGCGGAAACATGTGTGTACTAACAAATTTTAAAAAGTAATTTTGTCACAGAAACATTACGAAATTACGACAATTACACAAAAAAGAAAGGGAAAAAAATGGTATTGTCCCTTTACTTCCTGTAAATTTACCTTTTGAAAGATGGAGGTTGTTGGAACAGTAACATATGTTAATGTAAACAGTTCTTTAAGACAAATAGTACAGTGCTACATGTGCATAGAAGGCACAATATCACATTTCGCTTGACACAGCATGCTTTCTTCAAATTTCAAATTTTGAGATTTACATCTTAAGCTTAAGTCCTGGAAAACTTTACGATTGTCATGTTAACTGTTACTAATTCATCGAATCGATTAGCATGTCGGAAGGACAATTCTATATGGCTTCAGCATAACAAGAGAGAGGCAAAGTATATAGAAAACAAACTGACAAAGGATAGTCAGCTACATGCAAACAACAGTACACAAAAATCTTCATAGGAAACTAAAAACTGAGTAGCACGAACCCAAACAAAAACTGGATGTAATATCATGGACCCCGGAAGGGTAAGCAGATCCTGTTCCACATGTTGCACCTTTCGAGATATAAGTTAATGTGTGGCACCTAGTTAGGTTCATGTGGGGATATGATTTAAATAACCCATTCCCAATATCTTCTTTGGAATAGGATAGATAATGTTGAATAAGTTACGTAATTGAATGTAAAATAATTAACAAAGAAAACACATACAACATTATCTAAAAGCTCTTCGCTATATTTTTATATGCTTTGATCAATGGGCAGTGATACAAACTGTATAATGCATCAATAATGAGGAAAAAATTAATGTACTTTTGTCGAAAACAGTCAAGGTGACATCATAAATGTCAGGGCAGTACAGGTTTTCTAGTCATGTCGAGTTTTCTTAGTTTGACTCTTTACTCAGTTATAAATCTTTTTTTTCTTCATGAAAATAATAATGGCTCAGTGAAATGTAGGATTCTTTGTGTTTAAAAGGTAGGAAGAAACTGTTTACGAAACATTGAAGTGTATTAAACACTAAGGGGTTTTCATCCCATGAAAAGATTACCGTAGCTGTATTTGGCAAATCCTTTCAATAGTTTCGGTCCTCAATGCTTTTCGACTTTGTATTTTATTTGCCTTTTAAATTGTTTTAATACGAGCAACACTGATAAGTTTGTGTAGATGACCCTTATTCTTGACATTTTTACCTATTTTGTGTTTAATTTGTTCATACAGCGTTTTCATTATAATGGAATGTGATGCGGCTGTCGTTCAAGTGAGAGGTTTAGCGCTTTAATCCACCATTTTCTACATAAGAAATGCCAGCACCTAGTCAGGGATATGATTCTCGTTATCCATTCGTTTGATGTGTTTGAGCTTTTGATTTTGCCTTTGATTAGGAACTTTCGGTTTTGAATTTTCCTCGGAGTTCAGTATTTTGGTGATTTTCCTTTTTCCTTTAACGGTTTCTTAGATACAGTTGCTGCTTTTAAGGAAGCTATTAAATCAAGGATCAAAATATCAAACGAACAAAATAATTACGTAACTGATCTTTAAACGAACTGACATTTTCAATAATGATATAAAAATTTCAAAGAGACGGGAAATTTGCTGCTGCGATTGTGTTGATATTTTCTAATATATACTGGCTTAGCATCAAAACCCCTGAATTAATCGAAAGCAGTTGTTATTCCTTCCGTAACTACACAATATATTAAAATGTCAAATATCTTGATTGGCTGAGTCTAGCTTGGTACACAATATTACGTAATAACTAAACAGTTGAGCAGGTACAAAATATAACAACGTGTTACTAGTCACACATTAATATTTAACGTGAAATGTCAACCAGTACGTTTTCTAAAAAGATAATACTAGAATGAAAATAAGAAGATTTGGTATGACTACGAATGAGATAATTTTCCTCCAGAATCCCAAGGACGAGGATGTTAACAACTGTAAGTCATCGTACGACTTTCAACAATGAGCAAAACCATGCCGTTTCGTCAGCTATACGACGAAAAGTGTTTATGACAAAGCAATTAACGAAAAACAAATATGACAGACACAGACATCAGATTATATTAGTTTTTTTTTTGCATCAGCTAATGCATATAATTGAACAAAAAGATCTTCAATCTGTGTCGGAGGTAACTGATAGTTTTGTACAATGCTGATACATCACTTTGATATTTTAAACACATACATGCCATAATAGTTGTGACCGATTTATCAAAAAGGTTAAAAAAAAAAAATACGATAAAGTACTGTAGATTTTTTTCTTTCACTTTATCTTTGTGAAATGTAAGCAATGCCCGAATTTTCATTTACCAAGATGTGCTAGAAAATGAACTAAATGTACTCGGTAAACGGGATTTTTATCTGAAACTGAAATGTAAAAAACACGACATCATCATGTCACGTTGTATCAATGGAAGAGGAGAACGGTGGTTGCTTCTAATAATGTATTCAAAACAGATACTACGTTTACTGTTCCCCTGTATGTCGGGTAACTTCAAATACTTCAAAATAAGGATACAAGGAAACTTAGAACGAGACGAAGGTAAAGTTGTTGAACATGTTGAACATAGTGTTCATCTCTAGAGTCATAGTGGTAAAATATATAATAAGATAATTACATTAGATGTATGGTTCATCATAATACTTTATTCTGATTGGCTAACTGCACATCACGTGTTATTCCTAAAGCAATTGCATTACTCAATAAAACTTTTCATTTATGATAACACGTGGTCCCACAATAAAGTGCACAGGTGAATTAAATAAAACAATTATAAAATTCGTGTTGTTATGATCATAGCTAAAAAATGTAATTATAAGTATTGAATGCTTCTTTTTGTAACTTCATAGGGTTGTAAAAGCGTTACCCGTGCGCACATTTTTAGGATGAAGCGCTTCCGCGCTTCATACAAAATGTACTTCGGTCAACGCTTGTTCACCCCAAGGAAGTTACAAAAAGAAGCATTCAGTCTTGTTTATAAAATCATGAAAGCTAAGCGATCAACATTCATTGTGTATTGATACGACTGAATCGGCAAATATATTCTCACGAGAAAAGAGTGAGAACTTGTCACTTCCTGTAATTTATCATATTAAGCCAAATGGTTTTAAAATGTCAAAGAGAATACCTTTGACTCCTATGATACAAACTCAATGCAGCCTTTTCTATTTTACTTATTTTCCTTCATAATGATTAAATAAATCATGTGTGAAACCTGACAGGATACATTCAACTTAAAGAAGAAAACCTTATTATATGCCTCAGAGATGTGAATATTTGAAAATAATAGTGATTGTCGTTTGTTGTCTAGAACAATTTTCCAAGGGGTCATATATTGCAACAAAATTTTCCCAAAGAATTTTCCAATCGATATGGAACAGACCGAGTACAAAAAATAAAAATTATACAAGACCGACTTTTGGTTCTTTTCTCATTCTTTCAATTATAGCTGACTATGCGGTATGGGCTTTGCTCATTATTGTCAATATTGAAGGCCATACGGCGACCTCAGATGTTAATTTCTGTGTTATGTTGGTCTCTTGTGGATAGTTGCCTCATTGTCAATCATACCACATCTTTTATTTTACAGTTAAGAAATTTCAAGTCCGCCCTCGTTAAAACATTGTACTGTCCAAATATTCATGTTATTTGCATGTGGATACCCCTCCCCCCCCCCCCCCAAGAAAAAAAAACAAACGACGAAAATAACAGTAATTTTCCAACATCGAAATAGTATTTCTGAACATTGTTCAACAAGCTTAAGAGTTTACATACATCATCAAAAAATAAAAATAAATGCCTACAACATATACACATTCGATTAGTTTTCAGCAAATAAATATTGTTTGTATTTCTAAAAAATAATATTTGTATCTAGAAATGAAAATACGGTCGAAGTCGAAGGAAAACATTCTGAAGATTTGACAAGGTTAATTTGATATCAAGAAAACGAAATGACTTAATTTGTAGTACATGTAACTAATGGCACAAATCACTACATGAAGGATCACTAAGGCACACAAGTGAAAGTGTAAAGGACTATAGCTGAAAATTATTATTCAAGCTCCTCAATGATTTTTTTTTTGGTATTTCAGGCAATGTGATATTGTGACCATTGGTAATAAATTATACGTTACAGTAGTTAAGTAAGATGGACGACCGAGTAGTTTGTTTTTCTCTTGGGAAACAATGTATCCAAAAGCCAACTATTTTTTGTTCACTTCCCGTTTACAACGATATTTTTTACAGATTCAGACAATGTACTTAAAAAATGTTAAACCTCTTTTCCACCGAACAACACACACGGTTAATGGTTGTTGTTCTTACTTAACCAGTCCCCTATGTCAATAAGCCAGTTTCGCCTAATGAACATATTCCATTTGTGTGTTTGCCACATATTCCTATGCATATATTGGAACGTTAATTGATAACTAGTGGTGTTTAAACCTTTCAAGAAGATGAGTTCACGAAAACTATAACTATGTTGAAAGATAATAATTTCCAATGATAAGTATCACGACTAGGTACCTGACAAATCAATAGATAATGGTTATAATATCACAAACTATAAGATTATAAATCAACTGGAAAATTATCGGAGATGGTTTTATAGCAATTGCAACACTAATGGAGTTCTTTGATTTATGCTTCCGATATGTATTCTTGATGTTTAACGTACGCAAGGTGATAACTTTTGTCATTGCAACAGACTTATTTGGATAATGAGACCGTATAGGTACGACTTATTTGGATAATGATACCGTATAGGTACGACTTATTTGGATAATGAGACCGTATAGGTACGACTTATTTGGATAATGAGACCGTATAGGTACGACTTATTTGGATAATGAGACCGTATAGGTACGACTTTTTTGGATAATGAGACCGTATAGGAATGTTATCGAAACCCGTAACCCGTATCTACTACAAGTATTTCACATCTTTTAAATTAGTCGGTTTAAAAAGATATTAGTACTAAGTCACTTATTTTCTGCTTGCGAACGATAGTAGAAGTGCATTATGTTTTCCAATCTGTGCATCCGTCCGCCCGTCCGTCCGTCCCGTATTGGTTAAATAATTAGTAAATTTACAATGGATTGTCATTTTTTCAACCATTTGTGGTTGTTCTTTTCGGGCACTCCAGCGTCCTCAACACATGAAACTGTCCATAAGTGATGAAAGTGGCATTTAACTCCAATCAATCCATGAATTTACAAGTAGGTAGGGTTTTCATTAATTCACATGTTTTTGTTTTGTTTTATTTCTTTAGAATCCTCAATAAATCAAGGCCAAACATGTTACAAAACGTAACAAGTCCCATTAGTGTAAATGTCTCGGGTTTATTTCTACATATCTTATAAATGATATTAAATGCCTAACTATTTCTCGGGTCATATGGGGACAGAAATATTAACACTGTTATGTAACTGAATATATACATGTAGATCGCATATGAAACCATGTAGTTTAAGTTATCACAACAACAAGTACATGGTAATAAGTGCAAATTTATAAATTCTGCAAAATCAATTGTATATGCATGTGGGTCATACACGTGAAGTGCTTTAGCAGATTATTTCCAAGAACAATGAATAACTTTTGATTTCTATTAAATCTACTTTGAAGCAAGATATAATCCGGTTCATTATATATCTGACAATGATACTTGGTTCTTGAACGATATATATATCCTCACTTTGAGATCGCGTTTATATACTCAAATATGTGTCAAATAAAGGCAATAGTAGTATACCGCTGTTCAAAACTCATAAATCCATGGACAAAAAACAAAATCGGGGTAACAAACTAAAATTGAGTGGAACGCATTAAATGTCAAGGTCTAAATCAAAAAGATATTACGCTATTCAAGACGAAACTATGGGATTTTCTGCAGGCTGTCGTCGTCTGTATTTAAGTGCATATCCTATGACTTTTTATCAATAAAATATTTCGTTATCAAATTTTGAATAGGTTTCGTCAATAGTCAATTTATAAATATAAAATAGCATTGAGATATACAACTGTGACATCAGGATCACGTGATCAGGATATACTTACAATCTGTTACATAACTTATACTTTACAAACTTGAACTGTAAACATTCGTTTGATATTTCAATTTATTTATTGGCTGTACTTGCTTTGAACTATCGCGTTCAGTAAGTGCATTGGTACACGGTATCTTTGGTTATTCTATTGTGTTTTTTGGTCTTTGTTCCTTGTGTATATCTGATTAGTCAACACTTTGCAATTGATTACAGTTTGTTCTATAACATGTATTGTTACACCACTGATCCAAGTAGGGGAAAGGATTGAGCGCTCACGAAGACTCTTAACATCACCACATTTTCTATGAGCCTGAGTATCTGTTGTGTCTGTCCTGTCATATTTGTTTTTCGCCTATTGTTTTAGCTTTAAACAGATCGTTTTGTCTATTGGTTTTATTAACAGTCTGTCACATAAAGGACTTTTATATTATACATGTCTATATTGTCATATGTAAATGCTGTTTAATTCTATGTAAAAACAAACAAAAGTGGCGCTGATTTACCATTGTCTATTGCATAACTCTTACATTGTTATTATCAAACATCTTGTAATTAAAAATAAAAGTGTTTTATTTTGTTTCGCTGCCAAAGTCTTATAGTGAAGTTATATCTGTAAGCAATTGACAATTACCCTTTGTTACGTAAGGTATTTGCAATGATAAAGCTGTAATACAATAACATTTTTATGAGGAGGTACAGTTTTTCCCAATTAACTTGTTTAATCTCTAAGATTTTTTGAGAAAGCTGTATCTCATATTTAAATAATTTATATAACAAACACTCTGTTAAACATATATTGCGGAAGCAAATGCCAATTAGCTTTAATTAATTTGAAATATGAACTTTCATTGCTTGAATCTAGATCTCGTTTAATTTTCTGTTTACAAAACCTTGAATTTTTCGAAAAACTAAGGATTTTCTTACCCCAGGAGTAGATTACCTTAGCCGTATTTGGCACCACTTTTTGGAATTTTGGATCATCAATGCTCTTCAACTTTGTATTGATTTGGCTTTTTAACTATTTTGATCTGAGCGTCACTGATGAGTCTTATGTAGACGAAATGCGCGTCTGGCGTATAAAATTATAATCCTGGTACTTTTGATAACTATTTATATTTACACTACTTAAGAAGAGACCGATTTCATTTAGCCGCAGCATATGACCGTGCAAGGTCTGAATAGTCAGTCAAGGTAGTTGAAAACTTCCATATGTATAGCCGCAACTCCTCTGAAACCATACGAAGTTGAAAAAAAATTGTGGTATGACGTATAAATGTAGTGTTTAGTACTCCCTAAATTTGTCTTTGAAACAGTTTTTTTCTTTCCACAGAAAACGCCAATTTAAAAAAAAAAAAATTAAATTCGAAGACCGTTATCGATCTGTGTCTTATATGCTTTCACGCATGCTCAATTGACGTACAAAAATGTACTGGTCCGAGAACACAATTAATTCGTAGTGCATTTCTTTTAGAACATAAATGAAAATTAAAAAAATCCCACCTGCGCTTTCTCAAAGAAACTTTTACAGTGTGTTGTACTACTTTTGGGACAAATTATATCAAATTTATAGAAAACTTCATCGTCTCTAACTCAAAATATGGACAATTATATGTTTAGGGCGTCTTGAAATCTTTTGACAGCTTCCAAAGTGATCATTTTCAACCTTTTTCAGCTGGACCAAATCACTACTTTCCTTTAAAATTCTGGACCCAAACTTTTTTACAGTGTAATTTCATCCCCCTACTTTCAATTTGAGGCATTGAACATGGAGAAATAAATTTGGAAGGGGTATAAAAATAAATGGCAAGTAACCCACTGTCAACACTAGGGACTATATTTGTGAACAACGAAAATCAAGGGACGACAATGGTGGTCTCGGACCTACTGCCCGAAAAATTTATAAAAACTTATAGTGAACATAAAATTAAGGAGCTGTGGTATGATTGCAAACGACAAATATCGACAAAAGTTCAATTATGTGGAAGTAAGTAATTATAGGCATTCAACAATGAGAAAAACCCATACTGTTTAGTCGGCTATAAAATAAAAAATATGTGTGAGTGATATTTTGCGAATTATGACATACTGAAGCTTGAAGTCTTTTATTTGGTGTGCATTCGCAAGTCCAAGAGCCAAAAAAGAATCCAAACCCAGCTTCTTGCATCGATACGATAGTAAAGGATTTACAAGTTATACGACTCTTATAATTTAAATCGTGGTCTACTATTTCGACAATTGGATGTTGTAATTTTACCATTTATTTATTAACACTGTGATTTTTTTATACATAAAATTTTTGCGACGCATAAACCAATTGCATACATCCCGAATACGTTTTCATATAACTACATGTGAAAATACTACTATCTTATTTAAAATTTTTAATACTTAATATTTCCGGTACACCGAGGTCAAAACTAAGGTTAAGCAATACATTTTATCTAACGACATTGCATAAGAGATAACCGACATAATAGTGGTGACTATTCTTACTAACGAGAGTTCAACCAAATAGTTCAACTCCTGACCAGACGTCATTATAACGAAAGACCATTGACTGATATATCTAAATATTGGTTCTTTACTGATAAGTAAGGGAGCAACTATTTAACTTTGAAAAAACGGGGTGGTAATATTTTTATTCTGAGTCCCAAAATTTAAGATATGGGGAAAATCTGGATTCAGAATATTATGTTTTCTCTTCTGCTTCACAAGATTTTTTTCATCAAATTGATGATCAGAATATTTTTAAACAATATAGAAAAAAAACCATACCTCCTCTTTGAGGTTAAATGGTCGTTCGACAAACAAAGGGTGGGGGTACATAAATTACAAAAAAAAAAGTGTTTTGCCATGCATGCCATGCAAATATTTGGCAAACAATCTTAATGCACGTGTTAAATTTGATGTTATATTTCCGATCAAAATAATGCTTTTATGAATTACAGGTTGCTGGACTATTACATAGTTATTTAGATTTTTTGTATTTTATTTATTTTCATAGTTTAATAAGCCTAATATATTAATGCTTCTTTATCTGATAATTTTTCATATTAAATTAATGGATACCGTGGAAGGTAACCTTGCTATGAACTCCTTATGCTGATTACTTTTAAAATATTATTAATGACATTTATTTTCATCCTTTAAATGAAATATTAGAAACGTTATCTTACAAATGTAATAATTTGCTTGGCTGTCGTTTTTAACACGTATCATTTATGGGCTTGTAGTAAAGTGATTTGTTATTTTACCGTAAAATGTACTTTACAGTTTAAAAGATACTTATTTACAAATATAACTTTTTGAAGTGGTGTTTAAATACCTATATATTTGGTGAAGGTCATTTATTTTTATCTAATATTGCGCACATTAGTACTGGTCTGGTGTGAATTAATTGATCAGATACTTTGATTAAGGTCTCGACAATTTGGTAACGCTACGTCTGTCCTTGAATATATTGTGTTTGGTACAAACGTATCAGTCGCAAAAAGTACTATTCAAATTGCAATCAATATTCACCCAAGCATATAAAAATTTACACATATCCTGTTTTGACGATTAAATACTAAAACAGGTATTTGCAATCACTTAATATGTCACATATCAGCTTATGTCAAAACGCCCGTTCAAATTGGTGGGGTACGCGCGCGCTTTTTTTTTACTTGATTTTTTATTTTGTTCCTTTTTACTTCGCTTTTAGTTTGTTATATGAAAATTCGACCAATGACAGCAACCCAACATACAAAACGATATTGAAAGGTCACACATGTTAGCATACGGATTACAAGCAAATACAAGATAGCCTCGATTCTGTTTGGTTTTCCTCTGCTTTAAAACTCTGTATTAAGGTTCATCATAACAAATGGACAAATATGGCCGTATTTTCACCTCATGGTGGATTTATTGAGGTATGTTTAGTTTATACCCTTCGTGTCAATATTCGTATCAATCAGGAGCAAAACAGAATCAGCTATGTAAAGAGTAAAAGAGTGGACAGAAAAAAACTCAGGGATAAACAGATCATATTTATTTTTGCCACTTAAAATGCATATTTGTGGGCGTTGCTAATGCGTACAGGGGAGACTCAGAAAAGAAAGCAAAAAAAAAAAAAAAAAACATACAAACAAAGGAAAGACACAACTCAGATGCACGTTAAATAAAAAAAAAACTTTGATAAGTTATTACCTTTGTAATACGAGGTTAATAGGAGAACACCAAATCATTGCATACTATTTGTTAATGACAAATAATACTATTAATATACGTTTTTCATCACAGCATGAGATAACATATGTATACAGTTAGTATAAAAAATGTAAATGTCAGTATATTAAAACAATCATGATTTCCTTCTATGCCCCTATCGCGGTAGAAAGAGCATTACGTGTTACCCTTGTCTGTATGTACGTCCGTCTGTACGTACAGTTGCGTGCAGACCAACCATTAGAGAAAGCAAACGCACATTAACGCCGCGTGCACATATTTCGTTGGGTTTTTTTTTTTTTTGCGTTTACTAGTCGCGTTTACTATAATAAAATACATTAACGTCGTCATAAAGGAAATTTTGAATGTCTACCCGACCAAACGCACGTTTACTCTGTGTCTCAAAATTAGTGTGAATATAAAAAAGATGTGGTATGATTGTCAATAAGTTCTCTTACTTATGTTTGCCTCAACCAAATATTATACGTATACACAATACTTTTTACCACAAAACACATTTCAAGTTTGATGATTTGATTGGCGTCACTTTTACTGTCCTAGAGTTATGTGCCCGTTTACAAATGGAAAAAAAAACCGTTTTCGTTCTCAAACATGGGATTGTCTCAACCAAATGTTATGAAACTTATACACAATGCTTATTAAATTGTAACACAAAAAACAGATCAAGTCAGTTATTTGAAACTACATTTTATAATCTTCCTGATTCAGATGTCTTAAACATCGGTAGTACATTAAAGTTATGGAAACCTTTTTAATTCAACTTAAAAACAAATTAAGAAACAAGTTACAAAGCGACTGATTAAAACAATGAGATTATATCAAACCGGCTCTGTACAATTTATTCACTTCTTGTAGATATATCACTGAGAATATAAATGGGGAATGTGTCGAAGAAACAATAACACGACCAAAATATATATAGCAGACACAGCCGAAGGCCATCAATAGGTCTTTAACATAGCGACCCAACTCTGCACCCAGAGGCAGACTTCAGCTGGCCCCTAATCAAAAATGTGTACTAGTTCAGTGAAAATGGACGTCATAATAAACTCCAAAACATATAGTTGAACTAAAATTAAAACATCATACAAGACTTACAAACGCCGGAGTCTCCTGACTTGGGACAGACGCAAAAATGCGGCGGGGTGGACCATTTTTTTTTTAGATCTCCCCTACCCCTATACCTCTAGCCAATATGCTAGTTTGTAGCGATGCG